>CM035122.1:153093565-153589032 GCA_020205555.1 Panax stipuleanatus
AATTAAAATACGAATCCTTAATCTTATCCTTTATTTCACTAGATTCGTTATTTATATTATTTTTCATCATTCTCAGTCCTAAAAGGTGATATAACTGAATATCTTTTGCCTGTAGAGCAAAGATGAATGATTACCTAATGAATATCTTTGACCGTAGTGCAAAGATGACAGGTGTTGAGATGAACCTGACCACTGATGATACAAATGAATATCTTTAGCCTGTAGTGCAAAGATGAATATTTGATTTGAGATGTATATTGATTGATGTTACAGGGATAAAATATTGATGATGAACGGTTATTTTCGCTGCGAATATTGATCTAAAATTTGTTGTCAATAATATTTTATCTGATTTATTGAAGGCTAACGATAATTTATTTTTCATTATCTTAGTCGTAATATTCTTTACTGGGCTAGTTGAGCTCACCCTTTTCATCAATTGTCCTCTTCAGGAAATGAGAACGTTGCGGGAACTAGTTGGGGGACAGAATGATGGTACGAATTAAAGCAGTAGTAGTCCTCGCTATTTTTATAAAATAGTGGGATAATAATTGTAATAAATAAAGAATGAATTTGAATATTAATATTTCGTATTTTATACGATTTGTATTGACACTCACAGTTGTGTGGTCGTATTTTGCACGACCGTGTGATATAAAGTTTGTATTTGAATTCTGTACCATGTATTTGACGACTCAGAATGAGTTAGGTTGACTGGACCTATTCTGGGGGCGTCATAGTTGGTATCAGAGCTTAGGGATATGATCTCTGGCGGAGATCGGATAATAGAACTAGGAGGAAAGAGACGAGTAAATTCTTCACTAGTATGTCCTACCTAAGCTTATGTGATATTTAATTGGTCAGTCGGAGTATAGGGTTAATATGTGATATGTTATTTGTTTAATTTACCCTTGTTTTATGGCAGTATTTGAGAATGACAGCTGACAATGTTAACAACGAAGTGAATGAGACCGTGGAGACACCTTTAATCACTAACCAGGAGAACGTGCAACGAAAAGGCAATGTTCATCCTGAAAACAACTCTGATCAGACGATAAACAATGAGATGTTTAGAAGTTTTTTGCAGTTCATGCAAAATCAGACGAGGGAGACTCGTGTGCAAAATACAGGTGGAGATGATGTGACGAACAAGATTTTTGTAATTTAATTTAAATATTTATTGAATTAAATAAATATTTTTCGATGATTTAATTATTGAGTTAAATAATTAATTGATGAAATTGTAGTAGATTAATTTAATTATATGTGTCACATTAGTTAAATTAATGTGGTGAATTTTTATATTCAAAGTATGTATTTAATTGAGCTTATTTGATTAATATATTAATTAATAAGCATAATGTTATTCTAATTAATTTAAATAATTAATTAGAGATTTAATGATTTGACATAATTAATAAATAAGAATTTTAATTATGTGACTGTGAATTATTGTGGAATTATGCAATTTTATTTAATTGATTTAAATAGGATTATTGATTAATTAAAAGTGTGACATTATTAAACTATATTATAGTAAGTTAATTAAAATAAATGAGAAGGAATTCCTTAAGCTAGCCAAACAAGGCCTTAAGGGAAGTTGGTCAGTTAACCCACTAAGGGACCAACTGACAACCACTCACCCATTATATATTATACGTATTATACTTATATACATATATACTATATCAATTCATATATTCATATCAGAGGAAATAAAACTTAAAGAGTCAGAGAGAATTTTGAGAGAAAAGATTGAGGAAGAAGAATTTGAGAAGTTTATATCATCATCTTCACAGAGTTTACTAGGGGTAATTCCTTTGTCCCAATTTATTTCACGTACTATGTTTCCTTCATGAACATATATTCTGAGTTCTCCGTGTATGGGAAAAATTAGCAATTTTTGATTATATGCTTATATATGTGTTATTATATCATTATAACATGTTTTGTATTTGGTATGAATGAATTAAAATAATCGAATTCATGTAATTAGGCCTTAATTGGGTTTTCAAAATTTTACAGAGTTTTTCCATTTACGAGCTTTAAAAATTCTCTGTAAATGGAAAAAATTGATATTTATTCATTATATTTCTATATTTGTGTTAATATGTGTTTATAACATATTATATGCCATATATGCATAACTTTCAGTGATCACACCATGGAATTTTGTTGATAATTGGGTTTTCAAAAGTTACAGAGTGTAGAAATTGTACATATGGCCCATATAGCCCTTACGTACAAAATTTACACGCCTTATACGTTTATTTAACTTAAATTGATACTTGCATGTAATTATGTACGTTTAAACGAACAAAATGGAAGTTAAACGAACGGATTCGGTGTTATAACGAATCCGTAACGTTGAATTTCTTGTTTTCCTTTAAAACTTTACAAAATATTGAAAACAGTGAAAATAGATGCCTTGGATTGTGTAAATACGTAATTTAAAATGCTAAGATCATGCTAAAAATGTTATATAATGTTTCTGTGGAGTTTTTACATTATGGGTAGCCTTATAATTCATTACGTTAGTTTAATTTGGATTTATTTGGGCTACTCTGTGTGTTCATCGCGAACCAGGGAGTGCACCAGCAGGGGGACCCGCCCCAGCGGGTGTTCATGGGTATTAGGACCCGCCCCAATGGGTATAAGGGCTGTCCAGGAGCCTTTGTTTTTTATTTTCGAGACTATTTTGACCTCCTGTAGTAAAATAAGCATAACTTTTTCATACGAACTCCGATTAAGGCGATTCAAGATGATTCGGAAAGATAACGAGTAGACCTACAACTTTCATTCTTTAAGTTTTTCAATTTGAAATCGTTAAAATGGGTAAAAATGGCCATCTTTGTGACTGATGCGTATTCGGAGGCAATCTGAGGGTTTCGGACATGCACGCACACAAGTGTAGTGTTCTCGATAATAAAAGATGTTTTAAGTTACATAAATGAATATTATATGATTTGAAGTTCATGATTAATAAATTAAGTTATTGACATGTATAAGATAATGTGAAGGTTCAAGTTAACAAACTAAGTGCGAACTTGAATATCGTAATTGTAAAACTTGATTATGATTGTTTAAAGGGCTATACATGTGTGATATGCATGTTGTGAGTTTACATTCATGTTATGTGGTTAGCCATTGAGTAATATTATAAACCAAGTTGTAAGTTGAACTTAAGTGAATAGTTCTACAGTTAAACATGGTAGTTATGAAAACTAATCGATGTCGTATACATAATGTAATGTGTAGGACGTTGAGGAAGTGAATTGTAATTATATTTGTAGCTTGTGTAAGAGGCAAGTATCCTATCCCTAACTTATTGATTTAGCAAGTTCCCTAAATTCTAATTTATTCATTTATTAAGTCTTAGACTTGTGTTTCTATATCGAGTAAGCTCGTGTTCTTAATTGTTCCAGTTCGAAATTCATATTACATATTGTAACTCTTTCAAAAGCATGATTCAGTTATACAATATACTTATTCGATTGTATACTCTTGAGATTTATTATTCAAGTTGAATATCGATGTTATTGTTGAACTTATAGGACTAGTGAACCCTTATTTATTCGACTAGTCCATAGTTGATGTACGTTCTAAATTCTAGAATACTTATTGAGCTTATCCAAACCAAACTTTCTTTGGTGCGGACTCTGATGTCAAAACTGAGATGAACAACCCTGTAAAGGGGATTATTTACGCTTTAGCGTTGAGATATTGTGCAGAGTATGGTACTAAGGGCTGATCCCCCTAAGTACGAGAAGTAGAGTCCATAGTCTTATGACTGTTAAAGGTTTAAAGCATAAAAACTTTACAACCTAGGACATAGTTCAAGGTCTTATGACCCTCAGACGCTCTTTTGATTCCTGTTATTCATTCTTGAGTCAAAAGTTGAGTTTTTTTATTCAGATGTCTTTGATTCACTCGCATGTTATTATATTGTTGTCATATTATTATACTTGTGGGCAATCGTGCTCACTCTTGCGTAATAATAACATTGCAGTTAAGAACGAAAGGTCCAATGAGCCTTCTACTAGCAAAGGCAAGGGCAAGGTCAACAAGTGATGAAGACTTGTTGTTTATTTTATTTGTTTATGTTTCAGACTTATATTAGAGTTGTGTAAGACTTATTTATTTGTTTATGTTCCGCACGGATGTTTAAGGTTAGTATGACCTGGGATTTATTTTATTTATTACTCAGATGTTGTAACCCCATAAGGGGAGGATTTAGTTCTATTTATTGCATGGTTTGCATTTACTATGGGTAGATAGATAGATGATATTCGTACAGTGAACACCAAGTCCCGTGGAATTGAAGTACCCGGATTTGGGGGTGTCACAGATAATAACAACTCGCGACTTGTCACTGCCAAGCAGTTTAAAGAATTGGGACCACCAGAGTTTTTTAAAAAGCCAGATCCGATCAAGGTGGAGACGTGGGTTAAGAAATTACCAAGATATTTGATGTCTTGGGATACACAGAGAAACAGAAGGTTCCATTCGTCACGTTTATGTTTCGTGGAGAAGCAGATTACTGGTGGGAGTCTGTGAAGCGTACCCAGCCTGCCGCACTCAAGATGTCTTGGAAAGCGTTCCAGAAACTGTTCAATGACAAGTACTTTCCTGAAAGTATTCGTCATATGAAGGAGGTAGAGTTTATCCGACTAGAGCAAAATAACATGACGGTATCCCAGTACGAGGCTAAGTTCGCCGAGCTGTCCAGGTTTGCACCTCATTTGGTGGAGAATGAGGAACGTACGACGCGGATGTTTCTAAGAGGTTTGAAACCTGAAATACGTCAATACCTCATTTCTCATAAATTTTCTCTATATTCGGATGTAGTGAACAGGGCCCAGTTGTTAGAACGAGATAATGATTATGTTCAACCGAGAGACCACAAACAAGGTCGTACCGGTGGCAGCAGTCATCGGAGCAATGACAACCAGCGAGAAAAAAAGTATGACAGAAGCGGTAACCACTCCGGTGGTAATCGTGGCCATGATAGTAGAAAAAACGAATCGGGAGGTGATTTCAAAAAGAGAAGGTATAACAATGAGAACGTGAAGATGTTAACATCAACACCAGCATCAACTGTTTCTAGGGGAGGAGAACGACCATCGGTCGTATGCTATAAATGCGGGAAAGAGGGACACATCAGCCCAAACTGCCCACAACAATTCAAATCATGCTATAACTGTGGAAAAGAAGAATATATAGCTCGAGATTGTCCTGTTGCGAAACCAAATCCAGCGGGGGTGGTGATTCCAAAGGCGATTTCGGACAAGTCAAAGTCGGTGATTCCTGGAAGAGCGTTTGTCGTGACAGCCCAAAATACGAGGAACCCACACGACGTGATTACGAGTAAGCTAATCATAAACTCTTGCGAAGTTTACACCTTGTTAGATACCGGTGCTACCCATTCCTTTATTTCGCCTGCTTGTGCTCAACGTTTGAACTTGACTTCTGATAAATTAGACTTTGACTTATCTGTTGAAACTCCGTTAGAAGAAACCTTCGTTACATCTATAGTTTACAAATCTTGCTTGATTCAGATTGGTACCCTTACATTACCTATTGATCTTATATCTTTGAAAATACTTGCATTTGACGTGATTTTAGGAATTGACTGGTTAATCACTTACCACGCCAGAATTGATTATTTTCGTAAGGTTGTTAGTTTTCATATCCCTAATCAACCTGTTGTGCGAATCCAAACCACCAAACCACTAAAATCAGTCAATATCATTTCAAGTCACAAAGCTATTCGTTTATTGAAAAACGGATGTCAAGCTTTCTTAGCTCATGTCACTAATCTAAATCAGAATACGTCAGATTTGAATAATATTTCTGTTGTAAATGAATTTCTGATGTATTTCCCGAAGAACTTCCCGGTCTACCCCCAGAACGTGAAGTTGAATTCTTTATTGACCTTGAGCCCGGTATAAAACCCATTTCTAAAACCCCATATCGAATGACTCCTATTGAACTTCAGGAGTTAAAGGTCCAACTACAGGAACTATTAGACATCGGTTTTATTCGTCCTAGTACGTCACCTTGGGGTGCTCCTGTTTTATTCGTAAAGAAGAAAGACGGGAGTATGCGACTTTGTATTGACTATCGGGAGTTGAACCAAGTCACCATCAAGAATAGGTATCCGCTACCTCGTATTGATGACCTGTTCGACCAGTTGCAAGGAGCACAATTCTTTTCAAAGATCGATCTTCGTTCTGAATATCATCAGCTGAAGATTAAAACTGAGGATATTCCAAAGACTGCTTTTAAAACTCGGTACGGGCATTATGAGTTCTTAGTCATGTCTTTTGGATTGACTAATGCCTCTGCTGCTTTCATGGATATGATGAACCGTGTATTCAAGGAGTATTTGGATCAATTTATGGTTGTCTTTATTGATGACATCCTCATCTATTCTAAAAGCCGTGAAGATCATGAGCACCATTTGAAGTTGGTACTTCAAAAGCTTCGTAAGAACAAGCTATATGCCAAGATGAAGAAATGCGAGTTCTGGCTTGAGGAAGTAGCATTCCTTGGGCACATGGTATCGAAACGTGGAGTATCTGTTGACCCGGCGAAGATTGAAGCAATACAAAGCTGGGAGCAACCTTAAGTCGGTGACTCGGAAAGACACAAAATTAGCTTGGAGCGAGGAATGCGAAAAGGGCTTCCAAGAGCTCAAGAGGAGACTTATTTCGGCACCTGTTCTAACAATACCATCTGGTTCGGATGGATTTGTTATCTACAGCGATGCTTCGGACAAAGGGTTAGGATGTGTTCTCATGCAACATGAAAAAGTCATAGCCTATGCCTCGCGACAACTCAAAGAATATGAGAGGAATTATCCTACTCATGATCTAGAGTTGGCAGCTGTCGTTTTCGCGTTGAAGATCTGGAGACACTACCTGTACAGGGAGAAAGTGGAGGTTTATACGGATCATAAGAGCCTCAAATATTTTTTCACTCAGAAGGAACTCAACATGCGGTAACAACGTTGGCTTGAGCTATTGAAAGATTATGATCATACCATCCAATACCATCCTGGAAAAGCGAACGTGGTAGCTGACGCGTTGAGTAGAAGATCATATACGGGAAAGAGTGCGATGATGTCAAGTATACGTGTAGAACCAGCTTTGATTGATAAAGTTAAAGCTGCTCAATCTACGGATCCGGAGCTGATGAAGATGAAGAAGAAGGTGCAAGAAGGTGCCATTCCAGAAGCAAGAATCGATGAAGAGGGAATACTTCGAGTCAACTCCAGACTTTGTGTTCCTAACGATTCTGACTTGAAGTATAGAATCATGATGGAGGCACACAACACACCGTTTGCAATCCATCCTGGGAGTACTAAAATGTATCGTGATCTTCGACATATATTTTGGTGGAGCAATATGAAAAGAGAGATCGCGGAGTTTATTTCGAGATGTTTAACTTGTCAACATGTAAAGGCAGAGCATCAAGTGCCAAAAGGTCAATTGCAACCACTGGAGATTCCTGAAATGAAAGTGAAAACACATTACGATGAATTTCGTTACGGGTCTTCCCAAGGTTTCTCAAGGCATAGATGCGATTTGGGTTATTGTTGATAGATTAACCAAGTTTGCTCATTTCTTGTCGATACGAGAGACTTATTTTCTTGAACGTCTTGCTCATATGTACGTGAATGAGATTGTGAGATTGCATGGCATGTCAGTATCCATAGTTTCGGATCGTGACCCCAGATTTACTTCACGATTTTGGATCAGTTTGCAGAAAGCTATGGGCACGGATTTACGATTCAGCTCGGCTTATCATCCTCAAACGGACGGACAATCGGAAAGAACTATTCAAACTCTTGAATATCTATTGAGACTTTGTGTTCTAGACTTCAAAGGGAGTTGGGATAAGTACTTATCATTGGTGGAATTCTCTTATAATAACAGTTATCAAGCAAGTATAGGCATAGCTCTATTCGAAGCGTTGTATGGGAGAAAGTGTCGTTCTCCAGTATGTTGAAACGAGCTGGGTGAAACAACATTGTTGGGACCGGTGTTAGTACGTATGACTACGAAAAAAATCAAAATAATCCGACAACGTATACAAACCGCATAAGATCGACAAAAGAGTTATGCGGATCTTCATCGAAAGGACGTAGAATTTAATGTTGGGGACCATGTATTGTTACGTATTGCTCCATGGAAAGGAGTTACGAGATTCGAAAAGAGAGAAAAGCTCAATCCACGATTCATTGGTCCATTTGAGATTTTTGATCGAGTAGAAAATGTGGCTTATAGACTTGCTTTACCTCCAAGCATGTCTCGTGCTCATAACGTTTTTCACATATCCATACTTCGTAAATATGTGAAAGACCCAAACCACATTATTGAGTTAGAACCAGACGAGATAGTCGAATATTTAACGTATGAGGAGGTACCTGTCAAGATCTTGGATAGGAAGGAGCATGTCCTACGCTCGAAAATTATACATCAAGTTAAAGTTTTGTGGAGAAATCATACTATTGAGGAAATGATCTGGGAGTCGGAATCGAAAATGAAAGCGAGGTATCCTCACCTTTTCGACATACCAGGTACGTACGTCAATTTCGAGGACGAAATTTCATAAGGAGGGGAGGTTGTAAGATCCCAACTTTTATGAATAAAGATTTAATTTTCTTTATATATTATTTCAAAATAGTAAGGTGTTGATTTGATAAATGTGAAAAGTTATGGGTGAAATGTGCAAATATTTAAAATGAGCAAAGTGGTTATAAAATATTCTTGTTATCGGAGAATATTCGTTTGGTCGTGAAATATTCTTGTTGTCGGAGAATATTCGTACGACGGCGCAGCTATTTGTGGGCCCCACAACGAAATAACTGTCGGATATAGAAAGCGACAGAAATAACTTTTTTATAAAATAACGGCGTAGTTGTTACCGTTAGTACTGTTGAAATATCCGGTGGTTAAAATACAGTGATACGCGGTGTTGCACAGTAGCACACGGTATTTGCACAGTATTTTGAATTATTGATTCTTACGTGAGAAGGCACTTACTCAATTATTGTTACAGTAATTACTGTTCAATATTTTATATTATTGACTCAATAATTGATACGTTGATATTTTATATTATTGACTCAATAATTGTTATATTGATATTTTATTGACTCAATAATTGCTACGTTGCTATTTCATATGATTGATTTAATAATTGCTACAGTTGATATTTTGTATTATTGATTCAATAATTGTCACCGCACAGTATTTCACATTATCAACTCAATAATTCATATTATTTGAATAATATTATTAGATAGCATTATTGACAATGACTAAGAAAGTTCTGTCTAAGAGGGGTTATTTAATTGCGCGCCTGTAAGGAGAAATCATTATCGGAAGGCCCCATCTTTCCTAGAAACGACTTGGTTGTCAATATCGTAATTCTGTAATATTATTTTTGAATAATTAATTATTGATTTATATGATAAAAAATATTTATTTTGTGAATATAAGAGAAGGAATTAATGCTGATGTGTATTTATCAGTATTTTGGTGTGAAAAATTATCTGTTTATGGATTTCGGATAATTTATGTTTGGAATTTGGAAAAACTTCCTTCTACAAAGTCGTAGAGAATTAAATTTTCTATAGAGGGACATAGAATTTGTATTTTTCTGACAAAAGGGCTATTTATTATGAATTATTGAAGTTTTAAAAAATAAATATTTTTTTAATGGGTGGGCCCCACTTTTGTTGTTTTGTTGAAAAATTTTGATTTTTTTGAAAGCAGCTGGCGGCGGATTTTTTTTTTTAAAAAAATATTATTTTATTAATTTAGTCTACTTTGGCATCCTAAGCTTTTCCTATAAATAGGGTGCTTAGGTTAGAATTGAAAATCACACCAGAATCATAAGTTCTCTCTCTCTATAATATCAAGCGTATTTTTGTGAGTATTTAGATACTTTGAGTATTACTATTCAGTGCAAGTTTTCTTCGGTATTATATCCGATACTCCAGTCAAAAGTACTATTCTTTTGAGGTAAGGGATGTTATTTTCTTTCGTAAATGATGTTATTTTTTCAATATCATTATACCAAAATATTGGCACTAAATTTTATTATGAAATTAGTACTTTTTTCGTCGGGGTTACTATTCACGTATACGACACTATTCACGAAAAAACTAAATTTTCTTCTATTTGTCCAAATTATCTGTTATAGTTACTATCTTTGATTGAATCTAAATTTTGAGCTTCATTTTTGAATTTTGCTCCACAAAATATTATTATGGAATATTCTTGAACTTGAATAATCTAAAATACAAATCCTTAATCTTATCCTTTATTTCACTGGATTCGTTATTTATATTATTTTTCATTATCCTCAGTCCTAAAAGGTGATATAACTGAATATCTTTGGCCTGTAGAGCAAAGATGAATGATTACCTGATGAATATCTTTGGCCGTAGTGCAAAGATGACAGGTGTTGAGATGAACATGACCACTGATGATACAAATGAATATCTTTAGCCTGCAGTGCAAAGATGCATATTTGATTTGAGATGTATATTGATTGATGTTACAGAGATAAAATATTGAAGATGAACGGTTATTTTCGCTGCGAATATTGATCTAAAACTTGTTGTCAATAATATTTTATCTGATTTATTGAAGGCTAACGATAATTTATTTTCCATTATCTTAGTCGTAATATTTTTTACTGGGCTAGTTGAGCTCATTCTTTTCATCTATTGTCCTCTTCAGGAAATGAGCACGTTGCGGGAACTAGTCGGGGGACAGAGTAATGGTCCAAGTTAGAGTAGTAATAGTACTCGCTATTTTTGTAAAATAGTGGGATAATAATTGTAATAAATAAAGAATGAATTTGAATATTAATATTTCGTATTATATACGATTTGTATTGACACTCACAGTTGTGTGGTCGTATTTTGTAGGACCGTGTGATATAAAGTTTGTATTTGAATTTTGTACCATGTATTTGGCGACTCAGAATGAGTTGAGTTGACTGAACCTATTTTGGAGGCGTCACATCAAACATCAATAAATAATTTTTTTTCACCGATGTATTTTGACCTCCTCTAAAAATATTTTAGTTCCGCCACCGCCGCACACCACCCCCACCAATAATACAAGCAAAATTAAAATGATCATGATTTAGAATGAAAGCCAGCTTGAGTACGTACGTAGCCGGCCCCTTATTTCTTTTCCTCCTACTAGAGATTGCTAGCTGCATGTATCAGCCAATTAATTAATCACCCCGATCTCATCCTCTTCTGTGATCAATTCTTAAAGTGGCATCAATTCGTTTTGATCAATTAATTATAGTTTAATTATTTATTTAATTTGTTGTTTCATCCTGGGTCTCATGTTGTGTATTTCTGACAGGTATGTAAAGTATTTACTCCTTTACAATTACTTTGTTAATAAATACATACTACTTACTTAATATATACTCCATCAATATGTACGTACAATGAATTACATGAAACGAGATAAAAAAATAATAATAATATATATATACTTATTAAACCCCGGCCCTTTCCCACGTTCAAATTGCCATTGACGATTATCGCTACATGATCTACTAAAAATGAATTAAGCTTTTACCCTCCAAGTCTAATTGATTGAAAATTATGAGACAATATATGTATTTATAGGCCCCATGGCATAACTAGTCGTTTCACTAATGACCCACCGCACCTTTATGCATTAATCATGTCATCAAGTTCAAACTTTAAGCAAACAGATAAGAACAGATTTCACAGCTGTTTGGGAGAGAGAGAGGGAGACTATATATAGCAATTATTATATTTTTATATAAGGAGTAGCATACATACATGCATTCCACCACCCCCACAACAAAAAGGTTTCGGTAGCTTCTTGCACTCAAAAGCAACTACACTCCCAATTAAGCCACCCCCTTCGGCCCCTAGCTAGCCCGTATATATATATATATATATATATATATATATATATATATATATATAGAGGGGCGGAGGGAGGGGGTCCAGGGGGATCTACGGACCTTTGGGTCGTCGAAAAAATTAATATGTAGTATGCGTGCGCTGGTAAGAAAAATAAAAAAAAGAAGAAGAAATTAAAAATATATATATATAACTTTATAATTAAGTAGTCTACACATAATATAAATACTGACATATTAATAAATTTGTATCCGTTTGTAATTTTAAAGTGGTCAAAGAAATGAATCTCTAATTTAAAAAGAAAGAAGTACTAATTTTACCTAGATTTTTTGTATTTTTTTGACACTTTTAGAGGCAAGTTGTTTAACAAACTTTATTATATAATCTTTCTATTTTGTAAGAGAAAAAAAGAGAGTCCCATTTATAAATTTTGCAAACACTAATTACTTTTCATTTTATATATGTATACTTTTTAAAATAATAAGGTGTTCATTCATTAATAATGACATTATATACATGAATATAACTAACTGACATGATTTATTTTTTTTGAAAGGAAATGGGTATTTCTGTTATTTAAAAATAAAAATTACTTCGTTTCACAAAAGAACTTTATTTATAAAATTTATCAATATTAAATATGTATTTTTGTTCTATATCTATTTCAAGTGAATAAATTGTTAGGTTAATATTAAGCACACTATATTAAAATATGATGATAATTTATACTCATCACTACAAAAATAATTATTTTTATATTCTTTTTAAAAGGAGTAATGGACGTGTTTGACATTTTCAATATTTTTCTATTTGTGAAACGAAGTAAATAACAGAGGAGGTCAGTATATTGGGGGGTCTGGTAGAATCGGAGGAGGAGAGGAGAGGAGAGAAGAGAGCCACCGCTGCTGCCGCCGGTCGTTACTGTCGGTTTTCTCGTCGACGCCCGCCCGCCGACGCCCCGACTAAAATTCTCTGACTCTGCCATTATATATATATATATATATATATGCTTTCTCTTTTCCCTTGCTTGGAAAGTGGCATCGCTTTTCTGTAGAAGATGGATTTAGGCAAGAGGAGCACCAATCAAGTTAGAGATGGTCAATGGCTCTCCCCCAACCCCTTTACAATATATAATAATAACAATACTCTCTTTTTTTCAAAAATATTGAATCGAAATTGACTTTTTCAAATCAATTTAAGATATGATTTATTTAATTTTTTAATATAATAAATCTTTTAATTATTAGTACTTTATAAATATTTACAATTTTTTTTAATTTTAGGATGATTTTTTTAATCAACTTCAAAAAATTAATATTAATTCTATAGTTTGAAATAGAGGGAATATACAATTATTACAAATGTACATAGAAGGAAACTAAGTAAGGGCGCTAAAATGATAAACTTGGAATATTATTCCCATTCATTCCACAATTGTAGCTTCTCGGAGAATCGATGACTGCATCGATGAATTTCATCTATAAAATTTACATATTACATGAATATATTTTTTTACTCTATATTTATCATTAAAAAATATAGTCAGTTGTTAGTTTAGTAGTAATGTCATGATAATAACATAAAAATTATAATGACAAATTCGAAGAAATTGTGTCTTTTTTAATATCATTTTTTTCATGAAGCAAAATATTTGTCAAGTATTATTTTCATTCAACATTGTTATATGATCTGAATGAAAAATTTAAAATGGACTGGCCGGCCGTCTGGCACCTTACTAATTGTTTTTAATGTAACTTCAATTACCTCCTGCATTCACAGAATTGTTTGTCTCTACTTGGCCGGGGTGCCCGAATCAGCCATTGTTTCCGCAATCCACAGTCCACTAAGGCCGTTTGCTGTAGATATCATTTAGAGTCACATTACCTATCCTATATATTTGAGGTGGCTGAGGGGGTTGATGGGTGGATCGATGCTATTAGCAGTACTATAAAATAGTTCTATAAGATTTTTTTAATTATAATAATATTGTACGTATCTCAATTTTTATATCCTAAGATTACTATATTTTCAAAATATATATAGGATCAGTATTATTATTGACCTTTTAAAATAAACTTAAGGCATTTTAAAGTTAAAATTAAATTGGATTTTTTTTTTAATTTTAGTGAATAAGTACATTGATGATTATACTATAAACTATTTAAAAAATACTACACATTGTAATATTTATTGTTTTTTTTTTAATTTTTAATGAATTATTTTCACTTTTGAGTTTAGAATACTTCAAATTTACTTTCAAAACTCAGCAATAATATTATAATTTGGAAGGAATGAAATATATATATATATATATATCCCATCAACCTTAAGAACGGAGTATACATTTATTATTATTATTTTTTAAAGATCTAATAAATATCGATCGGTTGAAAATGGTATAGATTAAAAAACATGGTTCTTCCAATGTATGATTACACGGTGAAGGCCCATGAATAATGACAGAGGCACCCGCAATCATAACCTAATTCAAAATTTATTTTATTAAAATAAATAAATATAGAAAGAGCCAAATTATAAATCCCCACCTGATTGGGTTAATTCTTTGTTCAAATCAATTAAATGACCACGGCATCTGGTACGTTCCTTTAACTTCCTGAATTAAGACTTTGTAATACAATTAATTTACTATCCTAATTCCTAGGCCTAGCTAATTAAAATGATAGTAATTAATTGATCAGATGTAGGCAGAATAAAAAAGGTACAGGTATATATATATATATATATATATGGAGTATCATCTAGCTACTTTTCCTCTTAACTTAATCTATCTAGCTCCACTCCACTAATGCTTTGGAAAGGTCGTTTTATTCACACACTAAATTTGCCATACTTTACACACAAGCAAGCATTTTCAACTTTCCACGAGAAAAGAAAAGGTTTTAAAAAGATTAATGACTTGCCCTTTTGGATACATGTGTGATCAAAAGGAAGACAAGCCTACGTAAGACACTTGAAAACATTATTTACACTAATCTATCTATATATATATATATCTGAACTTTTAAAAGCAAATTTTAAAAATCCTCCTTGATTTATGGTTTTTATTGAACTTGACAAGATCATTATATATATATATATAAAAGTTAATTAAGTTGCTTGAGTTTGGCTCAAATGTTATAAAGCTTCAGTATAAAGATTAGTGGGGCTAGTTTATCTCCACTAATTGATTTGGAGAAACTTTTATACAATCTAATCGATGTACAAAATATTTCTATTTTCTAATATATATATATATATATATATATATATATATATATATATATATATATATATATATATAGGATAAGGCTCACAAACGGACTGTTCGTTTACGAACAATCTTTTTGCCGTATACTTTTAATACATAATTGAGATTAGGCCCATTTATTCAATTTAAAAGTATACGGTAAAAAAATTGTTCGTAAACGAACAGTCCGTTTGTGAGCCTTATCCTATATATATATATATATATATATATATATATATATATATATATATATATATATATATATATATGTGTGTGTGTGTGTGTGTGACAAAAGTGTATTTGTGTTTGTCACAATTAACTGACTGTAACAATTAGTTTAAAATAAACAACATAATTTTGATGAATAAAAATAGTAAAATGACAACAATATTGTCAATAATAAAATTGATCAACTACTTTCAAACTTGAGACAATGAATAATAATTAATGAGGTAGGTGACCACAATGATCATTAATTCCTAAGATATAAGTATAGTAGAAGTGAATAGTAAAAAAATTGAAGTGGAACATGTAGATCTAGTGGAGGTGGAGGAGTATAATTCCTTAAACAAAAGCCCTACTTGGTCATAGAATATGCCTGCAGCTTTCAATAATTGAATTGGAGTGGAGTACAAGTACACTTAACCCACTTTCAACAACAGTCATCCATAAATGCAAACCCCTTGATTTCGAGCTCCTTTTTCAATTTTTTTCCATATACTCCAATGCCAGGGAAGACTGTACGTACGTGGAGAAAGACAAACACTTACTTTTGTGATCCAACGGACTACATTATTTTTGAACTACCCAATAATAATTAATGTTTAATTCGCATGCACCAACTTTAATTCCTTTTCCTATACATATAATACTCCTACTCTAAGAACACTAATTCATTAATAAAATACTCCCTCCCTCCTTAATTCTCATTAGTAGTAGTAGTATTTAAAACATATATCTATATATATACTCTCACATGCATATTAAGAAATGTCATTCATTTTAATATTAGGTGATTAATGTTAGTCTGAAATTTTATTATTACTCGTACACTAATTAATTAATCTTCGTTCCCTCTCTCGATTACTCTGTTTTTAGGGGCAAAGTAGGAAAGAATTAGGATTTTCTCCTAAATATATGTAAAACGTCTTGTATTATGAATAAGAAAAAATCTTTTAAAACCACTTATATAATGAAAAAGAGGGAGTATCAGTCTCACGTTAGTACCTTTAATTGACCAAAAAAGTATTCATTACAGGCTTCAAAATTTGTACTCAAAATTAACTTGGTTCCTGCATATATAATAGTCAAAGACATTATATTTAAGCTGCAGGTTTTAGTAGACGCACTAGGAAATTAAAATAAATAAGGGAACAAACACAGTAGCTTGGACGCATAACTAATGTTTACATGATCTACATACACTTGAATGCTTTGATTAAGGGCTTTAACTAAGTGTGTCCATTAATTAACTACTTGTGGAGGCAGAAACTTTTCGATGATATAAAATATTTTATATGATATAGATATATATATCGTTTACAATAGATGGGAGGTAGACAAACCTGAATTAGGATCCTCTCCATTTTACCCTCCATTTTACTCTCCATTTCATGATCCAGATTTAAAATGTGCGCTATTTTTTCTGTCAGCATGATGTCACATTCCCTTACATTTTAAATATGGACCATGAAATTAATAGAGAGTGAAATGGAAGGTGAAATGAAGAGGATCCTAGTTCGACAAACCTATCCTCGGTGCGAATAAAGAAAGCGTAGCACTTTTAGAGGTTGCTTGCGTTTGTTTTTGTCTAAGAGAATAATGAAAAGGTAATGTACGTGTTCTTACTGTCATCTTCTTGTTTGGCCAGGGATAGCTAGAATCATAATATTTCTTAAACTCTGTATTAATCAATATTCTCCCATGTGCTTGCCTCATTTTAGGTCGTCTAATAACAAAAACTAACACTAGCTAGCTATATATTAATTTAGATAATATTAATTAATTATGCCATCATATATATATATATATGCATATATTGTATACGTAAACTTATTAGTAGTATTAATTACAAACTAGCTACCTTACAACAGGCCTGCTTAATTGCTATATAGTGGAGTATCATCTTAATTAATTAGAAAACTAGAAATATCAATTGCACCACGAACGATCGATCATCTAGATGATGGCTAATAATCATTTTTGAATGACCTTGCTATCAAAACTCAAAACCAAATATGGGAAAGGTTTTCACTTGTCAAAAGTTTAATAATCGTTGCTCGTGTACACAAAGAAAAATGATACTCCTTTGTATAAAAAGAGTCTTATCAGTTAATATATTTGTGTTTCATGTTTATTCATAAAATAATAAATTATTTTTTCAGTAATAGTTCATGTTAATGTCATGAAGGTAAAATTGAGAATATTGTATTATTTTATAATATTAAATTTTCATATGAGAATTTATTTTATTTTTTTGACAAATATGATTCTTTTTATGATGTCTCACTCACGTCCCCCTATCCCTTCCCATTGAAGGCCGGCCCATTCATTTAATAATAATTTATAATTCTATGGTGATAGATGATGTAGTATCTCTTTAATTTAATTCTGCTGATGCGAAAGACGAGAGGAGGATAAGAAAAATGATGGAATCAATTAAAAAGGGAATCCTAATTACTCCCGACCGACCGAGAGGATGAAAATGAAATCATGCTGATCAGTAAAACGTGCAACGTGGTTTAAAAATGCGAAAAATGTGGCGCATCTAATCAATCACGGGTTGTCTCATGCTGAATTTTTTTAATAGATATAAGTACATGACAAATATATAAATTAATAAATTTAAGCGAACAGATTAATAAAAGAATTAAATTTGAAGAGGGCAATTTTTTTTCTTCATAAACTAATTCTAAATACAAGTACAAAAATCTTCTTAGTTTTAAAGCTTTGTGAAATCTTATAAGTATTTTTTGTATAATTTTTGCTTTTGAATGTTTATCAGCGTGTGAACTGTAAATGATTGTTTGATTTAAGTTTGATTTTTTTTTTTGTTATTGATTTGGCTGACTTGAGGTTACTATTTGTTTGGTTTGATTGAGTTTTTATTTTTGGGTTGTTTGATCTTCAATTGAAAATGAGATTACTTTGGTTGAGTAATTTTTGTCTTTTATTGTGATAGCTTACAGTGAGTTTGACTTATTTTATAATGGAAGGAAAATGGAAAATGGAAAATGAAAAATGACTATCAGACTTTAACAGCCGTTCATTTCTAGTTGTTATAATTACTTTATTTCTCTGTATCTAACTAATGGACCCTGTATAATTTTTGGTGTTCTGAGTATAAATTTTGGATGGTTTGTTTCTCTTATTTAAAGTAAAACTTATTTGAAACTTATAAAAAATACCAAAACTAGTTTATACTTTGAAATTAATTGATGATTTTGTTTAAATATAGAAAATAAATTTGGTCTCAGGCTTTGAACATTTGTAGAATCATTTAAATTGACAAGTAACCAAAATAAATTTCTGAATTGTATCTGACTGTTTTTTATTTGAAATTCCTTTTTTAATTTGGATTATGAATATTTATTACAATTTATAAATATTATTATGATTACTTAATATTATATTACTTCAACTTTTCTTTATTTAATTTTAACAAATAAATTAATTAAAATCCGACTTTGTTGAAAAAAATTATGAATCCGTCCGCAAATGTAATTAACCCCAACAATATATAGAACGTAGAACTGATCGATCTTTTGGTGATAAAAAAAACTTTTGGTATGCAAACACACACAACCCAACCAATATTAATTAACATGTTAATCTTATTAGTAGTGCATGCATGCATGCGAATGAAAGATGTAATGCTTTAAATATTTTCACTTGATTCACTCGATCGTCTTAATTAAATTCCTATTAACTACTCCCTCTATTCCTAAATAAGTGACTTTTTAGAAGAAAAGATTTGTTCCAATTTATTTGAAGTTTACAACTTTCTAGTAGAATAAATTATTTATTTTCCTATATCACCTCTACCTTCTCTCATTATCCCAAGAAATTCTCTACCTTATATTAATAATTTTTAATTTTTCATAAAGGGGTAGTGATAGGAATTTCACACAAATTTTAATTATTACTCACTCGGTTCCATGTTAACGGTCTTTTTAGAAGAAAAAATGTGTTCTAATTTATTTGTCGTTTACATCTTTATAAGAAAATAAATTATTTATTTTCTTATATCACTCCTAACTTTTCTCATTGTCCAAGAATTTTTCTATCTTGTATTTATAATTTTCAATTTTCCATAAAAGGGTAGTGATGAAATTTCATACAAATTTTAATTCTTAAATGATACTAGTATTAATTGAGTTTCTTAATTTATATGCATGAAGCTAAAAAGACAGTTAATATAAACCGAAAGAATAAATAATAATATTAAATAATTTTTTTAATTCATGTATAAAAATCTTGAACGACACTTATTTAGAAACAAATGGATGGAGCATAAGTTTGGTGAATTATGGGGTCAGCTTTTGAAAATGGACGCGGGTAATTATGATGCTAATTACTAACTTTATTAGAAGAAGAGGAAAAGGGATACTCGATCGCATGTTGGTGATGATTCTAGATACACGTTACTTTTTGGCGTGCAAAATAATGCTTGGTCAAATTGCCAACATGATTGTATGCATATAATTAATGAAAAAGGGGGTTACATGATTTAATTCGCCATTTACGTGTTCAACCCCATTAGGAATTGTACTATTAATATTTATGTCTAAATTCAAAACAATTTGAATATATATATATATATATATATATATATATAATTGAACATGACAAAATAGTAGAGTTCATAAAGTTTGAATAATTGGATGATACCAAAGTCAAGATCTTAATGCTAAAAAATCAATAAATTTGATGAAAATGAATCCCGTCCCTTGTCTCAATGATTTAAAGAAGAATTTGAGTTTCAGTCGTAATTCGACTCTTATTTGAAGCAAACAGACGTAAGCATGTGCCGAAAAACTCCTCTCTTTTATTTATTTATAAAAATGTCAACTGCGACTCCATTTGTTTTTTAAAAGAATATCTAAAACAACGTAATTTTAATAAAGTAGTGTTATTTAAAGAGGAGTGCTAAATAAAGGGAGTGCTCTTGATTCTTCCTATATATATATATATATATAGTTGATGAAAACTGTATTGCTTTTTCAATGTTATAATTAAAGATTCTCTACATATATAAATAGAATAGACCTTGTTTGTTTACAATAGGACGTTTTTCACATGCATGTATGGTTAATTTATTTTTAAAAAAAATTAACTCTAAATATAGTAATTTCTTCACGAGTCTGAAGATAAATTGCGTAAATTAAGTTGAATATTATAGGTAGGCGGTAGCGATAGTGAAAGAGTGAAAGTAGTGTGAAGAAATCCGGGCGGCACAGAAGCAATCATATCAGAGAGTAGTGAAGTAAAAGCATGGCATTGGCACATATACATATGTCGATTGTCAAACAAGCATCTTTTAACGCATTTAAGAGAGAGAGAAGAATGCAGTGAGTTTTCAGCGTAGGATCCGGATTATGTATGTAAATTTTTTTTGATGGCTTTTTAGTTCGTTAATTTTTTTTTTATATTCTTAAATCACAAGTAATTCAACATTCAACAAAATCATAATCCTAAATCACAAAGAATTCAATATTTCAATTAGTTCCTCAAATTCAATTGAAATAAAAAAAATTCAATTACAAATTGAAGCACAAAATTAGCAATTGAAATCCTAAATTCAAATAAGTGAAATACCCAATAGGCTAAATTAGTAACTAACTCAAATTAGCAGCTCAGAGTGATTATGTTTATCACTATACAAGAATTGGCGCCTAAAAGGTTCCATGACTTTTATCTGGAGACTGAAAACAAGCAGATGATAACAAATAACAATGAACAAAACCCACTTAGAATGAATGACTAAATCTGGTATTACCGACGGAATATTAATTTGGTGTTTAAATCTGGGAAACTTATGTCTGACGGAAATTCCGTCTAAATTACCTAATTCCGTCGAAAATAACTTAAAAAAATATAAGCTTTTTTAAAAAACCAATTTCCAGGTGTTTAAACCCAATATTTTTGTACCTGCAACCTGTTTCAACCCAATAACAATACTATTTCCTGTCATTTAACATATTTTCCTGTCATTCAACATATATATTCGCCAAATATATAAACTAACAATTACTTATAATCTATTAACTCATCAATCAATTACTACGTACTAACCCGTCAACAATTTCAAATATTAACGATTGTTCCAAAATGTATATACAATTTACAATATTTTCAGATACTACAAAAAATACAAATGAATGAATGACACAAATGAGTCTATAAACTAGTATGATCATCGCCATCACCCTCGCCATTGCCATCGCCATCGCCGGTCTCAGTCCCCTCGCCATCGCCATCACCATCATCATCATCACTCTGTTCATAAAATTAAAAATAAAAATTATTAGTCCGTATAAACATGCAGAATAATGAAAATAACATAAACATGCAGAATAATGAAAAAAACAACGTGTGCAGAATACCTGAGTAGGCGGGGGCTGAGCAAAAGCCTGCTCTATGAGGGTAACCACCATCCGGAGCATCTCGTCGCCCAACACGCCCGTACTCTCTGCGGAGGCCCCAGCTAGAACCTCCTGAACGAGCTGGTGAAGACGACTTCTGCTAGGCAGCTGCTGACGAAGAAACACCGGATCGGTATGGAACCTATTCGACACTGCCGCGATCAGCCTCTGGAATAAGTCATCGTCCAAGGCAGCGCCTGAATGAGATGGTCCAATAGCTGCTCTCGAACGCTGACAATGGCTAGATCCTGCGAAAATATATATCATAGTGTCGATAATTTATAAGTTATGATAATTTCGTGAAACATAAAAAATTAATATTATTACCTCCAGAAAGTGTATATGCGGGTATCCTCGGCAGACCCACCACTCGATACCTGCCAGTACTACTAGTAGGGGGATCCTGAGACTCGACCCATAGTCTCAGCTCCTCATCTCGAGATAACTCAATCTGGGGAGTGAGACCCGTGGAATCTAATGGCTCAGAAGAACCCTCCCTAGCAGCCTCCAACTCAGCTATACGCTGGTCCCGAAGCTTCTGAAATCGGTCCTGTAATTTATATTTTATACGTGAATTAATTATATCATTTATATTTTATTTTGTAAATATTGAGATTCATAACAAGTAAGAATAGTTTTACCCGTATAGCTAAAGCTACCTGAGACAAAGCACAGTCCTCCTTAGGCGTGTGGGCCCGGTCCCAGAACTCTAACATAGTCAGAGCTCTGCCCAAGGTCTGACCCTAATGCCTATAATAGATACAGTCAATAAATAGTTATTAATGATATCCGTGCTAGAATTTGATAAGTTATTTCTAAATACATTACGCTTACCGTCTTCGCCTCCACGAAAGACTGCGAGTCAGTCGTGTGTACTATCCGGAGCTTGGTCCAGTTCTTCTTTGCCTGCTCAGACTTCTTCTGGAAATCTTCAGCCTGCCAATGCGCACACATAGCCTGCCTATGCGTGATCGAAGACTATGCGTGGCTGATGAACTTTGATGGTGGTCCCGGGCTGGTCAACAACTGCTCGGGCTGCACGTCGTCGTAACTCATACAGCCATCTGGAGTAATTCGCAGCGACATGTCCAATAATCACTGCATCACCGGTTGTCTGAGAGACGCCATCGGCAAATCTATAATAAGTCTATAACAAAAATCTAAAAGTTAGGAACTTATTTCTTAAACGCTACAACTATTGAAAATTATATAATACTGTCTAATTAATATAAACTTATTAACTTACATGAAACTCCCGCAACACAGTGTCCATGAAGGAGTGATCGTACCGGTCGTACTGAGTAAAGCGCATGCACCCGGTCGGGAGGTGCGTCAAGCAGATCGCGTGTAATGTATGCTTAGCGATCGGGTCTAGTATACTACAGTGAAAATATTACAATATGTGTGATACGTTAATTATTTTTTGAAATAACTGAAATAAATATTAAATTTTGGAGATTGTGACAATTGATTAATACTTACTGTTCAGAAGTGACATCCACTGGTACTGTAAGTGGAGATGTCGGTGGACGACCAAAGATACTGAGGTTCGTCCCTCGGTGTCGTCGACGCGGTGCATCTGTAATAATTAAAAGAACTGAGTCAATAAACATAAACTATCTCAACTTTAGAAATATTTAAATCCTAGTTCAGACAACTTACTAGCTCCATCGTGGCTAGCGTCTCCCGACCAGATCGCCCACCACCTCGGCGACCTCCACCGTTATGTCTAGCCATGGATATACTACTGCAATAACCAAATTGATAGATAATGAATATGTAAGGTTTAATAATGTGGTATTTCCTAAGTAATATGCATGCTCATTTTCAATTACGTACGTCATCAAACCCATCAGATTCAACGTGTAGCTCATTCTCGGATTCGGTATCTTCCTTATCCTCAGTTTCGAGATCAGTTTCGATTTCGTCATCGTTATCATCCTCAACTACTACATAATCACTTACAACGACGTTTTTCTCGACATCTACATCGTCAGGTACGTCAATGACATCAGAACTCATCACATCTTCAGCATTTAACACTACGGTCAAAAGGTTGCTAACATCTTCTTGCAACGCCTCATCCCTATCAAACATGTTTGCATCATCAAATGCACGTGTTTTAGTTGTGACAACTGTGTACAAGGGGCTTCTAATATTTACGACATTAGGAGCGTAATACACTTGAGTCGCTTGACTTGCTAACACTGAACACGTCATCAGATTTTAATACCGACTTGATATCTACAGTTGTGATTCTATTACGATCAACTTTAACCTCCTTTTCAGTATCAAACCAGCTACACTTAAATATAACTACCTTTTTATCCCCATAATAATTGAGCACAACCACATCATGTAAACGGCCATAGTAATTGGACTCAAAATCTTGATAGCAGCTTCCCAACACCATAACCCCAGAATTGACTGATGTGAGTTCATTCAAGTCATCGACTCTAAATCTGTACCCATTCACGATGCAGCCGGGAAAAGAACTAGTAACTTTGTAAGGTCCTCGAATGACATCTATAAAACGCTCCTGAACTGTTCTCTTCTTCACCCTTCTCTTAAACCACTGTTGGAAATTAGCATTAGTGAATTTTTCTAACTCTGCTGCAGTAAAAGCTGGGTTAGAAGCATACGCTTCCTCTTCGAATGAGCTGCGAAAATAGTGAATGTCTTTAACATATACGGATGACTACACTTATAAATTGCAAATAATTATCCATACCTGATGTATGATGATACTTCGGGCATATTTAGAAGCACGTATGTAGATACAATCTTCAACTCTTTGTCGCTTAAGTAAGTTACCGTCTCATGGCCAAATGGCTTAGCCGGATACAAGAATACATCTAACTCATCATCAGCACGAGACAATGGACCAACGACCTCATTCCTACTTAAACGGTTGTGCTTCGTTGAGACAACATCGCCAAAATACAATGAGCAGAAGTTGACAAGCTCTTCCTCCGTATAGCGTTCAGCGATAGAACCCTCTACACGAGCTTTGTTCTTGACCTTTTGTTTTAATCGACGCATATACCTAAGATAAATATTCCGATAAAAAGGCCATGAGTATTATTAATATGAGCAACATGAAGTAATTGGTATATTATATTACCTCTCAAAAGGATACATCCACCGATATTGCACCGGTCCTCCAAGTTTGAGTTCATACTGTAGATGAATAGGCAGATGTTCCATCGAGTTAAAGAATCTTGGAGGGAAGATCATTTCGAGCTTGCAAATGGTAAGCACAATATTGTTCTCCATCTGCTCCACATCACTGTATTTGATTACAGTTGAACAAAGATCTCGAAAGAAATTCGAAAGTTCGGTCAATGCATCCACAACTTTTCTTTGGTAACATCTCACGAAATGCAATTGGGATCAACTTCTGCATGAATACATGACAATCGTGACTCTTGAATCCAGTAATTTTTAGTTGCTCGACCTTACAACAACGTGTTATGTTCGACGCATATCCATCTGGGAGCTTCAACCCACTAACCCACTTACACACGTCTTCAACTTGTTGCTTATAAGACAATAGAGCTTTAGGTTTCGAATTATTAGGGCGAAGCCACAATTCTGGCCTAATGTTCAAAGCCTCCAAATCCTTTCGAGCTTTGTCATTGTCTTTGGTTTTACCACTGGCATCTAACACGGTGTAAAACAAGTTCTCGAAAAGATTTTTTTCGGTATGCATGACATCTATACAATGACGAACTAAAAGTAAGCCCCAATACGGCAACTCAAACCATATAGGCGAGTGTGTCCAATTATGAGTCTTTCCATACCTGGCTGCTCTCAATTTACTGTGCTCCTTCCCTGGCAAAGGAAAACCAAGTTGGTTCAGCCAGCCCAAGACCTCACTGCTCGACAGTCGACCAACAACCACTTTTTTCTCTGTCTTTCTGTTGAACTGTGCAGACATCTTTCTGTAATTGTGATCAAGAGGCAAGAATCTACGAGCAGTTCCAAAGAAACTACATTTTCGCCTATGTTGCAACTGAGTGCCTTGCACATCCCCCATACAGACGGGACATGACAGCTTCCCGTGAGTTGACCAACCACTAACCATCCCTAAGAGCCGGAAAGCCAGTGATAGTCCACAACAGGGCTGCCTTCATCACAAAATTCTCGCATATGCATTTATCATACGTCTGGACCCCTGTCTCCCACAACATCTTTAGTTCATCTACTACCGGTAGAAGGTACACGTTAATGTCTTTTGTAGGACTTTTATCCCCCGGTATGAGTAAGGTCAAGAACAAATACGGATCCTTCATGCACATCGACGGTGGAAGATTATAAGCGACCAAATGACTGGCCAAACTGAATACGGCTGGCTAAAATTATTGAAAGGACAAAAGCCATCAGTAGTCATGCCAAGCCTAACATTCCTGACTTCTTCCACAAACTCAGGATAATTTGCATCAAATCTCTTCCATTCATCTCCATCTGCTGGGTGAGTCAGCTGACCAGGCACAACATCCCTTGTTCGATGCCAACTCATATGTTAAGCCTTATGAGACGACATGAATAGTCGCTAAAGCCTCGGCGCAAGAGGAAAGTACCGTAAGATCTTCCTGGGAACTTGTTTCTCATTCCCCCCACGTTTTGTCACCTTGTAGCGCTAAAAGCTGCATATATCACACTGTCCCTTATCTCTGTCTTCCCCATAATATAACATGCAATCCTGCTCACAAGCATCGATTTTCTGATACCCCATATTTAACCCTTTGACCATCTTCTTCACTTCGTAATAATTCGCAGTAAGAGTATGATCCTTGGGTAAGAACTTTCCAACTATGGCAAGCAAATCGTTGAAACCTCTCTCACTACAGTCGTGCTCATTCTTGTAGTGTAAGAGCATCGTCACTGCAGATAGCTTGGTGTCCGATTCATTTCCCAGATACAATGAGACCCCAGATTCAGATAGCAACTTGTAAAAGGCAGCAGCTGTATCATTTGGCACTTGCTTAACACTGCTTGAAGAAGGCTCATTTTCAGTCCAGTCAATATTAGTAGGGCCATAAGCATCGACCAACATCTCCACCGGATCATAGTTTTCGGCGTATGAATCCCGTACAATATCATCATCCACAGTACTGTCGATAACTTCTCTCCGCTCAGCTGATTCTCCGTGATGAGTCCATACGAAGTACCCATCCACAAATCCACAGGAAAATAAGTCGAATTTAATCTCGTCGACTTTCTTCCAGATCAGGTTTTTACATTTGACACACGGGCATCGCATCTTTCTGTTCGAATCATCAACATGCTCTATTGCTTTGTTCAAAAAATCTGACACCCCATCACGATAAGCTGAGATTAATCCCCTCCCATCACTGCGTATCCTACGGTACATCCAACTCCGGTCTGCTAACATCTTTAACTGCACTTACCACACATTATTCAGTACAAGGATGTTCATGTATGTGGTCCATGCATGAATGAATGTCAAACGGGTTTCATATATAGAGGGATGTTCATGCATGTGGTCCATGCATGAATTAGAGTATTTTCCTATTACGACAGCTCTATAGGAAAGGGGTAATTCAAGCTTCTATCCCGTTCCTAGATGCGTCTCTTCACTAGTGCCAACACGTTAAGCACGTTTCTACTATTTTAAAAAAAATTGACAGCACCTCCCCATGGTCTTCAGGTACACGAAATAGATTAAGATAACTTAATCTAAGTATGTACTCGAAGAATATGTAGAGATAACAGCCGAAAAATTCTCAAAACAACAAAAACGTGTCGTTTCGTATTGGCACCGGCCTAAGTGAAAGACATAACATCTAGTAACAGTCCCAAACAGGGGACTATTCGACATTCACTCCTACTAAGTGAATGTCAAACGGGTTTCTAAGTGTCAAAGTATATGTCATAATGAATCCTTCCATTAACCATCCCACATGTTAAACCGTCTTATTGAGTGTATTTTAACAAAAAAACTAAGTAAGTGCTACTTAGTTTATGAGAACTTAGTTTATGAGAACTGTTATTGAATTTATTGAATATTGCGGCAAAATTAAGCAAATGCTACTTAGTTTATTTTGCCAATGAAAAACTAAGCAAGTGCTACTTAGTTTATTTTATTTCATTGTATCATTGTATTGTATTTCATTATATGTAATTTAATTTAATTTATTATATTTATTATATTTAATTATATTTAATTTAATTTAATTATATTAATTTATTATTTATTTATTTTATTATTCATTATTTATTATTTATCTATTTAATTCATTATTAATTATTTATTATTTATTAATTATTGATTATTGATTATTGATTATTGATTATTGATTATTGATTATTATTATTATTTATTATATTTATTATTATTTATATTATTCATTATTTATTTACTAATTATTTATTTATTATCATTTATCTTATTTAGTATTTAGTATTTAGTAGTAAGAAACTAAGTACATACTACTTAATTTATTATTTATTTATGTATTATGTTTTATTTATTATTTAATATTTAATATTTTATTTTATTCAAATTAATTTAATTTTAGTAGTAAGTAACTAAGTAAATACTACTTAGTTTATTATTAATTATTTATTTATTATTTAATATTAATATTTATTATTTTATTTTATTCTAATTAATTTAATTTTAGTAGTAATTAGAAACTAAGTAAATGCTACTTAGTTTATTTTAATATTAGAAAATTAATTAAATAATAAATAAATATACTTGTAAGGCCCACAAATTTGGCAATTGCAGAATTCTGACAGAAATTCCGTCGAAAATTCCATCGAAAATATCAAATATACCAACAATTAACATAAGGCAGTCCCAATGGCAGTCTTACAATCAATGGCAAAATCAATCAATGGCAAAATACCAATAATTTGATATGGCAGTCTTACAATCAATGACAACATCAATTATACGAACAATTTGATAAGGCAGTCTTACAATCAATGGCAAAATCAATTATACCAACAATGACAACAATTGAGTAATGTAAACAATCCATATTTCACAAACTAACTACATGCCAAGACACAAACACAAATGCAGACCCAATTTTTTCTGCCCATTTCACATTTAATTAACCAACAATCAATCCCAATTTCATACTCATAACATCATACTCAAAACTTAATTCCAATTAATCAACAATCAAACATACTGAAATTGGGACAACTACAAACTTAATCCCAATTGCTGCTAAAAAATTAAAAAATTAAACAATCCCAATTTTATACTTTCAGCAACTATATATTCACAAACTAATCCCAT
This sequence comes from Panax stipuleanatus, assembly GCA_020205555.1. NCBI lineage: Eukaryota > Viridiplantae > Streptophyta > Magnoliopsida > Apiales > Araliaceae > Panax > Panax stipuleanatus. The sequence goes on from CM035122.1 coordinate 153,122,674, forward strand.
ATCAAATTCGGCCAAAATTTATATGTTAATTAACAAATAAATTAAACATACTGTCAAATTAAAACAACAATTACATGCTAGCAAAAAAAAATAAACATACTGAAATCCCATAACCACTAACCTTTCAAGGAATAGAAAGAGGATAAAATGCTACCGGAGGGGATGAGAGCCGTTGTTGGAGGGGGGGGGAAATCAGCCGGAGGGAGGAGAGAGGATCGGTCGTCGCCAGAGGTCCGGTCGGCAGTGTCGTCGCCGGAGAGTGAGATAGCAGAGACTGAGAGAGAGACGAGAGACAGAGAGAGATGAGAGACGCGACTGAAATGTTTGAGAGAGAGAGAGAGTTTGAGAGATACTGATGAGGCGGCAGTGGGAACTGAAATGTTTTTTAGGTTTTAAAGATTATTTTCGACGGAACGTCCGTCGGACTTAAGTCCCTCGGATTTAATTTATCCTCGACGGATATTCAGTCGATCCTAAGTACCATTCCGTCGAAAATATGGTTGGCGCTAGCGGGAACTTTGGCGCCAATGTGCTGGTCACATGTTCGACGGAATTCGGTCGAAAATAAGATATATCCGAGGAAAATATATCCGACGGAATAATCCGTCGAAAGTACGTTATTTACGACTGAATTATTCCCTCGGAAATAATTCCGTCGAAAATAGTCCTTTTTCTTGTAATGGCATATTTAGTACATTCGGCAATAAGCCGGGACCCCCCTCCCTCCGCTCCTGTGCGTGCATGCATGCATGGTTGCGGTAGACAGAGAAAAGACATGACTCACTTTCTACTTCCTCCTCCACCACCACCATCACCACAAACTCTTCTTAATTAATTAATTTAGGCTTAGGCATGCATGTCTGTTCTATTCTTCTTCTTCTTCTTTCATGTACTTCAGTACTTGTACGTTTGACTCCCTCCCCCTCTCTTCTTTTTGGTTTTGTAAGAGTATGAATTTAAAAAACTTGAATTCCACATCACGTACTCAAAAGGAAAAGGAAAAGGAGATGCTATAATTTTCAACTTTCTTTTAATACTAATGGTGTGGTGTGGTGTGGTGTGGTGTGGTGTGAATTATGTCATGATATTTTCATCCAGAAGGCTGATAAAGAGACTACACTTTATTGCCAAAAGTTAAGCTACGCGTAGACGTCTATTCTAGCTGATGCACCCCCCGATAGTCGCGCCGGCCGAATAAATGTTAAGGAGCTTTCGGCCACGCGTACAATAGACTTTTTCTATTCAATTTATCTGTCTACATATAATTATTCATTTTTTTAAGGAACCAAAAATAAACATGCCTGCCTCTACTACTACGACTATTTTGTTATGAAAACTCCTGACGAATTGTAATCAAATTAGTTAGGTTAGGTTTATAACAATGAATGAACTACATACAATAACTACTTTCTCAACTATATTTAATCTAAATTATATGACCTGTTACAAACACGTACACTCTTTTAATGTACTACTTCAACAAGTAGACATAACACGGACACCGGACACAATTAGTTGCTCGCGTTTTCTAATAATTTTTCTCTTCTCTTAGATGCTGTTTGTTTACATCTGATTGTCTCTTAATAGACTACCTCTTATTCACTAAGAGGCATGATGCTATTTTTTTTTATTACCTCTGAATGTTTCTTAATCGGTAAGACATAAAATAAATCTTAATAATTAAGAGGTACCTCTTAATGAGATTTTTTTGATAATTTTTATCAAACACAACCTTAATCTCTTGTTGAGGGTGGTAATTAGGATACATTATTATTATGTCACATCTCTAAAATCTTGTAAACAATAATGTTGATATAGAAAGCATGAATAAATGATAGTATTACGTTACCATATTTGGCTGGAATTTATTTCTACCTAGATAGATAGATAGATAGATAGATAGATATGTTGCAACTTGTCAAAAAGTAAACCCTTCTTCTCGATATGGATGGATTAGTAACCAGCAAGGGAAGTGAAAATAGGAGATATGACAAATTATATGAATGGGTTAACAAACGAACAAACCTAATCTTCTTACAAATGGGCTTTGATTGGAGGAGGTTTAAGTTTAACAAAATCATTGGAATGGACGTCCTTCTGGTTTTTATCATAATTTCTAGCCCAGTCGTTGTGAATACTGACTGATCCATGAGAATACAAGCACAGCATTAAAATATTCAAGGCCATATGAACAATTCATTACACATAATTATTCATAGAGAACAAGTCATGGGCAAAGAGCAATAAAAGGAAATTTGAAATTATAAAAGGAAAAAAGGAGGAGGATCATAAACACTTTTACTTCAACATTTTATGATACCAACCTAGCTAGGGTAAATCATTTCCACATGATTAAGCAAACATATGTTGTAGTAAGAAGATATATGTAATTACTAAAATCCCCTCAATTCGAGGGTCCCAGTGTCCACGGACACCTTCTTCCTTGAAAGAATTCCAGTAGCAATTGATCATGGTATCAAATTGGGTTGAAGAACAACATGCTGAGAAACAAAACCAAAGGGAGAGGTTCGAGTCAACATCAAATAAAGCATCCAGTGTTATCAGGATAATCTTGTACGAAATGATGAATACAATCTTTACATGTATAATGGGAAGGGAAAGGGGAGGAAAGAGGCACAACAAGAAGGTCATATTATCAAAAAAAATGGGATTTCCGTTTACAAACCACTGACATTACCTTAATCTGCGACCTTTTGTAAGTGTAAGTGATGTGAACCAGCCCATCACTATCTTGGATGACAGCAGGATAAGAGAACTCCATTCCCATAGTCTGCTCCAATGTTACAACATCGTGCCACGAGTCTCCATCGTCAGTGGAGAGTGCAACTTTTAGTACACCCCTGGAGATTGTGTTGTATGCAAGCAAGAGACGACCATCCTTCAACTTCACCCCGTCAATTCCTATAAATGAAGTCATAGTTAAGCCACCATGGAATGTTTACGGACAAAAATATGCACCAGTTTTTTATGTCATGGCAAAGTAGATATCTCGCAATTGTCTTTCATAGTGATTGAATGAAGAAACAAAATGAACCAATTCAAAAAACTTTAGACAAATATAGATACGAGAAAAAGGGAGCTGCGGGACTGAGCAATTGACATAAGTTTGATGATTGAAATGGTGAAATGACACGGGTGTCAATAAGGAATTAGTTGTTTTAGGGACTAAACACCAGCTAAAATAGGTGTGCAATACCTCACCTTCCTCGATACCTATATCTATATTATCTACCAGATATTCTAGTAATTAGTTGGTTAATGCATATTTTATTGTTTGAGCCAAAACCTGAATTTGGGTTGGGTAACTTGGTAGGTTTTGCAAAACTCCAGTTCTGGCCACCATCACAGGATTCTGACATACAAACTCGATCTATTCCATCAAAGGATCTCAATAGAACACGCAAGGTTCCGTTCGCAGTCTGATAAGGAACTGGTTGAATCACACTAAGAGACTCCTTCTCAATATATATAGGCCCATACTTTCTCCATGACCTACCTGAATCTGCAGTTACCTGTTTTATAAGTCACAAAACTTGAGTCAAGAAGCCACTTTACATAACTGTTAGCTGAGTTTTTCGGTAGAACCTCCATCCATGCGCCCCAAGAGTTCCAACTCTCCACAGAAGATCCACAGAGTAATTGCCCATTTTCCAGCAACAAAGGCTGAGGAAGGGAAAGAAAGTAGTATTGATCTCATATTATCATCTATAAGTGACCAGGAAGATATAAGCTTTGAGAGAAATGGAAATATTTAGTATGAATTCTGTTAGCACCTTATTCTTAATTGGTCCTAATATCCCAGGAGGAAGCTGTTCTCTTTCTGTCCAAGTGGTACCTCCATCATAAGACCGCTTCATGCATCCACTCCATCTGAAGTTACAAAATCATAAAAAAGCAGTAGTAAGGAAAACAGTAATTGTACTCTCTGTAGCCATAATTCACTAAACTGAGCCTAACCTTACTAGGCCAAAAGTTTAATAACCCTAGTTCGCAAGGTCCACTTAAAGTCAACAGTGTTAGACACCGAGAAGATTTTATTGATAAACGCAAAGTGCATTAAGGAGGACAACAAGTCCTCCCTAAACTTGTAAATAACAATATAAAAAGAAAATCAAATAAAACTCAATGGAAGATTTACCCCTATCAAGGATGTCAAGTGCAATTAACCCTTCTAATTACTGATATTGCTAGATAAAAGGTTAAATTAGTGACTCAAAAAGAAATTTTTGTATCATAACTGCCCCTAAGAACCAAACAAGATAAAAGAGATAACATTGCATAAAGCATATAAAAAGTAATATTTAAAATTGAAAAAAAACACATCAAAAACTTACTTTTGAACCTCCTGCCCAATTTTATAGAACAGAAGCAACTCATTGGATGGAAGCTTAAATAGTACAGGGTTCCACATTGGAACATTTTCTTGTTCATCAACAATAACAGGAGGATGCCAACAACCATCCTGCCCACAACCATTCCACCACGTAAGTTGAAATCATTTTGGAAAATAAAAGGACATCAAGCTCATATCTGATGTGCAAATTTTCAAAGAATGAATCTATATATGGTCAGACTGAAATCAAGAGCAAGCCTCTCTGTGTGCTTGCTTGGAAGAACTAATACTGGAAATGAGTGTAGCCTGTGGAATTCCATGTCATAAAGCGTAAATTGATGGTATTGGAGCATCATAGTAGACAAAACTAAGTTTCAAAGCTCGCAAGAAAGGAAAGAATAGTGCAGTTTCAGTTCAAGCTAAATATACGGACACCAACACTGGTAATGGCCTATCGGTTAACCAACAGCACAATAAGATTTTTTGGGAGATTTACTTTTCAAGAATAAGTAATAAGTTTACCTTGTAAGTCTGTAACCAAATTACCACATCAGGAGCCCCCTCTGACGAACCCCCAAAATAAGCTAACAAAAAATGATCTTTATCAACCTACATAAAGCATCAATTAGCCTCAACACAAATGGAATTCTTTAATGGTTGAAATACGAATTAAAACTACATCTAGTTAAATTACCTCAACAATTGTAGAAGCATGACAGCTATTGAAGGGAACCGAGTTTATTGGAAATGTAAACTCCTGTATCAAGGGCTCAAAAGTGCAATTTTCAATCTTCAAATCCATACCGTTGGGCATCCAAGTTGTTGCGCTTGAATTTGTTCTATCTACCTCACTGCACAGAGCTTCCCACACAAGTAAATGTAATTTTGGAAAATTCAGCTGTCATTATGCCGATGTGTCTTAAATCTTAATTGGCGTGTATTAGAAAAGACAGGAAATAACTAGAATGTACACTAAAATTCAACACAGCCTAGTAAATATTTTTTCCATTGCCTGTGAAATGAAATTGTTCCGAGTCTATGCTACTTGAAAATATAAAAGTTGATTTTCTCCAGTTCTAGAAAATTGCAGAAAAATATATGCCTTTAAAAGACGTGGATGTCAATTGTACAATTCTATAACATTCTCAGTATTACAATAATTGGGTATGTTATAATACTTGGGATTATGCATGTATGCAAAAGGTTTACCAAGACAAGAAAATGCACACCTATCTAGAAGTAAACGAATTGGTTGAAAATTTTGTCGGTGGAGCAATGTAAAATTGGAAATGACCAATTTGGAGATAAGGCTGGCACTTCCATGCCCAGAAACAGACTCAAACAATTTAAAATTTGACAACACAATCAACAACAATAATACTAAACAAGTAATGGCTGAACCTAATTTCCACATTTTTATGAATAACTGACTCAAAGATGATGAATAATCACAAACTTCGCGTCAGTTTTATGTAAACACCACCAAATTCGTCTGCCGGAAAGGAGGAGAAAAAAAGGGCATTTAATAAAGTTTGGGTTTTTTTGGCATTGGCATAAATAATCTACCATAAAAGAATCAAGAAGGAACGAAGGTTAAGAGGAATTAACAGAGAAGCAGTACCTGCTGCAGTAAACATGAAAAGTAAAATTATATACCATAAAATTGTGGAGCTCCCTCCAAAGCTTTCTCCGTCGATTTGGACTGATGTATTGTATCAGGTGATTAAACTAAAATTTAATGGCTGAATGGCAATTCTTTCCCTCTCAATTGTCACTCACTTTCAAAATCATTTTTAAAGTTCAATTTTCGTCACTTAAATCCTTAAATGACATTTATTAGGCGTTTCCGTTCTTTTGGTCCAACTTAACCTCAACCCGATCCATTTTGACCAATTTAACCCAACTCGACCCAATTTAATCAAACACAAATTTTTAATATTTTAAAATAATAATTATATTTAACATTTTTAAAAAATAATATTTAATATTTTAAAATAATAATTATTTGAATATTTTAAAATAAAATATTTATTTTAAAAATAATTATTTTTAATATTTAAAAAATATTATTTTAAAAAAAAATTAAAATAATAATTATATTTAATATTCAAAAATAATAATTTTAAAATAATATTATTTTATTATTTTAAAAGTAAATATAAATTTAAAATAATACTTATATTTAATATTTTAATATAAAATATATATTTTAAAATAATAATTATATTTAATACTAATACGGGTTCTTTACTAGGCCACCTACCCTCGCAGACTCCAACTCCATTCTTGAGTTTTTGCATTAAATATGGAGTATTAAAAACATATAAATCTGACTTGGTGTTCCCCATCCATGTGTATGCAGGAAGCCAGGACTTGTCTTTTATCTCATAGCCAGAGGATCCATCAAAGGGCACAAACGATCAACACTAGTCGCACTGGTTATTTCAAAGGTAATTTATAGAAAAATGATATTTTTTATTAGGGTTTCATCTTGCCTATAATTACAAATTCTGGTATTCATATTATAAGAAAGAAATGTAGGATATATAAAGGAAATTGAAGGGAAATTAAAGGAAATAGATGTATCTGAGATTCATATTTACCCTTTTCGGTATAAAAAATTAATGAAACAAATGTTAAAATGAGACTCAATATTGCACAAGTATTTTTTAGTCATATGTTATTATGTCATCAATTTATGATTTGGTACTATCGATTAAACGTAATCATAAAAAATTAAAAGTTTAATCTCTCAATTAAAAAATTGAGAAGACAATTCTCAAAGTATAAAAAATTAAGAGTTTAATCCTCTAATTGAAAAAATTGAGAAACAATTCCCAAAGTGAAAAAAATAAAAAATAAGGGTATTAATCCATATTTAGGCTTTAATTTAATATGACAATTACATATTTTAAAAGTCTAATGGGATAATAAATAAATAAAAAAATACCAACTATACTGAGATAATTCTTAGTTTTTCTCATGGATCGGTCATTGAACTACAAAAGATATCGAGTGGATGATCACTGGTATCGGATGGTTATTTTTTTTATAGACTTTTTCTTTTGTTGATGTAATATTGATGATGATGGCGGGCAAGTGTGATGGTGATGGGGAAGATGTAAGGCTCTAAAATGAGCAAACAGTTCAGACTCGATTCGTATTCGCTTGACTAAAAATTCAATTTGAGTTCGACTCGAAATATAAATGAGTCAAATATGAGCAAATTTTAAAGTTCGATAAATTACTCGAACCTTCTTAAATTATAATTTTTTATTGATACTCGAATCATATTCGTTCGGAAAGTTCAAATTACTCAGGTTCGATTCGGAACCGTGCTCGTCTCGGTAACTAAATGAGCCTCAATCAAATCTTATTTTATACTCGATAAACTTTGTGAACCAAATCTAAGCAACCCAATACTCTGCTCGACTCAGTTCGTTTACACACTTAGGAAGATGAGTGGCCGAGAAAAATTTGATTGGTTTTTTCAATATTTCAATTTCAGCAAAGTGCAGACAATATATTTTTTTTCCCTTTTGTTTTGCATTTGATTGCTTAATTGGGTTTATAGTTTGACCTTCTTTAACAGATAAGAGTGTTATTGTAAACGATACTCATTCCATTCTTAAATAAGTGAAGTTTTAGAGGATTTTATACTTATTAAAAGTTATTTATTATTCAAATTCTGTCATTAAAATTATATGTATTATCACAATTATCCTTACATTAATTAAGAAAATATGTGTAAAACTACCTAAATAAATGAGATAGAAATATACTCGAGGGCAATAGAGAAAAAAATTATAATTAATGCTTCCTAAAAATTTGATAACGTCAAATATTTTAAAAAATATTGAACTCCCTAAAACGTCACTTATTTAGGAATTTAGGAATGGAGGGAGTATGTAATTAATAATTTATATTTTTACCCTTACTTACTTTAAATATATAAAAGAATTATGATTTTTAATACGCATTGGCACTGTTTGTTTATGTCATTATGTCACATTATCAATTTATAACGTGACATATTTAATTGAATAAAAATAAAAAATAATTGATAGTTTAATTATTTAATTGAAAAAAATTAAAAGATTTGATTACCAAAGGAAAAAATGACAATAGTTTAAGATAATAATTTATATTTAAATATTTTTTTTAAATTGAAGAGAAAACATAATATCTAGAGACGAACAAACTTTCACTATGAACTGTGAAATTGATAATTTTGTGTCAAATTAATATCGCTAATAAAGAAAGTTTGTTCTTCATACGGATGCGGGTATGGGTAAAAACTGGCATCGTCCCTCTCGGGTCACATTAATTGAGAGCAGGGCAGCAGTGAATAGACGTTTGAGTCGAGTTAATGGCGGCCTCCAACGAAACAGGGAGATGGCTAACAATCTCCATCACTCTCACCCTCGCAACTATTTCTGCTTCCACAGTCATCTCCGGTAACTAAACACTCGCTCTGCAAAAACACTATAGATTCAGTAGTATATAAAGAGCCATGTTTGATTAGTTTTTATGTTTTACATAATTGTTTTTCAGTTTATTTCTGGAGAAAAAAGTCAAGAGTTTTGAATGTTAAACTTCGAGAGCTTCACATATCTCTCAAGGCATCCTTAAAAAACTGTGCTGCCGAGAGGCAAGGTCGTATTAGGGCTCAACAGGTACGCTCCTTTACGCTCTCTTCTTTTATTTTCAATTTGTATAAGGAATTGTGCATGCACAAACATAGACAGAGAGAAGCATAACTGAAGAATTTTATTAATTTGAAGTTAATCCATGTCAAAGGCTATGATATTGTATCTTCTTGAATGGGATTCAACATACCCCTTATGTGCTTATTAGTGATTTCAATTCAGTTAAATTCTTATATGGTAACACCTGCAAGTTGTAATTACGTTACTATTAATCTATTATGAGGCCATCACAAGGGCTTGCAGCCCCCATGAAGGAGCTGTTGGAATATGGAGCAAAATTAACAAGATAAATAATACAGTAATTGGAACAACTTAGTTGGAAACCGAGGCGTAGCAATGCTACTGTCCTAAAAAGTGATTTCGCCCCCACTGATAAGAAATCACAGGTACATATGGGCTGCCGGCGGTCACTCTCCAGGATTCAACGACGAAGCCTCCGATCGTGTGTACTCACAGAAGGAGGTTGTGGACTTGTCTATGTGGATTGTCCAGAATAACAGAGTATTTGTATTGTATACAGTAGGAAGGAAGAACAGATTGTCTATATGTATTGTGAACTGGTAAAAACAGAACATAAGACTCATGTATATATATACAGATTTAAGAAGAACGTTGGGAGAAGACGTTTCGGAATCAGTAACGCAAAGAGAAGTAAATAACGTGAACGTTGGAAAATAAATAAGGTTTACGTTGGGGAAAAATAACGTAAAGAATAAAAGGGATTTAAAACAGTGAGCTACTTGGGTGCACCCGCGAAGCATAATCCACTGGATCGGCACCCCCCCTGCGCGGGCGGATCGCGCACATACACGCACTAAGGTTTTTTGGCCGAAAGTCCAAGAGCCAAGCTTGAACTAGCCCAATTCCTTAGTTATCCTCATGTGCGCGAGCCCATCCCTTTTTTCCTCAACCAAGTTACTAAGCTCATACCAACAAGTACTAATATACACCATGAGTGTTCCCAAAATAGCCAATGTGGGACTTTGATAAAACTATAAATTTGAAGCATAACCAACAATTCCCCACATGATTCAAAATTATCAAAGATAGAAAAAATTAAAAGGAAATAAGAAGGGCAATGGATTTTAGATACATAACGTCGATACCTTGTGGGTTTGAATCGACACTTAGTGGAACAAGCTCATGATTGTAGATTATAGGTGAACTATATTCTTGAACCCATTATCTATGATACAATCAATTGAACTTGCACACATATCAAAAAACATCCTGAATCCACACAAGTCTGCGGTTTAGGCACGTTCTAGGCCATTGCGCCATATCCCAGATTTTTCATAAAGGCTCTAGAGAGTTTGCCAAAGACTCTCATAGGAAGCGGTCTACACCTCCACCTTTATATAGGTGAACCCATCAAGTGTAAACTGACATACACCACCCTTTAGGGCTATGAGTTTCATTAAGAATCTAAATGATTCATCCTATCACAATTTGTCAATAAGCACCATATACACACAGGGAGAAATATAAATAATTGTAGTGCTTTAATTAAATAATTACATGACTTGTTGTTACCCATTGAACCCAATTCATGAGATCTCCTAATCACATGGGTTGGGTTTCCATCACATATTATTACTCCAAATGTTAGCAATAGTCCCATCCCTCTGGATGCTTCTTGGGCTACCTTTTTACTCAATCCCTTAGTAAGTGGATCCGCTAGGATTCTTTTCAGACCTCACAAATTCCATGGAAATAACCCCGTTACTGATCAAGTCCTCGTACAATATTATGCCTCAAGCGAATATGTCTCTGTTTTCCATTATAAACATGGTTCATTGCCCTGCCAATAGCTGCTTGAGAATCACAATGCAAAGAAATAGAAGGAATTGGCTTATACCACAATGGTATATCAGCCAATAAATTCCTTATCCTATTCTACTTCTGTACCTGCCAATTCTAAAGCAATAAATTCAGATTCCATAGTAGATCTAGCAGTACAAGTTTGTTTAGTAGATTTTCAAGAAACAGCTCCTCCACCTAAAGTAAATACATAACCACTAGTGGAGTTTGTCTCATCATTATCAGATACCCAATTAGCATCACAATATTCTTCTAAAACACTAGGATGACCAGTAAAATGTACACCTACATTAACTGTTCCTTTTAAATACCTCATTAGACGTGACAATGCATTCCAATGATCTTGTGAAGGATTATGTGTATATTGCTAAGTCTACTAATGACATATGCAATATCAGGCCGAGTACAGTTCATTAAATACATTACATTACCAATGATTCTAGCATATTCAATTTGTGCAATACCATTCCCTTTGTTTTTCTTTAAATGCACACTAGAGTCATAAGGAGTTCCTAATGGCTCTTCATTAAAGAAATTAAATTTCTTAAGAATATTTTCTACATAATGAGACTGTGATAAGACCAAACCATTTGCATGTTTATTTATTTTCATGCCAAGAATTAAATCCGCTTCTCCTAAATCTTTCATGTCAAATTTAGAAGATAAAAAGTCTTTAGTAGTTTTCACAACTTTCTCATCAGTACCAAATATTAGCAAGTCATCCACATATAAACAAATAATCACACCACAATTTTCATTGAATCTACTATAAACACAACTATCAGATTTATTTGTCACAAAATTATTAGACAAGAGAGTTTTATTAAATTTGTCATTCCATTGTTTTGGTGCTTGTTTTAAACCATACAATGATTTTACAAGTCTACACACTTTATGTTCTTCACCTGGAACAACAAACCCTTCAGGTTGACACATATATATTTCTTCATTTAGCTCTCCATTCAAAAAAGCAGTTTTAACGTCCATTTGGTGGATTATCAATTTATGAATAGAAGCCAAAGCAATTAAAATTCTTATAGTTGCTAATTTAGTTACTGGTGAGTAAGTATCAAAATAATCAAACCCTTCCTTTTGAGTAACCCTTTTGCTACAAGTCTTGCCTTAAATTTATCTATAGACCCATCAGCTTTTAACTTCTTTTTAAACACCCATTTACATCCAATAGGTTTACATTCTCTAGGCAAATTAACTAGTTCCCATGTATGGTTAGACATAATAGAATCTAGTTCACTATTAATAGCATCCTTCCAAAAATTTGCATCAATAGATTTAATTGCTTCTTCATAAGTTTTAGGGTCATCTTTAGTTATAAAAGCGGTTATAAAATATGGACCAAAAGTTTTCTCAAAACGTTGCCTTTTACTTCTAGTAGATGCAGGTACAGGTTCTTTATCTTTCCTTTTAAGATGTTCACTTGAAGAAGGATTGTCCAGATCTTTTATTTTCATAGGAAATATATTTTCAAAAAACTCTGCATCCTTTGTTTCCAAAATAGAATTGTTTTGATAATTATTAGTCGCATCTTTAATTACCAAAAATCTATAAGCAGCACTATTAGAAGCATATCCAATAAAAATGCAATCCATCGTTTTGGGTCCAATTTTATCCCTTTTAAACTCTGGTATAGCTACTTTAGGTAGACACCGCCACACTTTAAGATACCCCAAATTAGGTGCATGTTTCTTCCATAAATGATATGGTGTGGAGTCTATCTTTTTATGTGGAACTCTATTTAAAATATGAGTTGCAGAAAGACAAGCTTCTCCCCACATATTAGAAGGTAAGCCAGAACTTATTAACATAGCATTCATCATATCTTTAAGTGTTCTATTTTTCCTTTCCGCAACTCCATTGGACTGTGGAGAATAAGGAGGAGAAGTTTCATGTATAATTCCATTTAACTCACAAAATTTTTTAAGACTTCCTGACTCATATTCACCACCACGATCGGATTTAAGTCTTTTAATTTTTCTTTCTAACTGATTTTCAATTTCTGCTTTATATTTAATAAACATTTCTTCCGCTTCATCTTTAGAGGAAAGGAGATAAATTTGAGTATATCTAGACATATCATCCACAAAAGAAATATAATACTTCTTACCACCTCTACTCGTAGTATTTTTAAAATAAGCTAGATCACTGTGAATTAACTCAAGGAGTTCAGTTTGTCTGTCAACACTTTTAAAAGGTTTCTTAGCATGTTTAGCTTCCACACAAATTTCACATTTGTTAAACTCGGTATTTGCTAGATTAGGTATAAGCTCAAGTTGTTTCAACCTTTTAATAGATGCCACATTCACATGTCCTAATCTAGCATGCCATATATCCAAAGATTTAACAATATAAGCAAAATAAGCATTCTTATTATTCAAATCAGCAGAAGCATCAAGTACAAATAAACCCCCATTACAAAAGCCTTTCCCAACAAATTCCCCATTACGAGTAAGTACAAGTTTATCAGACTCAAACACAAGTTTAATGTCAGCTTTGTTCATCAAAGATCCGGATACAAGATTTCTACGAATATCGGGCACATGAAGCACATTTTGCAAAGCAATTGTTTTTCCCGAAGTTAATTTTTATTAAAATTTTCCCTTTCCCTGCAACATTGGTGGCTCGAGAATCCCCCATAAAAACCTTTTCTCCATTAGTCATATTTTTGTAGTTGAGAATTACATCTCTATTCGCGCAAATGTGTCTAGTGGCACCTGTATCTACAACCCATTTCGTGAAGTTGTCAACTAGGTTTACTTCCGAGACAACAGCAGCAATAATGTCATCGGTTTCAACCAAGTTCGCTTGGGGCTTAGGCTGAGAGTTATTGTTATTCTCTTGCCCCTTGCGAAAGTGACATTTCATAGCAATATGACCACGTTTGCCACATACGAAGCAAGGACCTTTAGTGAAAGGTTTTTGGATTGGGTTGGGACTCTTGAACCTATTATCTTTTCTTCCCATTGATTTCTGATTTTTTCCTTTGTAGTTTTTGGACTGATAATTTTGGCTCTTCCACTGTGGCTTTTGTTCTATGAGATTAGCTTTGACAGTATGACTCGGAACTACGTCTCCTCTTTCTTTAGCCCTATTTTGTTCTTCAATATGGATGTGTGCCACTAATTCCTGCATAGTGAAATCTTTAGTTTCATGTTTCAGGTTCATTTTATAGTCTTTCCACGAGGGTGGTAATTTTTCGATTAGTACAACAACTTGAAATGTCTCATATATTTTCATTCCTTCTCCAATAACTTCCCCCACAATTGTTTGGTATGTATGAACTTGATCTATTACTGATTTTCATCTTGCATCTTAAAATCTAGAAATTTCTCCGCAACATATTTCTTAAGGCCAGAGTTTTCAACAACATATTTAGATTTTAACGCTTCCCAAATCTTCTTAGCACTTTCATACGGATAATAAATCTCAAACAACGTATTAGACAGATAGTGCAAAAGGTATCTACGGCATGTACGATTATCTTTAACATAATCAACAATAGCAGTAGTAGTAGGAATAGCAGGAGCATCCACATATAACACATATTCCAAATTCATGGTTTCTAAATAAAACATCATATCTTCTGACCATCTCTTAAAATTCGTACCATCAAAACGTTCAATTTTAGATAGGTCTAGTGCAGATTTCATCATCTTGTTAATTATGGAAAAATCAATTTTTAGATTGTTGGAATATGGAGCAGAATTAACAAGATAAATAATACAGTAAATTGGAACAACTTAGTTGGAAACCGAGACGTAGCAATGCTACTGTCCTAAAAAGTGATTTCGCCCCCACTGATAAGAAATCACAGGTACATATGGACTGTCGGCGGTCACTCTCCAGGATTCAACGGCGAAGCCTCCGATCGTGTGTACTCACAGAAGGAGGCTGTGGACTTGTCTATGTGGATTGCCCAGAATAACAGAGTATTTGTATTGTATACAGAAGGAAGGAAGAACAGATTGTCTATATGTATTGTGAACTGGTAAAAACAGAACATAAGACTCATGTATATATATACAGATTTAAGAAGAACGTTGGGAGTAGACGTTTCGGAATCAGTAACACAAAAGTAAATAACGTGAACGTTGGAAAATAAATAAGGTTTACGTTGGGGAAAAATAACGTAAAGAATAAAAGTGATTTAAAACAGTGGGCTACTTACTTGGGTGCACCCGCGAAGCATAAGGCGGGCGGATCGCGCACACACACACACACAGGTTTTCTGGCCGAAAGTCCAAGAGCCAAAGCTTGACCTAGCCCAATTCCTTAGTCATTCTCATGTGCGCGAGCCCATCCCTTTTTTCCCAACCAAGTTACTAAGCTCATACCAACAAGTACTAATATACACCATGAGTGTTCCCAAAATAGCCAATGTGGGACTTTGATAAAACTATAAATTTGAAGCATAACCAACAGGATCCCCCTGCTCAAGACCAAAAGGGAAGAGGATATTCTGTTGTTTTGTGAAATATGCTCGTCATGGGTTTAATTATGCAACAATGTGCAGTTAGTATGCCTCTATATATCATGAGCGCTATTGTCTTGTAGTGCTCTGGTGATGTTTTTTTAATATCTTATTTTTCTTTGTTAAACATTGTAGGATTTGAGGAAAGCACTGCTCCATCCCAAGTCTGACAACTTGGAGTTGACTTCGTATCCGATGGTACCCATTGCAGTCATCCATTCATGCTTCTCTACAAGGTAATTTGGAACGATTATTATCGTGTCTTTAATTAAAACAAATAAAAATGATACCTATAAAAGGAAAAGAAGAATTAGTGGATATTGTGTTTTTGACTTGCATAAGATGTCATAGCCTTTAGTTGGAATACCCAAGTCACTGGGTACAGGGCCAACAATCATACAAGTCACTGAGTCAGTGTATAATGAAGATCAACAATGCATACTATTGACAAGACCGGGCGAGGTGGTTGATGGTTGTGGATAACTTGCTTGAAAAAATCTTTTGTACAAACTTAACGAAATGAGGATGATAACATTGAGTCTTGCTAAACCAGGATCAGCCAAACAGGTCTACTCATTCACCTATCATTCTTCTGTCAGAAGTGGAATTTTACATTCACCCAGCACTGCTGCTCCTTTTGCACAGTGTCAAAACTATTTCTAGTAGGATAAACAAGTTAAAAACATGCCATTATTGAGATTGTTTAATTTGACGCTAATGTAGAAGAGGACCAAGCTGACTCAAGAGGGATATAGTTTATGTTGACTTTCCTGTAGGTTGAGGCATGAGAATGTTTTCATTTGTAAAATTGAAGTTGATAGCAAGTCAATGATGAAATTGAATGTTGTTGAAGCATAGTATACTTAGTAATAGGTTCAAGTTTCAACCATTGTGATCATAGTCGTCATTTAAGTTTTCTTCTGACTTTTCTATTAGTTTTTGTTGGCATTCAAAAACTCAAAATGTAGGGGTAAATTTTGGTTTTAGGATCCTAAGTAACTTCTTGCCAGTTCAGAAATAAGGCAGAACCACTCCTAAAAGAATTCTGTCAGGTTGTTGGTAAAATTTGTATATTGGTTAGTGTTAATTTCTAAGTTTCACAATTAAAATAGAGATTTTCAACATATGTACATTAGGTGCTAACTAGCTACCCAAGCCAAGTTGGTGACTTGGTGTTAGACCAAGAGTCATCTGTAGAAGGGATCTCGGTCAACCAATTTCACTGAGCTCAAGTAGGACATTACAGCTTGGTTTCTCAATGTATAGCTTTAATTGAACCTGTAAATGAGGGCAGCATAACTTCTTAGTTACAATAATAAATCACACAGCTTCCTTACAAATGAAACCTTTATCTATGATTTATAAGTTTAACTTGTTAGTGTTATTGGTTGGGTAAGTTTGTTTTAGTATGATATTACTTATTAAAATAAGAAAGTCTATAGTTTCTTGTAGAATTCTGTTACCACAGTTGCAGCTTGCGCAGAGCAAGGAACCGAAATTGGCCCCGAAACCGCACCAAAAACTAATCAAACAACACCAATTGAGCCGCACCAACAGTTTCAGGCGTATGTGGCAGTTTTAGAATAGGCTAAAAAATCGCATATGCAGTTTGGGTGCGGTTTTGTGGGCTCCCGCACCGCTCTTATATGTTATATATATATTTTTAGAAGTTATATAGGCAAATTCCTAAAAATATAATAGACAATTTTAATTATGTTATGCACTTTTAAACTTTTTGGTTGTAGCTAGAAATATTTTTAATTGAATTGTAATGGTTTGAGCAATGTTGAAACATTCATGAGTAACATATTTTAAACCTAAAACTTGTTGCTTGATGTTATTTTGTTAATGTCTTGTATGATTTCTTATACATAAAGATGAATTTGATTTTTTGAATATTATTGTTAATTATGCTAATTGGTTTTAGAATCGAAACCGAACCAATTGAAATCGCACCGCACCAATCACAACTTCACAAGCGATGTCATCTGTGGTTTTAGAATTGTCAACCTGTGCGGTTTGGGCTTCCAACTGCCACCATGCTCTACGCTAGCTACAACAACACATACCTCAATCGTTTATGAGCCGAGGGTTGTTCATGAATCACGTACTAGTCAATTAGACTCCAAATTATACTTGCCCTTGACTTTCTTAAGTCTTGATTTGTAAAAAAATTGGAATGAGTTTTCTACCAAGCTGGCTTGGGGTACTCAAACCAGCTTGGTTTTTTTCTCAGTAATAGAATGCAACACACGCTCTTCCCAATGTTTGCATATGGATGCTTTATGCACACAAATATTGATACTGTACGGTTGTGCAATTTCTAATGGAAAAGCACTACTCATATTTGCAGGAATGGGACACCGAGGCAACCTTTACTAGTTCCTCTTGCTAGGGCGTCCTTGATATTTGATCCATCTCGGGTTCCTCCAGCATCTCTTGAGGGTCTTGAAGAATATTCTCATTGTTGGATTATATATGTGTTTCATCTAAATACAGATCTCGATAAGTTGTGGAAGCATCCATCTGAGTCAAAGTTCAAGGCAAAGGTATGCGGTTCTCTGTATTAATTTTTATTGGCTACTATATTTTGGCAAATTCCTAACTTGGTCAAATTGGCTGTTAATAGGTAAGAGTACCAAAACTGAAAGGTGGAAAGATGGGAGTCTTTGCTACAAGATCTCCACATCGCCTATGTCCCATTGGACTTACTGTGGCAAAGGTGACGGGTGAATCAAAATAAGTATACAGCTTCATTTGACTTTTTGTTGTTGTTTAGTTACCCAATATTGATGTCATCTCTTCACCCTCCCACACCACCCACCACCAAAAAAAATGAAAAAAGAACACAGACCAACAAAAAACAAGGGAACTCTATGAGGTGGAAGTATCTTTAAAAACTCTAGAACTGAGTAGATGCTGCAAACCCAAAACTTACTTGTGAGTTTTTGAAAAATAAATAAATTATGAAGTAAAGCTTCATGTTTCCTAAAATAATGTGGAATATATTCTTTGAAAGAATATACTTCCACGGACTTCCATAATATTATAAACCTAATCTCATTCATTAGCATATTTCTGCTTCAATATTGAATTAATGGCTTATTGAACGTGAATTCTGAATTCACCCACTGATATATGATAACACTGGAAAACACTTTCCCACCACTACTACATGTCTAACAAATTGTAGGATATGGTTCAAAAAGTAAAATTTTTCTTAAAAGCCGTCCTACAAATGTATCTCTAATTTTGGAATGGAGGGAATATTAAAAAAAAGACATGCAATATATGAATATAACTGATATGGCTGTTGATAGGGCAGAGTGGAGGAAAAATATTCATCTAAGCGACCCCAACTAGTTTGGAGTTAAAGATTAGTTGAGTTGAGCTTGAGTTGTGTTGAACTCTTTAGCTAGGCATCTCCTTCGAACACCTGTGGTTGGTTTCTACCAGAAAGTTATATTTTTATAGGCATCCTTACTCTGTTTCTTTCTAGCAGCTTATAGCACTCCTTTCATGTCATAAGATGATTTCCATCTTCTACCACCTTTCACCTATAGATAAAATCCTTTCCTTAATTACCTGATATTTGACGACAATGCTCTGGCCGTCTTAACCTGAGTTCTTCCTTTCTTTTGTCCCTTTGTATGATCTTGCATCAGTCGCACATTAGACTTTAGCTCATTCATAAGCATTTCTTGTTTCAGTTATACAATATTATGATTTCAAATGAACTTATATGCATTTGCACTTCATATGGTTACGACAAGGAGGAGTATATTGTGTTAAAATTCAGATGCTCTTTTTGTAATATAGGTGGAGGCAGTAAAGGGAAATTTGGTTCTACTTTCTGGTGTGGATCTGGTTGATGGAACAGTATGTTTTCAGTAGCTTTATTCTTATCAACCTCGAGTGAAAAATCTGAAGTTTTTATTTCTTATTTGGTCATTAACCTGTAAAAAGAAATTTGGTTATATCATAATTTTTATCTATATGCATAGTGCACTTGTATGTGGTTTCTTTATTAAATGTAGCTTCTTGCTTTTATGTTTTCCATAGCCTGTCTTGGATGTCAAACCTTATCTACCGTACTGTGACAGCATCCACGGAGCAAAAGTGCCGAAGTGGGTAGAGGTACCATCTTCATTATTTATTAGCAACTTGAGTCATATTTTTTCCATGTTAGGCAGTAATGTATCAAATTGATGTTGTAAGTTCTGTTCTTTAAATAAGAAAAATATATTTTTTTATATACAAGCTTGATTAGCATTTTAATTCAATGTTATAAACCCTTGTATAACACGTCTATTAATATCTGTGTTAATAAGCAGCACATTTTTGTAGTGCAGTAGTTGAGCATGTCTACTGATCATGTGGCAGGTTTAAGGTCATAAAAGCTTGTACGTTTATGATTTTTGGCTTTAAGTTGTCTGTTCTTCTATTATTTTTTAATTTTTTTTGAAACAAACCCCTATTATTGTAATATGACATGAACTTCAAAGAAACTATCCTATTATCTACTGCGGTTCAGGTTTTGATTTTTCGCATTGGTGTCAGTCAGCATGCTTTGATCGGAGGGAGTGAGGTGAGGATTGGATAGACTAAGACTGACAGTCCATTGAAGTATTTAAAAGAACTTGTCAACCACATGTTTCAGGGGTAATTCATTCCAATCTCGACTGCAAAAGATCGAGAGTATCATTTGTTTTCATTGTCATTTAGACACCAAATTCCTTGTCAATCTCTCCCTATCTGTTGGTGATGGGGCCATGACATTGTAAACCAGTCATATAGGTTTATCCAAGGATGATATCTCCACATCCTTTCTTAACATATTTCACATATTCTGCCATATAAAATATATTTTGTTCTTAGACATGTAAACAACACCTATTTAAATTCATTAGCTCTCTAGTGCTTTTTTCCACTGAATAAGTAATTTACGGTCATCCCCTCATATATGTTTAAAGAAGGTTGGGAAATTTTGAGGTTTTTATCAGCTTGGCAACAACCATACTTTGTATTGAGGTGTCATGGATGTCCTGCTACAAAGAAATTGTTGTTTACTTGTTTTTATTTTATTTTGTTTAAATGTTGTGAATATAGATTATTATCTCCCCTAACATTGGAGAATTTGTTTGTACAGGCGGACAATCTATTAGCTGTAGCCTCAATTAACTTTGCTGAGGGATTTTCCGCCACTCTAGCAGATTGTTGGACAACCATGGTAAGAGTTTTGATATGTACTTATTGAAAGTTTGAGACATTCATTAAGTAATATTTTTAAGAAAGAAACAAATTAGTGGTGGCATCCACAGCCACAAGG
Organism: Panax stipuleanatus; assembly: GCA_020205555.1. Lineage (NCBI taxonomy): Eukaryota > Viridiplantae > Streptophyta > Magnoliopsida > Apiales > Araliaceae > Panax > Panax stipuleanatus. The sequence goes on from CM035122.1 coordinate 153,143,373, forward strand.
TAAAACCCCCTGAACCCAAAGTGCTCCTTTGGAGTTTAGAACCTCGTGACAAGTACCTACTGAAGGCACTTGTCAAGAAGCCCACAACTACAGGAGCCTACCTCTAGGGGTTTCCATCAAGTTGTTTTCTTTCAATTTATTATTAATATCTTTAGCAAATGTTTCTTTCATGCCTATTTTCGTTCTGGTAAGGAGTTGATCCGTGTAGTAATCAATGTACGAGGACATAAAAAACCTTAACAGATATTCAATAAACGAAAGTATGTATATTGTACGGGACAGAGCCAAGGACGAAAGGTCAGAAATTAAAGAACGCATTCAGGTCAAGACTATAATTCGCAATCAAGCGTTTTCAAGTTGTTTTCTTTTTTGGGTTTAGAATTTTATTTATGTTTAAAGGTAAGTCATTATTATCTCAAAGGAGAAACAGACCATGAAAGTTCAAGGACAACATGCCTTCAATTAGAGGTATTGGGCATTCACTACAATAGGGGACTATGATTAACATCAAATTACAGATTCAAACTCCAATCTGGGACATTTTTAGTGCTTTCAGTGCAACTAACATAAAATGACTGAAGATGATCTTGCAACATAGATAAGAATGAGCATTCCTTGAATGAAAAGGAAAAGTGATTAAGGAGTTCATAAATTATCCCAGCAGGGGTGACAAGGCTGGGTAAGTACTGACCAGAATACGACTGAAAAAGGGGGAAGAAAATGACCTTCAAATGGTTGCAAGGGACTTTTTATCAAAAAAATCTGTTTGTTTGCAGATCACTTGCAGTAAACCGTAAGTCTAATCTAAAATGATAGAAATGGCGCAAATCTCTGAGGAGCGGTGCTATATTTCATTTTGTCTAAATGGCATGCTTAGTGTTCTCCTTGTAATCTTGTTATTCCTGCATCATGGGTAACTGTCAAACATCAATCTCAAGCACTTTTTACAGTTAGTATAAGACCATATGTTAGACGCAACTGCTCTCTGATAATTTAGCTTCCATTTGCCACAAATGAACTCTATCTATGCGGGAAATATTTGTTGTTTTATGCTATCCCAAAATGAGGTCATTCATAATGAGATCACCCTGCATGTCATCGTTTACTTATGTTACAATCCTCTTTCTATGCATGACTTTGCCTTGGCCTTCTTTCAGGAAAAGAAGTCCCTCTATGAATCAGCTGATGAATTTAAAAGCTTGATCAGGCAGGTCCTCTCATGGGATATTCGATCACTATCACAACGATGCCAACCTCATGATTCTTTTGTAAATCAACAAGATGGTAAAACAATTAATAACGGTGATTTGGGCGATGACCAAGAAGAAGTTGCTGACAACAGTGTGGAGCAGGATTCTCTACCCTCCAGTAATGATATTATTTATCACCTGATTCTGGAAGGCCTGAATGTGGCATACAGAATCGACTCTGATAACAATGTTCATGTTTGCAAAGTTACACTCTCATCTCGCATCCAAAACGGTAACAAAGCCGGTTCAGTTGGATAATGGGAAGCGAAGCCTACTGTTTTTTTGGCTAGTAAATTTCCGGAGAATATCATATATCATTCATTATATATGATCTTTATTCGTCCAATGACTATATATGGAATGGAATGGAAGAGAAGAGAAGAGATTCGATCGGTTTGAGCAACTGAGATATGTATCTTCAATGGAGTAGAAGATAAAGTCAATTAAGAGTTGTAGGCAAAACCAAGCTTAATTAATTCTGAATTTAATTCGGGTGGTGAAGCTAATTAAGCATTGAAATGAATTGGAGTGATTAATGGTCAAAGTAGTATTTAGGCAAAATGGAATGGAATGATAGTCAAGTCATCTCATCTAGAAGATGTCCAACCGTCGAAGCCAAATTTGGAATCTTTGACACTACGCACGGCACGAACGTACTCCATCAGCAAATAAAGAAATACATATTGATTCAGAACCAACCAGATACGACTAGTGCTGCTTGGCGCTAGCTTTGCAATTCCTTTCCCTTATTGGAGGGACTAGTATAGTAGTATATAATTCTAACCCTTGCTTTTCTACCCAACTACCTTTCCAATTTGGATGTAGATTATTTAGAAATTTCTGTTAATTACATATTTTTAAAATAAATAAATATCACATCATTTGAAATTTAATTTTTCTCAAGTTCATTTTAAAAACTATTATTTACATATTTTAAACAGAGAGAGAGAGAGAGAGAGAGAGAGTAACAACTCACCATCCGCCTTCTTACTAAACCCTACAAATTTTATTTTATTTATGATTTTATACCATAATAGTAGTTTTATATGTATAAACTATGCACAAACAATTGTGAACAAATAGAGAGAAAAAGAGTATGCTAGTCTTATCATTTAAATCATTATATATAGAGAGTAATATGGCATGTTCGTCTTCTTACCTTGTTGTGGCACATGCATTATATGAGATAAAAATAAATAAAATTTAGACCCTACGCATTATCCTTACATAAAAAGACCAAAAAAAAATTATATGTTCAGGATTGAAGCCATGCAAAGAAAGGAGGGGGTGTTATATTCTTCTTCTCGTGAGTGAAGCCATGAAAGCATCTCCTTTTCCCTACCAAGATAAGATGCCTTTGATCTTTGGATATACGACATTAGTTTGAGAATAAATTCTATAACAACTACTTGGTGTGTTTTTACGGTATTCAATAAAAATTTGTCAGCTTTATAATTTGAGAGAAAATCAAGGAGTTTTCATTATGTTAAAATTATTAAATGAATTTTACTATGGTAAATAATATTTACATAATCGGTCAAAAGAATCAAAACTCATAAATTTTCTCGTACGTGATTTCTATTGAATACTCCGAAGTGTTTGGTTCACTTCACAACCGATATCCAAATACTCGATCATTCCCTTCCTATAATATGGGGGGCACTGTGGCTATATCAAAAGATGTGCCGCTTTCTTCACTTTTGTGCTACAACTTGAAGAATATCCCTACATAGTTTACTTTGCTATATATATATATATATGAAAAGGTAAAATCGGGATATGCAAATGGTGTCTAATTTTCTAGGTTAAATTTCAATTATATATGTTATAGTATTTACGTAATTTTTAAACAAAGTGAGTGTAGTAAATGTGGAAAAAGATTACATGGTGATATGAGTAACATTAGTTGATGATATGCATTTGGTGATAGTGATGCTATTCTAACTTACACAAAAGGAATATTAGTTTACGAGGGGTATTAATTATTTAACCTTTAATGTTGATGTACTAAAATTGGACATCCTACCATTAATTGTATATGTGATTGTTCACTAACAAGTTTTCTCCTTCATTATGGACAGACAGGAGGAGCATATAGATGATAATTTTTTTTAAGGAAGCTGAGACTCTTCTATAATTCTTATTAATCTCATGAATTGATAAATTTTACAATTGTAATTCGACATAAATTTATCGTAATACGTAACACAACTCTTATCTTTATCGGTGCTTTATAGTACATATTTGATTTGGTTACCCCGTTCGTCAATTTTGTTATTTCGTTTTTTACGTATTTTATTTTTGTAGCTTACTTGATTTGGTAGAGTACACGAGAACTGTGCACCCAATACTTATTTACTCTGACCAAATAAGGTATTTAAATTATTTATTTGGTGTGTGCGTAAGCTTAGAGTTTGATGTTCTAATAAGTCGTCGTGTCATGGACACAAATACTTTTTTCACCTCTCGTCGCTACCATTATATATTATATATATAATCTAATCGCGTCTAAAGAAGAGACTAGGGTTTTCTAATGGGTGTGATCTCAGTTCTACGAGTTTATGTGCTACATTAAAAACATCATATTACAAATATGCGGTTCTATTTTTCTTGTTAATTATACTTATAGTCTTCAAATTTAAAACTATATTTCAAATTAATCCTATACCCTCACAGTCACTAATAAAATACAATATTACAATCACGTGTTAGACAATCGACTAAACACCATTTATCAAGTGTAGGCTGTCAAAACTCTTTTTTACATACTATATGTATGTTAGGATACTTTTACAGCGTTGAAACGTATTTAAAAATGTTATTAGTCTAGTAATTATTTATTTTTAACGTAATTTATTTAGCTCATAAACGCATTATTTGAACTTCAAACACAACGCATCAAAAAATTAATACGTTTAAACGAGACAAACATTACCGCCAAAAACCATTCTACCCGAACAAACTATTTTATCATATTCAAAGCATCACATCCGTTTTCTAACGGACTGGTTCGTCAACTGAGAACCGGCATGTACAAAGCATTAACACTTGAAACTCTTTTGACAGCTAAGTCCGTTTCTTTATAGAACACGGGTAGACCTGGCAAACATGGCCCAAGCTCGCGGGCCGGGCCCGTCCGTTAGTCACGTGCCGGGCTTTGGGCCGCAGAATTTTAGCCTAGCAAATTTCGGATCTTTTTGGCCCGCCTGTTTTTGGTCCGGCCCGTCACTCGCTTGGTCCGTTTGGGTCAAACCTAAAAAAATGACAACAAATAGGCATGAATTGATCTTCGACCCGCCCCCATGAGCCGAGCTTTGGGCTGCACCTTTTTAATCCATCAAAATTCGGACTTTTTTAGCCAGTTCATTTTTAGCCTGGCCTAACTTTAGCTCGGTCCGTTTAGGCTTGGTTCGCCCGTTTGTCAGTTCTAAACACGGGTTATACAGCTGTTAAGCATATCGAGAAGGGAGGGCTTTCCGTAATACAAGACATGAAAGAGGGGCAACACCTGGGAGATGACAAACAGAAAGTGGTTTGTTTGAGTTTGACTGTTACTAGACCAGTATTTAAAACACAAAAACCTCGCAGGATGTCCCAATTGCCCTTTTCTCTTAACTACTCACTATTTTAATTTCTCAAACCCCACTCCACTCCAGCCCTCTCTCTCTCTCTCGCCAATCACTAGTATATGTATTACTAATGTATACGTATACTACCAGTTAATATAACTGTATTCACGATCAGTCGAATATATCTTACCTGAATTTACTGACGTGTCGTAGGGAGGTAGAGAGATATGGATTCTCCGGGATACGATTCGACCACCAACAGAGTCGCTGTTCGGTCATCGGTGATCGATTCGATCAGGGCTTGCACCCTAGATGGGGCTCAAATTCCTAAAGAAGAACTCAAGAAGAGGATCAGTATGCCGCAATACCTCCGCTTCGCCATCCGCGACGCCATTCAGTCCAAAAACGTTGACGCCGGTAGGTCCCACTACGACGCTGCCGGTGATGACCCGGGCGAACCGCCGGACTCTCCCCTTGTGGTGTTCATCAATTCCAAGAGCGGTGGACGTCACGGCCCCCAACTTAAAGGCAGGCTTCAGGAGTTGATGACTGAAGAACAGGTTCCTCTCATCTCCCTCACTATATATATATATATATATATTTGTAAAATTTTGTTGAACAGTTAACTCTGGATTATATTGTATTTTTTAATATTTTTTTAATGAATATTTCCCCCCACTTTCTGTCGTTTTGATTTTGCTCTCGTGGAATAGTTGGCAACTAGTATTAGACGATGATGGGTAATATCATCATATAAATGCTTTTTTAGTAAGTCCATAATCTGTATTGATTTACATATATCAAAAGGAAATTGGGTTGAATGTACTCGGCCGAAAATGTTTCAAATTTCTGTCATATACTCTCTTGTTTTGGTATATTTGGGTACAAATGGTGTGAGGACGCTTACATTGTGAACACTGAAAATCTTTGACACGTGTTCAAGTTATGATTAATTGTTTGCCCTTCTTCCAATGTAATTGAATGTAATCGAGAAATGGTTGAATTGTTTTTAGTGTAGATTTTTTCTTTTTGATGCTTTTAGAGTTTAGAGTTACACCAAAGGTATAGTGGGTAATGGGATTTGTTAGCAATTATTATCTGTCTGGTTGATTTCTGATGCTTAAGCAGGCTTTAAATAATTTCTTGATGATGGAGGAAACAAAAATATTAGAAAGGTCCTTTAGTGTAGCATAACACAAAGGGAGAGTTGGAAATTGGAAATTTAGATGGTTGATGTTTAAGAAATTATTTAATCATATTTAGGATGATGCTTTTTAATATTAGGATTACATGTCTTACCTGCTGTTTGATATTATAAAGGACGATTATCCTCCTGTAGATACTTCTAAGGGAACAACATTGAAGTATGTTTCTTAACCAGGAGTTACTTTCAGAATTGAAAGTTATCATAGATGTTGTTTAGCTGGCTTCTTAAAGGAGTAGAGTTTGGTCAACCTTTCAGTGAAAATAGCTTTTTCCATTTGTAATTCCGTTGATTCTTATACTTGGCCTTTTATGAGCGAGTAGATTTATTAGTCTTGAAACTTATGATAGTTTTTTCGAATTTAAGAATTGTATGTGACAGTTCAATAGTATCGAGGGATTTGTTAAACCATTATATACGACAGGTCTATAGTACTGGATGATTAGCAAATACTCTTCGACAGTCATTCTAGCTTATTAGTTTACTTCTTGATTTTGCTGCATGGAGATAATTTAATGTTTGTTGAAGTTTCTTTCACCAAAAATATGTAGTCTGGGTAATTATCATTTTGCATAACTTAGAGGTGTATCCGACCCGCTTCTCCTTGCTCCTTGTACTGGTATGTCAGCACGAGCTAAATGACTGTTTGTATGTCAGAAGTCGTAACTCATATGTGTTGCCTTAGTGTCTTCTTTGTGATGGTTATATAACTTATATGGTTCAGATATCAGCATCTTGCTGGCATATACTTCTCTACATAAGAATTGGTATTCAGTTTCAAATTTAACTCTCTTTGTTAGGTTTCAATTTTGTTTTTCTTGCGTTTCAGGTTTTTGATCTTTCAATTGTGAAGCCTCACGAATTTGTACAGTATGGATTGGGTTGCTTGGAGAAGTTTGCTGCCCTTGGGGACAGTTGCGCTAAAGAGACTCGTGAAAAGCTGAGGGTTGTGGTATGTACTTGGCCCATTTAGTTTTTAAATTTGTTATTGTTGTCTCAGTTTGATTGTATTTTTTACATATTGGGAGATGATTACTTTGAAGTTTATATAAGTTTTATGTGGACTATCTTTCTTTGAAAACCCAGGATATTTTACATGAGAATAAGGTACTACTTTTCTTGACAGGTTGCTGGGGGAGATGGCACAGTGGGTTGGGTCCTGGGGTGCCTTGGAGAGCTTCACAAACAGGGGCGAGAGCCAGTTCCATCAACAGGAATTATTCCTCTTGGTACAGGAAATGACTTGTCCAGGAGTTTTGGTTGGGTAAGCATTTCATACTTAAACTTTGTCAGTTTTTCTGATCCTGTCCGGGCTTGTTGAGATGTTACTTGACTTTTCTTCGTAGGGTGGTTCATTTCCTTTTAACTGGAAATCAGCCATCAAAAGAACTCTTGACAGGGTTACCAGTGGTCAAATTTTCCGTCTGGACAGGTGAGTTATTCAGTGTACTTGCTCGTCATTATTCATTTCTTAATGAGGTTGATTCTTTTCATACCTTTGCATTTATCTGGAAAACAATGTAGTACTTTGTTATTATAGCATAGTAGCGTAGCTACTAAATTCTTTTCATCTAGAAAAAACTCAAAACATTTCTTGCAAGTGTGATAGTTGAATGACTCTAGTTGACCACATCTATCTGCAGATGTTAAAATTGTTATTAACTTTCAATTATTGAATGTGGTTTTTCCACCACCAATTTGATTTGAAGTTTTATTGATTTACTTTTAGGTTCATCAATACCTGGACTCATGATGTGCAACTTGGTGAGACAAAAGGGAAAACACTTTTGGCTTTCATGTTGTATCATTGGTGTATGTTCCACATTAAAGCATGATCTACATTGTTGGACTCATTCTCCAACAGATCAAGCTTTTAGAGTAATGGATAAATTGACAATCCACATAAGACTAATAGGTATCTACCTAATTGTTACAAGTTACTTATGACATATTTAAGCTATACTTGATCAGCTGATAAGATACCTCATACCATCACAACATGTTCCTCAGATTGACCAACAATTGAAGTTATAGTCGTGGAATATGGTCAGAGTTTTGGAACAGAACACGTTAGGCAAAACAATGTTTAAAATAAAGGTCTGCCATATATGCTAATTTCAATGCTTCCATGCTAAGTGATTCTGGAGGGTCCATTTTCCCCTTTGAAAACTCATTCTGGAAGGAAGTTACATACATATATATATATATATATATATATATATATATATATATATATTGTATATGGGCCAAATTTTCAAATAAAATATCCTCTAAAGAATTAGAGTTAAATACAGTAAAAGGAAATTATGTTTCAAGTTTTCATTAAGCTTCCCACCAAAATGCCTTCCTTTTGGCAAGAAGTAGATGTCAATCATATCACTTAAAGTGTTGGCACACAATTATTTTTGTACTTCGTAGTGTGGTACTTGCTTTAGTTCTGAACTTTGGGAGGTCTTCATGAACATTGTGGCCATCCTTCTGTTTACCAGCATCCCTGCGTTCTCTCTCTCTCTCTCTCTCTCTCTCTCTATGTCTATATCGTTGTCAAAGCTGGTAGTCCTTTTTATTTCCACTTGGAATCTGACCTCTGCAAACAGCAAAATCCTTCGTAACCAGCTTTGTAGAAATATGTTTGAGCTGTCTTGCATTAGAAAACATAATAAATTATTACTTTCAGCAAGACTACATGATATTGGCTAGAATGGACCTCAACACAAGACTTGACCAAAGAAGTAGATTATTTCAAATCAACACCAATATTTATTTCCTCTACCTGCCTGATTATCATTTTGTTATATCATGTTTCTTATACTGGTTTGGTTTTATGGGATATAATTTGTCTTACACCTGAGGTATGAGTTTTATGACAAAATAGGTTGTCCGCTTAACATTGTTATACGATGTTTTCATTTCCAAATTATTGTCAAATGACTTGAATCGATAATTAGATTTTTTTATGTTGTCTATGTTTGGATTCAAGAAGTTGTAGTAATGTTTGCTTTATCCCCTATTTGTGAATGTGCACTACCCATGTCATGCTTTCTATAAACACTGACACTTGTTTTAATTTTTAAAAATTTATGGACCCTAGAAACGAGTACTGTATGTTAGTAGTGATTACTTTGCGATTAGAAGTTGTTTGTATTAATGATCATCTTTGATCAGAAAATCATAATTTTTGTCACTCATTCATATGCTCAACAATTTTGTGAAATGGCATTTTCTTTTTTGTAGTTGGAATCTTCGAATATTAATGCCAGCTGGGGTGGAGGTGGATGCTCCCCCTTGTTTGAAACGCCAGCCGGTGGAAGAGTTTTCTCTTGATCAGGTTGTGGTAGTCGGTTGATACTTTATCTGGGCTTGTTTAGGGGTTGTTTAGGATTACTTATAAGTAGTCAAACTTGTTTATAATAAGTTTTAAAAAGTTTGGTAACTTGCTTCTTGAAACGGCTTATAAGCATTTTTTTATGAAAATAATCAGAAGTACCACTTTGGTGCTTCTAATTATTTGTCAAAATCTAAAAATCAGGTTTGACCAAGTATATTACTAATCTATCCCTTTTTATTTTAATAATTTAATCATTACCCCTTTGTACTTCTCAAATCCTTCCTTTTTAAGTGATAAGGAATTTCTTTAATACTAAACACTTTTTACTAGTTAAAGTAGCTTTTTTATTAACAAACACAAACTGTTTTTTTTAAACTGCTTATAATCAAAGCAGTATTTAGAATCAATAAGCATATTGCTTAAGCAATTCCATATTCTTAGTTATTACTCCCTATTTTATGTGAACATTAGAATTTTCAGAAGAGGTTCTCTGTCACTACATTTGCGGTTCATTTGCTTAGCAGCTCGCCTTTTATGGTAGTGTGTTTGGTAGAAGTATATGGTGGTGGGATATATTCTATAGGTTGTTTGGGGAAGAATATAGCCTTTTTTGGACTGCATTAGTCTTTGTCAGTCTTTCAGTTATCAGTGACTGGCCTGTTCCTATTAAACCTCATTGATTATTCTTCATTTTATCTATAAGATATATTATTTTTTCTTTTCCATGATTTCATTTCATTTTGTAATTATGCTATACCTGTTGATCTCGACATGAAATTTTTACTAAGCTGTTACCTTGTCTGGTTATGTATATGAACTGAATATCAATTCCCTTTTACCCTACTTAAGGGATACCCCAATTAGTGTAGCTAATTGTTTTGGATGCCTTCAAATGGTGATATTTGACAATGTGTACAGCTAAAGATGGTAGAATTAACCACCTATACAGTCTGTTTAGTTTAAAATGGTAAAAGGAAACTTATCTAATTTCGTGTCTAGGAAAAATCATAGTAATTGGATAGCGTTAGAAAATTGTTTTCAGCCGTCGTCCAACTGCTGATTACCTCTCGGACGTGCCTCTTATGTTTGTTTTTTTTATTCACTTAGACGCTGCTAAATTCAAATTCAATTATAACTTATATTCAGTTATACGATCTCTTTCAAAACACACACACATTTATGTATATGTATTAATATAATGTCCCCAGATTTAGATATTAATTTTTTGTCAAGCTCTAGTTTAAATGCTAAGAACTTATTTAGATAAGATTGGGAGCTGTCGTTTACACTCTTAAATTAACCTCACTTTCACTTTACAAATTCAAACAATTAGCACAGTAGCAAGTAATGATCGATTCCACAGAGAGTGATTTGTTTTATATTTATCCTATGATTTATAATGAAAAGGGGATTTTGAATTGATTAACTAAATTAACAAGAATAAACTAATAAGAATTAACAATGATTTAAAAAGCTTCAGTTCTTCAGTTCAGTATCGTCTTTTCACAATTATGGAATAATCAAGTTTCACAATATTTATCCTTCCATAAGATTAACAACCCTAGATAACCGCAATCGCTAATTACCCGAAATTCTCCTTTAAGTGTAAATCTAATGCGACGATCGCCAACAAAAGATCCTAACTATCATATAACTTAGAATTATCAGTCTAGATTTAATACAATAGAAGCATGAAGAATGAGAATTAGATTATTCCAAGCAATAATTACACAATCAGGAATTATTTAACTTGTCTTCTGAAAACTTTAATAATATTCAAAAGCTTGACTACAATCAAATATCATTAATTGCTACTTATGATCAGATATACATCATTTGCTTAATATATATCTTAATCTAGCAGATGATATCAAATTACTAATTTAATTCTGCAGAATCACGTTAGTAAATTGAATAGCATACAAGAAGTTTATGTAGATAATCAGAATAAATCTCACATATGAAGGAATAAATAAAGTAAATTTAATCAAACCATTAATTACGAACAAGGTTTAACATCCCTTCAGAATTGAATTGAAAGTGTTAGCCTATGTCTTCAATATTGTAGATGATAGAATGAATTATACTCTGACTATTACATCTATTTATAGTGCTAGACAATGTCCTAAATCTTATGAGAACTAGAAATCCAAATCCTAAAAGGAATTACAAATCATAACTAGTTTCCATAAAGAAATAGAATCTAATAAGGAAATAAAATCTCAGTCCAAAGTAATTCTAATTCTAATAGCAATATCAATCCAATTCCATGTAGAAAGATGCCAAAATCTGCTTTTAGAAACTTTCTAAAAATTCAAGATTTTCAAATTTTCTTTTTCTCTTCAATTCAGCTCCAAATCAACTTGTTTCCATCCTTTTAGCTTTAATTCACCTGAAAACAATAAATAACTTATTAAGCTCATATACACATGAAACATGCAATAAAACCAAACGTAAAAGAATAAAAAATCATGAATATTGTATACTTATCAAAGATCATGTTGACAAATATAATCTTTAGATTTTAAATTCCTTTAATTTGTGCTCACAATCAATTTGGTTTAATTTGCAAATTACAATTTGGTTTAATTTGCAAATTAGATTGAAAATGGGACAAGTTATTATTTTGTTACTGAATTCATTAACACAAGCGATGATTTATTTGGGATTTGGTTAACCATAAAACTGCTAATTATGGGTATGTAGCAAAAGGCTGATATAGGCCAGCCATCAAATTGTATCAGCTAAAGTAACGCTCTTGGCAAGGTCTCACTTTTTGTCTCTGATTGATTAAATTACTTCTCTCCGTTCTTTAGTGAACCATCTCTCCAGGCCTGTGGACGACGCTCTAATTAAATTATACAACTTACTTATTTTATTATAGTCACCAAAAAGCGGATCATGCTCTAATAGCTTGTGTCCAAGAGTACACATCTGTTTCTTTTGAAATATTACTTTCTAAATTCTAACAGAGCAAATCTTTGATGCGAAATCTGACACAGGAAATCTTTGGTCAATTTTTTGTAGTGATTGTTCGCGTGTACTATTAGAAGTGGAAGAGAGATTGAAGGTTTATAGAGAGAAAAAATAATTAAATATCACTTGATTTTTTAAATCCTTCGTTTCTTGCCAAAATTTCACAAAGAGTCCAGTCTTTTACTTTTTTAAGTTTGTTCATGGTGTAGTATATGTTTCTTTTTGAAATTTGAAGGTACTTCATTTTTTTAACTGACGTTACTTGCAAAGAATTTTTGCTTCACTAAAAAGACTTTGGTTCAGATAGGTATTTTGTAGATCAAATAAAAAAACCTATGATCTTTTATGTGGTGCAAAACCTTTATTAAAATGTTATTCTGTGAATCGAAATTAACAAGTGTGCACCGAGTTCTGTTGCTTGAAAATTTGTATGTTGTGTTTCCTGTCTGATGGTGCGATGACAGCATAAAGAGGCGGTTTGCAATTATTGAAATAAAGGAGGAAGACAATTTCTTGAATATATCAGATATTAAAATAATATTTACTTGCATTCTCATCTTTAGTTGAAGATTAATCACATTCTAAATGTTGCATGATATAGTAAATGTCTGTTTTTTGATGGTTGAAACTTGATGGGGATTATACAGGGATTGGAAGTCGGAGGGGAGTTGCCTGAGAAATTTTCTTGTTATGAAGGAGTCTTCTACAACTATTTTAGTATAGGTATGGATTTTGACTTTGCATAAATTGATCCACAACATCAGCCATTTTAGATTTTCTATATTTCAGTACAGTAGGTTTAAGCATACCAATTTAATTTTCTCTCTTATTTTATGTTTTGAACAAGCAACATGTCAAGTGACATAATTAGACTCGTAGCTGCGATTCATTGATTTCGTAAGTACTTATGCATGTGAAGTTGCGAACCCAATACCTACTGCTAGGAACAGGGAACTCACATTATTACTGAAATTTTGCCTTCTTGCTCTTTTATACACCTGTTACCCAACACGACCCAAAAGCTTCAACTAGCTTAAGATATTAGATCTTTGTCCCAACCTTTGTATTAAGATCTCAATTTCACACTTGAACATTAACCTGAGGCTATGTCAACTCACATGTTACCTTAACACTTACTCACATGTCAAATGCATCCTTCCATTCTCTACCCACTAATCGAGATTTTATTGATTTCTCCCCTATTTTTATAACCTAACCTAACCTTCCTTTCCCTTCCCCTTTCCTTCTCCTGCTGTAGTTAATTGGACCATGGAAACTTAATTCAATGTGCATAGACGTTGTATTACTTGTTTTCTGGATTCATTTAGTTTGATGCAAACTGGTCGTGATTCAGTTCTGGCATATAATTTTGCTTAACCAGTGAATAATTTTGCTTAAGAAATTATATACCTTCATTTTGCTTAACCAGTGAATGATTTTTGCTCTACAAAAGACACTTGCCTTAGAAAAAAGGAAAGGAAAAGAAGGGAAAGTAATTATCAGTATAGAAAGTTGTTAGTCTTTAAGATTCTCTCAAATTATGCAGCGCAAAGGACTGACTTCTGATGATTTATTACCTTTATTGTCTGCTTAATTGTGGTTGTTTATTTATTTAAATACAGGAATGGATGCTCAAGTTGCTTATGGATTTCATCATTTGCGTAATGAAAAACCTTATCTTGCACAAGGTCCTATTTCAAATAAGGTAAAAACTTCTCTTTTGCTGAGTACAGATATCAATTGATACGTTGATGGTTTCTTATACATATCGAGCTTTTATGTTTCAGGTTTAAAAAGACCATGTATATATGTGTGTTTGTGTGCATGTGTGTGTGTGTGTATATATGTATATATATATTCGTAATTAATATTATATTATAAAAGGGAAAGCACCCAAAGGAAGGAAAATATGTACCATGGGAAAGCCCAATCAGGGAGCTAGAAGGGAAGTAGGATAAATCAATCTGAAAGGATGGGCCACACGAGTTCAGTTCAGTGTATAATTTTTAATGAGGCACTATTAGGTTGTAGAAATGTACCACTTCCCTCACTTGGCTAAAGGCCCAAGTCCTGCCTAGATTTTAGTATTTTGAAGTTCATTGTTGAAGCTCTTCAGTTGCTAAATCTTAGGGGTAGAAACTTATTTTAAAGAAATAGAACTAACTTATTCTACTTGACTACTTCAACTAGATACAAAACTTCCAAATGCATACTTCCTAAAGCCTAGTCACTAGTCCTTACCTCTTTTACCATTCTTTTTCTTGTGGGTCTTTAAATTGTGAACTAGACTCTAAAATCCACTAGGAGTTGTAACGGAGAATTTTGAACCGCAGTGAGGAAGTCTTGCTTATTTTGTCGAATAGTGTGGGCATTTCACCTCCATGTGTACTGTAGTTAATCTTCCAAACAGCCAGAAATCAGAATTTGTGCTAGTGAGGAGTGTTTTGTCCTTGTTGCTTTAAGCCTCTATGTGTCTATTGGAGAATGAAGTACATGTTGTCCATTAGAAATGTCCAACGCTTATGTCTGTGAGGCATTCTTGGCTTGCAGACCTGACCTCATGCAAGAATGAAGTGTCTTCTTCTTCCTCCAGTTCTCTCTATGCTGGTATGCACAATATGTTGCACGTTTGTCCTGGTCCTGCGTTTTTCAATGAAATAGGGGCAATTTTTTATAAGTGCTAACTGGGGAGCAAAATCCGAGTGAATGTGAAGGACCATAGTTGTTAAGGTTCGTCTATGCCTACGGCAACAATATGACTCACTTAGGGCACCTAGCCTAGCTCAGTGCCTTCAACCAGGCACCTGTCTCATTCACTTTACTCTTTAGATCATGGCATGACGAAATGAAATCACTTCTCTCTGTTTTTGACCGTAGCATATATATAATACACACCCACACACACATATATATATGTCAATTTGTTTATTTTTTCATCTCCCTAAAATTGTTGAAATTTCTGACCTTTCTTATGAATTGCTTCAATAATTGAGTAGCTGTATAATTAGCTCAAATTATAGGAGATAACATCACTCAATTATCGGTAATATTTTCCAGGATTTGTTTTTCCACATATATTTGTACTATTCGTGCTATGTCTGCCCGAATGGTTCAGGATCATTCCTTGGCCTTAGGCTCTAGAAGACTTTGTTATCTTAGTGTGCCTTGATTCTTTATAAACTTTGTATTGGTCTTAATGAATTAGTGTTTAGTCTTTTTGGAATCCACATCCAAATTCTGAATAGTATTGGACTACTAACCATTACCTTATCTTGCTTGGCGTCACCTACTGACTTAAAAATCTCGAGCTACCTCATAGTGGAGAAACTACCGGTTCACCTCTTCGTCAACCTGATTATGATCCAAGCATAGTTTCATACTGAACGAAACATCATCGATAAATTTCCGCTCTTAACTTCATCCTCCAATCAAGTTCTCTCAAGACTCCAATCAAGTTCTCTTAAGACGCAGAGCTCCAATCATATACTGAAACTGTTCAACTCCTAGGGACTCTAGGAATCAAGCTTTGGGGAATACTCCCTCTGTCCTCAAAAGGATGATCCAAGTACATTTTTCACACAAATTAAGAAAAGTAAAGCGGAGGAAAGAGAATAAAAAAAGTTCTAAATTTATCCTTAGTGGCTCCACAAGATTACATAAACTGTTGGGCCCTTTTATTTTTTTATACTAATGGACTCCACTAAATGACATACTTACCCCTTTACTTTATGTACCTTAGTCATCCTTTTGACGCAAAAAAGAATTGTACTTTAAGTCGTACTTTTGAGGACGAAGGGGGAATATCTGACAATCTCCTAGGCGATGAGATCCTATTCCTTTACCATTCTTCAGCTAAATTTATATGCTTATATATTCAGTTTACAATGTGATTCCTCTGATCTTTGAAAGAAAAACTATAATGCACGTCCTACTTGATTAAAGCCTTAACGAATTTGTATTGCTATATTTTGGAAATTACAACTTTTAAATTGAATAGATTAACTTTCTTGTGTTGCAGTTGATTTACTCCGGATACAGTTGCAAACAAGGGTGGTTTTTCACACCTTGTATCGCAGATCCGAGTTTAAGGTCATAATTCTCTCCCACGGAAGATTGTTCTTTCTTGCTTTATTTTGAAGATAATGTTAGGGGTCTTAAATTTTGAATCTCAAATGGGTCTCAAATACATGTCATTATTGCATTGGTATGTAATTATCTCTTAGGGTCCACTATGATGTTGAGTAGCCAATTTAACAAGGGTATCCAAGACACATTTGAGCCCCTAAATTTGAGACCCTTAGCATTTACCCTTATCAGATAGGATAGTTTATATGCTTAAATCACAACTGTCCTCGGCTCATATGCAATCAACAACTTCATGGATGCAGGGGACTGAATAACATTCTAAAGATGCACATTAAGCGGGTCAACTGCTCTGAATGGGAAGAAATTTCTATCCCTTCAAGGTTGATTTCAATTCTTACACTATTTTATGCCATTGGGAGAGACATGCTGCTGCTACGCACCATTTTAACACTTAATGTGCCACCCCAAATACTTCATTTTATTTATCTTATATTTTTCATCTATAGACTATAAAGTTTAAGATAGCTTTTTTATTCATTGGAATTTTCTTTCCTGTATGGTCTTCGTCATAATTTTTTCATACGAAAGCTATATCTTATAGATATCATGCTTTTCACTGATGACAGATGCCACCTTTTTTTGTTAATATTTTCTTTTTCCCATATGACCTGATGATTTCTCTCTTCTCCAGTGTTAGGTCTGTAGTTGCTTTAAATCTTCATAACTATGGAAGTGGAAGAAATCCATGGGGAAAGCCAAAGCCAGAGTATATGGAAAAGGTATCATTTATTGGTAACAATTATTATAATTATCTTTACCAACACTAGGACTATTGATTCCACATCTTTTTGAGGCTTTTGTATAATTTATATCTTTTCTTAAATGAGTAAGAAGTGAATGTATCATCTATAACCTTATTCCACTTTTTTCATCCAGCGAAAAATACTCTAGAGATGGGACTATTTGAGGTTATGAAGAAAAATGTATGAACTGATTTGTCCCGAACTTGGTAGCGTTACAGCAAGAGATTTTCTCCTACCAATGTTAATGTGTGTGATTTTCAAAACTGTGTAATATACGAGTGTGTATACTGTATTCTTGGTAATACGAGCATACTTCTAGATACTTGTTACTACGATTTTCAAACCTGGCTCTGATATAAAAACATTAAGCTTTGTTGTTGTGCCCCTCAAAATAATTTAATTGTGGGTTGATGGGTTTAACCCACATCCATTTATAATTTATCCATATTCAACTCATTTAAAATTATCCATTTATGACCAGACCCATTAATAACTCTTATCCATTAAACTTTATCCATTACTCATTAAATCAATCCATTTGCCCCCTCTAATTTCACTTAAAGCCCTTCCATTCATGGTTGTTACTTTGTAATGTATGTCAAGTTGTCAACCCCCCTCCCCAAAAAGGAAAAAACCACACACCCCACTGGAAAAAACATAAAACTGAAATTAAAAGAACAATCAAGAGAAAGGAACAAACTTTCCTTGTTTGGCAGAAAATGTTTATATCTGATTTGCCCTGTATTCCTCATGGTTTTAGTATTACAACTATATGCTTATATGTTCCTTTTTTTTTGTATTTTCTCTGAGCTTTTTTAAGTTTTGTAAATGTGAAGGATACTTTTGTCTTTTCTACACATTGTGTAGTGCCAATATCCCTACTCTAGAATTTTTGAGCTTTGTGAACTGGTGTTGACCTCATTTGTTACATATATTCATATTCAAGCATCATATTATTTCAATACGATTATTTTCTTTGCCCAGATACTCATACAGCGTACTTTTATCAATTGTCTTAA
Source organism: Panax stipuleanatus (assembly GCA_020205555.1). Taxonomy (NCBI): domain Eukaryota; kingdom Viridiplantae; phylum Streptophyta; class Magnoliopsida; order Apiales; family Araliaceae; genus Panax; species Panax stipuleanatus. Next base: position 153,161,608 of record CM035122.1, read on the forward strand.
CTGTTTATATTGAATCATAAGCTGAAGATTTCTGTTTCTTTTCTCCTTTCCCCTGTAAAATTGATTGTTTATCTCAGAAAGGTTTTGTTGAGGCCCATGTTGATGATGGTCTCCTAGAAGTTTTTGGCCTAAAACAAGGATGGCATGCGTCATTTGTTATGGTTGAACTTATTTCTGCCAAACATCTCGCACAGGTACTTCAATTTGCTGATATCTTTTATTTCGGTAGTTGCTAGGGATGTAGTTCTTGAAAATTTTGATACAGAAACAACTCAAGGAACCAGGAGTTGTTTGATGGTTTGGGGCAGAGCTGCTGATAGTGTCAATTTTTCTATATCTATCTATGTAGCTATCTCCATCCTATTCTAATTTCTAATGGCCGACTTTGAAATTTCACACATTAAGCCGTTAGGCAATATCATCGACCAAAACATTTCCTACTGTAAATTATAGGCGTGCTTTTTCTTCCAGTTTTTTAGTTTGAACGCTACTAGAACGAGTGTGTTGTAGCCTTTGATCAGTTGGAGGTCGCTTACAAGTTTGTTAGCACGAAGGCAAGAAGATTCAATAAATTCTGATCCACAAGAAAATCTATTCGTGTCTCACTGCCTTGGAAAGATATGGACAATTGGACTATAATAGGTATAACCTAGAGAAATATATTGTAAATGGTCTAATAATTCCATTAAAAACCATTTACAATATATTTAGATACTTCAAATCTTCTATTTGGTTGTAATCCTGAAATTATATTATAATGGGACTTTACATTCCAGTAATTGAAGTGAAAAAAGGATCAAAAGTAAAGAAAATAAAATGGGCAAAGGAAAGCAAATCAAACAAGAAGTTTAAACAAGGTAAATAAAAAAGTAGACATTGTACCTGCCACCATTGTCTTCAAATATTTGTTCGAAACATTGCTTCATTACTCCCACTGTTAGTTGCACAAATAACTGCGTCTAATTGTTTTTGTATTCTTATGTTCATTTTGGAAGCCTAGGGAAAAAGATTAGAGGACCTAGGACATTAAGAAATGAATCTGTAAGTTATGTTTCTCGTAATTTACTAGCTAAGTCTTTACATCACAAAGAAACCTATATATAGATGATCTCTGTCAGTTACTTTTATGTTTTCGCTCCTTCAGTGACTCTTCTCAAGTTTTAAGATTTTTTTCACATTCATAGTTTGAAAGTTGGCAAGTGTGTAATTTGTGACTGGTAAGATAGTGTCATGTCACACAATTGGCATGATCTCATGGCAAGACTTGGCTCATGCGTTCACTAACGTAAATGTCATTGCAACACTTGGTACATGCATTAACAAACATGATTCTCGGTGGAAGGTTTTGTTCAGGTGTATGTAATCTGTAGCATTTTGAAATTGCACTAGTTTATAAAACTTGTTAATTATTATAGAAAAATGCATGCAAGGGATAGCAATAGTTACTTCATTTTAATTTTATCTTTGAAGATTAAGAGTCTGCCATAACATATTTCTTTTAACATACAATACTTTGTAGGCATTTAATATGTTATGGGTTTGTACATGCTCAAGAGTTTTTCTCGTTTTACATTCTTTTTATAAATAGTTCAAAAATGAAATATAGGAAGAATTTGAACTTTTATATCTTATTTTTAAAAAAATACTGATTTGCCGTTGTACATATGATAGAATTGGTTCACAGCAACTGAAGGAACTTTAACTGTTATTTATTCAGGCTGCAGCAATTCGATTCGAGTTTAGAGGTGGAGAGTGGAAAAAAGGTTTTATGCAATTGGACGGGGAGCCATGGAAACAAGCTATGAATAAGGATTATTCAACTTTCGTGGAGATTAAGCGAGTACCATTTCAGTCAGTTATGGTCAACGGAGAGAGATTTTAATTTTCTCCAACTTGTTAGATCTAGCTAATTTATTTATGTAAAGAGAATCCATTGTTCAAAAGGGCTTGTGTGTAGTAATAGGCATTGTGATATGCAGTTTATTATTTGTATGTTTTGTATCATGTTGTAATGCAATGCTTGTTCACATTGTATGTTGACTTGTGTCTATGACGTGAGTATTTTTTGATCCTTGTATCCAGCTGCAACGTTATGTTCTTATGAAATTAATTTATTGATACTACGTTGTGTGTTTTAGTTGTGCTATTTTTTTTATCTAAATATGATTTTATTTTATTCTTTTGGTTATTTAGAGATTACAAGTTTGCGGAACATGTCATGTTTATTACGCTGGATAACAAAAACGATAGCAGTGCGAGTGCTTCAGGTCCCCCTCTCCCTCTCTTTGTTCTAAGGTTGGAGAGCTTAAAGTTTATAAATATCTACATCAAAGTCTAATACCATCGACGTTGCAATTAGGATTAAGAGTGTAAACGAGTAGAATCGAAACGAACAGAGAACTGCTCGAATTCGACTCCAAATGATAAATTCGTACTCGAATTCGATTTGTATTTTAAAAAAAAATCTACTCAGATTCGACTCGACTCGGCTTGAATTATAGTCAAATTACTCGCGAGCTTCAAATTCGAGTTTACATAATAACTAGTTTTATAATAAATATAATTATAAATTGAATTTGTTATTTTACTTAAAAATGAGAAAATATATTTACTATTACACATTACAAATATAAAATCAAAATTAAAATTAAAAATAAAACAAAATAAAATAATAATAATTAATTATTCTAATTTGATTTAAATTTGTATATATTATAAGAGAATGTATCGAGCATCTAATCGAATCTGTATCAATCGAGTATGTATCGAATCACAATCAAGAATTCGAGTAGTTTGAATTTTAAACGAGTCGAGTATAACATTGCTCAGATTCTACTCATATTTTTATTCGAACTATTTTTAATGTTCAGATTTGGATCATATTATTAACGAATCCGAGTCTCGCTCGTATTTTTTCGAGTCGAGCCCGAACTGTTTGGCTCGTTTACAACCTTAATTAGGATCATAACATTCCACCACGCTTCGCAGTCCCGACGCCCACGCGGGCTGGCTTTGCGCTAGACGAATCTAGCCCCGGACGAACACTGCAATATCGACGTTACCACCCTCGTCGCACGATTGCAACCGGAAGGTAGTGGACGGCTCTGATACTAATTGTTACAAACCATGGGAGAGCCACACCTTAAAACTAATTGTTAAGGTCTGGGACGGAGCCACAAGTAGACTGGAGGGGGCCACACCCCCCCACCCCCCAAAGTTTGAAATTTTTGTAAGATTCACCCCCAATGTTTGAAAATTTTGTAAGACTCACTTGTGTATTTGATTTGGTTTGAAAATTTTGTAAAGACATGACCTCCCAAGGTCTGACGAAACTTTGATATGTTTTAAAAGACTTTTTTCGCTATGTTTTGTTGTCTTTGTCAAAGCAAATTCTATTACCACATTATTTTTGTTTTAGTAAAAATATATTTTGTAATGGCGAAATTTTAATTTTTAGTGATAAATATATTTTATGTTGTTAAAAAATTTTTTGGCCCCCAAGAACAAATCCTGACTTTGTCCCCCGGTTAAGGTACGAGTAAAATGTAAAGTCCTGGTTAAGTTTTACTCTTAAGGATATGGTATCGTCGGATAGTCTATTATTAGATATTGGTGTATATAATGCTGCTAGTGCTAGCTTATGAAAGATCCAGGGCAAGGGATGAAACTTGTATTAAAAATTAAGGAAATGATATTCTCACATGTGCTTCATTTTGATATTTTCACATGTGCTTTGAAGGTGGAACCCACTTTACTCTTTTGTAATAGAAGAACTACGTGAAAATATCAAAATTAGCTCTGAAAATAGTGATCTCCTAAAAGTTATTTAAGAGTGCATTGTGTTGTGCATTGCTAAATGACCTATCCAGGACCTCCAGGCCTGAATCTCTTTTATTTTCATGGTAAACTCTATTATAGGATTATGATTCTAATATAGGATTATTATTAAACTCTAAATTTAATATGTTGTTAATTGTTTAGGGAAAATTTTATTTTGTTGTTAATGTAATATTTGTGTGGCGGAATGTTTATTGGAATAAATTGGGCGGTAAGTGTAATTGGTGATCAATAAATTGAACAATGCACGTTGTTAAAATCCATATGCTCTTGCATCTTGCTCGTTTTTTTGGGGGGGTGGGCAATTGGGAGTCAACAGAATTATAATTTTGGGAATTCTTATTATTATATCACTAAAAAAAAATACTGGTGGGATTAAAATAAACTTTGGAATGGGAATACGAAGGTTCGGTTCTGTATCGAGCAAGCAAACAAAGAAAGACGACTTATACGTAAGTAAACTCCTTAGCTTAATCTATCTATAATAATAAAATTCGTGCATTGGTTGATTTTGTCAAACAGGTGTTTTTACATATATATTTCTTGACAACTGAACTAACTAAATAGGATGCAACTACTACTATATACGCATTTTTGACAACTTGCACCGTCCAATATGTGTGATTTTGAATTAAGAAACGATGTATATATTGACCACTTCTCATTCATTGTTTCAGTCGACTCAACACTTGACTTGTTACAAATATATATATATATGAATACTCTCCTGCATCCAAAATAAATTATTTATTGCGTTATAAAACTAGAGATATATGATTATTTTTAAAGAAAAAATTCTTTTTCAAACTTATCTAAGATATTTTCTTAAATTGTAGTGACGTACAACAGTACTTAACCTACTTAACTTATAATTATGGCCATGAACACTATATAATGTTAATTAATTTTTTTTTTGGTAAGCTCAAAGAAACTTCTCGAAACAATAAGTATAAAATTGGATTGCACACGAAAAGTCGTTGACGCAGAAGTTACATTTTTAGTATACGTTACCATATATACATATATATATATATATATATATATAGCTAGCTAGGTAGCGTTCTAGAATTGGACATGCATGCATGTTCAAAGGAAATTAGTAGGAGTTAAAACACCAAACTAGCCCTCTTGCCTGCCTATTATGCGCTTGATGCTTCTTCCTACAAATTGCTCGGACTCGGACTCGGACTCGGACTCTCCCCTCTTTTCAAGATTTTGAATTTTGTTGTTCAAAGGCTGAAAATTATAGACAACAAAAATACTTGTATATTATTATGTATACAGAAAACTAATAATATCTGATATATGGGATGTCATCGTAGTGTATATATATATATACTGACTCATTCAATTCGCATCTTTGACAAGAACAAGCTAGAGTTGTCTTTTTGGGTATATATAAATCCAGCATGAAGCTAAAACCAACATTGCCATATATAAATAAGGATTTGGGATGGTTTATACCACCTACAGCTTGTATTTTTTACATATCAGTATTCTCTTTCTTCGACTCCAGTTTGGATTGGAATTATTAGTTTATGCCCAAAATGAAAGTGGTGCGCATGCATATGCAGACTCGAAAAAGCATTCTGTTGTTGACATTGGTTTAATTCTTGATTTGAATTCGTCCATGGGTGTCATGGCCGAGTCTTGTATATCCATGGCAATCTCAGATTTCTACTCCGCTTATCCTCATTACACTACTAGATTGGCATTACACACCAATAATTCTGGGGGTGTTCTTGCTGCAGCTTCAGCAGGTAATTTAATCATCAAGTTAATTCCTATTTACTTGGTCTTTTTTTCTTTTATTCTGACTTTCACCAAATGACTTTTCTTGGTGAATAATCTTTTCAATTCAAAAGGTTAGATTTTTGGTCTTTTTTGTCGGCTAATGACTTTTCTTGGTGCATAACCTTGTCAATTCAAAAGCTCGGATTTTTCGGACTAAGATCCTCTCTATTTCAAAAGAAATGGAGAGTCTCCATTCTATATATATTTCCCATCATCATTTCTCTCTCTCTCATCATCATCATGATGTCACATTTTAACACATTTTAAATCTGGACCATGAAACTGAGACTCTCCAATTCGAGGATCCTAATTCGGATTTTTCAATACAAACAACTTGCAGAGAGAAAATTAAGTGCATGCAGGCTGCAGCAGCCATGCACAATTGTTATTATTAATTGTTACTAGTCTCACAAAGTAATATTAATTTGTAGTTTTAGTTACAATACATCCTTCTGAATTTGAATTAGCAAGTAATTAATTCGGTGATCGATTAACCTTACAATTATCATGCTTTCTTCAAATGGAATGCAGCTTTGGAGTTGCTCACAAAGGCAGAGGTGAAAGCCATTATTGGGCCACAAAATTCAAATGAAGCTAAATTTGTTGCTGAGCTTGGGGGAAAAGCTCATGTACCTATTCTCTCATTTTCTGTGACAAGCCCCTCTCCTTCGCCTGCACAAACTCCTTACTTCATTCGCACGGCAGTGGCTGATTCCTCTCAATTGAAAGCAATCACTGCCACTGTCCAGGGATTTGGATGGCATGAAGTTGTCCTACTTTACCAAGACACGGAATATGGTAACAGTTTCATCCCTTGTCTAACTGATGCATTTCAAGAGGCAGGCATTCAGCTTCCATACATGACTGCAATCTCCATTCATGCTCAAGATTTTCATATTACAAAAGAGCTAAAGAAGTTGATGACAATGCAAACTAGGGTATTCTTGGTTCACATGACCTCTTTCCAGCTCGGTTCCCGTCTATTTTCTCTTGCAGACAAGGCTGGAATGATGAGCCAAGGCTACGCATGGATCATCACCGATGGTTTGTCAAATTCACTTGGTTCGATGGATGCTACAACAATCGAGTCGATGGAAGGTGTTTTGGGCTTAAGGCCCTACTCACCTAAATCCAAAAATCTTGAAAATTTCAAGATGAGGTGGGAAAAGAATTTTAGCCAGCTCAACATATTTGGTTTGTGGGCATATGACACAGTTTGGGCATTGGCCATAGCACTAGAGAAGATCCAGGAAGGGAATTCTAGTACCTTCCTAAAGACGAATGCGAATAATGAGGACAAATTTGCATGTGGTATTAGAAATTTGGGAATGTCTGAGGTAGGGCCAAGGCTTCTTGATGAAATCTTGCGAACCGGATTCCAAGGCTTAAGCGGAGAATTTAAGTTGGAGGATGGGCAGTTAGGAACTCCAGATTTTGAAATAATCAATATAATTGGAAACGGTCCAAATGGAGAAAGAAGTATTGGATACTGGAGCCCAAACAGAGGAATAGGGAAGCTCAAGAAGATAATTTGGCCTGGAGACTCAACAGATAGGCCGAAAGGGTGGGATATACCCCGAACTGACAAGAAGCTAAGGGTAGGAGTTCCAAAGAAATCCGGTTTTACCGAATTTGTCAAAGTAGAAGAAATTGGTGACTCGAAGAAATATAATGTAACTGGTTTTTCCATAGATGTTTTCAAAGCTGCATTGACATCATTACCTTTCGAGCTCGAACCTGAATTTGTTCCTTTCCTGAATGACAGTGGTGAAAGGGCTGGATCATATGATGACCTAGTCAACCAGCTCTGCAAAGAGGTTAGTATATATTCCCTTCGTCCCAAATTGGAGATACATTTTCTTTCTTTTTTTTCTCTTTTCCACACATATATATATATATATATATATTTATTGAACTTTAAAATTTTGTTATCGATTAATCTTTCTTATGAGAATATATACACATATATATATATATAGACTTATGATGCAGTGGTAGGAGATGTAACAATCAGGGCACATCGAGCATCGTCTGTTGACTTTTCGCTCCCATATTCTGAATCTGGTGTGGTGATGATTGTAAAAGTTGAACCTGACAAGCTAAAAAACATGTGGACTTTCTTAAGGCCGTTAAGCTGGGATCTTTGGCTCGCAATTGTGGTGGCTTGTATCTCCGTTGGATTGGTACTTCGAATCTTGGAGCGCCGCGTAAAACAAAAACGCAAACTTCAACTCGGCATGCTCTTTTGGTTCCCATTAGCAGCTCTCGCCTTTCCAGAAAGTAATTCAATTAATCTACGAATTTATCAAACAAAAATAGGAAAATAAATAAATATAATTTATTTCAATCAATCTTGGTTTGACATTGACAGGGAATATGGTGTCAAACAATTGGGGTAGATTTGTGTTGGTTGTATGGTTGTTTACGGCATACATCCTGATGCAAAGTTACACGGCAAATTTATCCTCAATTTTGACAGTGGAACAGCTCGCACCTTCACCAAACTCGCCTGCCTGCGCGGGGTATCAAGTTGGTTCCTTTGTGAAGGATTTGCTATTAAGCTTAAACTTTACCGAATCCAAGCTTCACTCCTATTCAAGCATGACGGAGTACGATGTCGCCCTTTCCAAAGGATGCAAAAATGGAGGTGTTGATGCCATCTTCGACGAGATTCCCTATATCAAGCTCTTCCTTCACAAATACGCTTCCAAATATAGGATGGTCGGAACTACATATAACACCGCTGGATTCGGCTTTGTAAGTCAAGTGATCTAGCTTCCTATATATATATATATATATATATATACATTTATATATCTGTTTCAAAATATTTATGTCCAACTGTGTGTGGTCGACTACAATTATTCATTCTAGGCATTTCCATCGGGTTCTCGGCTAGCTGGATACATCTCAAAGGCAATCTTAGACGTGATGGAAAATGGATCAATTCAAGAGAATGAGAAGAAATATTTTGGGGATGGATATCATTCTCAGTTGTATCAAATGGGGGAAATCTCACGTAATAGTCCAAGCTTGACTGCTTATAGCTTCGCAGGACTTTTCACCATCACTGGATTCCTTACAATACTTGCACTGGTTTGCTCCGAATGCTCATTTGCTCTAACAAGGCACGATCACGGTGCCCAAAATAGAAGTACTGATCGCCATGAAAATGATTCTTTGGGGTCACTACCACCTGATCCTAAGGATGATAGTGATATTTATGATAATGATGAAGATGAAGATACTGTAGTTGAAGGTGATCAACAAGTAGTACAAGACCACAACAACCATAATGATAATGATAATGATGGTGATGGTGACATACAAACTAATTAATTAGTAATTATATATGCATGGCATATTTGTATCCTCAACCCATTGTAATTTGTATCTTTATTCATATATAACATAAGGTATAAGGGTGTTTGGATATACAATTCAAATGAATCACGTTAATTTTGAAATTTGTAAATAATATTAATTTCTATAAGTCAAATTTAATCTATATATAGATGAAGCAAAAGTGTATTACCATATACATGCAATTACTCGTGTAATTACTATATATATGAACCAAAAGTGTATTATTACCTTGTTTGACATAATTACTCATGCAAGACGAAGACCAAGAAAGTTGCATTGACATTTCAATACTGGAATCTTCAACTCTTGATCGAATCATGCTAGGAGCAGCTGCATTGATATTGTCAGGGTTGGAAGTTATATTGACATGAGCAATGCTACTATCACATAATTTGGGTCACATAAAGTTCACATATACACACATGCATATTTGCGGACCCTGCATGTCACGCAGGGGCCACAGTATGCATGTGTGTGTATGTGAGCATTATGTGACCCAAAATCATATGATAGTAGCATTATTTTATTGACATTATCTAGATCGGGAGTTACATTGACATTGTTTCTGAATCGGGATCAGTTACATTGACATTTTTTGGTCCCGGAGTTGTATTAACATTGTTTGAACCTGAAGTTTTATTGATGTTGTTGTTGTTAGGAAATATGAAGACCAAGAAGAGATATATCTATATATATACTTATCTAGTAATAAATCAGAGTTGCAACGTAAGCACTATGTCCTTAAGATAATTATGTCTTTCTTACGGTGCTCAGAGTCAATAGCACTTGTCTCTAAGATACAATGACAACGTATGTTATAGTATCAATACAAATAGCACATACAACAAATCAAATAAAAATGCTCTGAAAACTCAAATATATTATGAATGAGACTGAAGAACCGATGAAGAATGTGATGAATGAAGTGAATGACTTCACCATGTATTTATAGGGTGAATTATTTGCCCTTTCATGATGAATATGTCCCTTTGAAAGTGTTTGGATGCCTTTAAAATGCCTTTGAACATGTAACTCTCCAGGCGAGCGCATTGGAGCGCCTCAACTTTTGTTTTTAGCGCCGCGACACTTACCTCCTGACTTCGCTTTGCTTTTTGCTTCAAATGTTAATAAATAAAAATTAAACAACACAAAATTATAGATAAAATTTGTCCAAAAAAAATAGATGCAATGATCCACGACCGACTAGCTCGGGCTTGGCCAATCGATGGCGTGCGTGTGGTCAAATCAAGCCTTTACTATGTCATCTAAAGTGGAGTGTCCCTTAGGAATTAGGATTTTCTCCGTCCGTTAGGAGAGGATCCTAGTCCGTCCCTTAGGGCCCAAACCGAACAGCAATGTAATTGCATATACTCATTTAATGTTTAATTTTTACGGGACTTACCTTCCCACTAGTATTTATTAACATTTTAAAGGATGATATTTGAAAGTTTATTTTTTATTCATTATCTCATTGATTTGAACTTCCAAATACATAATTTTAATCTACTGTGAAATATAACACATTAATATATGAATTCATCTCAAATATTTAATAAAACCCACGTCAATTACGCTCAAATTCTAACAGTTGTTCCGGGTTGGTACATCAATATATGTTTTGAAATTTATTTGGCATTATTTATTTATTTGGTACGCTAATATCTATTTTCAAGTAGTTTTAAAAGGATTAATTGTAACTTAAGGCTTAAAATTGATTTTCATCTCAAATTTTATTTTTAAATAAAAGCGCCATACACTTTGACAAAGGGGTACACATTGTTTAAGTACAAGTTTAGAATGATTTTAATGAAAAATAAAGTTTAGCATAGAAATCGAATTATAGCCCAAATTATAGGATTTAATTTGAGATTTAGTCATTTAAAACGCAAGACCTCGAGAACCCTCCCAAACACTACTTTAGTTCAAGAATTTATAAGGGTTTTGCACAAAAGAGTAACAAAAGCTTTCCGCATCTTCTTCAACTTCTGTCCGTAAAGTGAAGCAGAGGGAGAGAGCACTTGAAGTTTGCAGCCATGGCGACCACCAAAGTTCAGAGGATCATGACTCAACCCATTGTATGTGCTGTATACCAATTTTATTCACACTCAATCTCCCTCTTTTTATAAAATTTATATCTATCTATCTTTCTAAACTAATCTCTTTTCCTGGATGCCAGAATCTGATCTTCAGATTTCTCCAAAGCGTAAGCCTCTCCTCGCCTTTCATAATTTCATCTGGGTTTGCTTTATTTCGCTGCTGCTACTATTTTTTTTTTAATTTTAATTTCTTTTATGATTTATAATTTTCCCGTTGTTTTTCTTTCGAATCGACACAGAAAGCGCGGATTCAGATATGGCTTTTCGAGCAGAAAGATTTGAGGATTGAAGGCCGAATTATAGTAAGTTCTTAATTAGTTTATTTTTCAATTTATAAACTAACGGGTCCTCTTCATGTTAGAACTTAGGTGGCCCTTTAGGTGTATACTTGCTAGCTCTATCTAGGGTTTTCGTTTTCTATTGATTAGTTTGTGAATAGCTTGTGAGATATGCTGATTTTGGGTTTTAGATTCCTTTATTATTTTCATGATTAAATAGCATATATGACCCTCCTATTTGTCATGTTTTTGCTAAACTGTTCCTAATTGTTTTTTAAGCACAATTGTTCTTCAATGATACATTAGTTATGCAAAAGTGTTCCTCAACTATTTTTGGTCAATTTTCATTAATCAAACAAGATGTTTTCCGTTAGTGAAATGTTTCCCCAAACTTTTATCATTTTCATCTAACTTGATCTAATTAATTAAATTATGAACTTGTGCAATAAATAACATAAATGTCAAAAAATAACAAATATTCATTTTATCAAAAAAATAAATCCATACACTTTCTGCTAATTAAATTTCTTAAATATTAAAATTTCCGTAATATACATTCAAACATAATTTTTTCTAATGTGAAAATAAAATTTTAATACCTATAAAAGTGTAAATTAACACAAAAATTATATTTTTTTTCTAAATTTTAAAATTTACATAAAACAAATTTAAATTTTTTTTGTTACGAAACGAATCTTATAATTCATATAAAAAAAGTATTAAAAATTATGTTAATTATTTTTTGATTTGATATTTGTGCATGTGCGTGTGATGGGTGCAAGCTAGTACAATCTACTCCCACCATCTTACACGATCTGCATTACTCTGTATTCACAAAACCCAAAAGAAAATGCAAAATCAACATTACTGTAAGAAAACAAATAAAAACATCAAATCAAAAGGTAATATAGAATAATAACATAATTTTTAATATTTTTTATATAAATTATAAGATTCATTCTGTAACAAGTTATTTCTAAGTTTGTTTTACGGAAATTTTAATATTTGAAAAAATATAATTTTTGTGTGTTAATTTGCACTTTTTATGGGCATTAAAATTTTACTTTTAAATTAGAAAAAATTATGTTTGAATGTATATTAAAGAAATTTTAATATTTCAGAAATTTAATTAGCAAAAAGTGTATGAATTTTTTTTCTTGATAAAATGAATATTTGTTATTTTTTAACATTTATGTTATTTATTGCACAAGTTCATAATTTAATTAATTAGATCAAGTTAAATGAAAATGATAAAAGTTTGGGGAAAACATTTGGCCAAAGGAAACATTTGACTAACGGAAAACATCTTGTTTGACTATTGTTTGACTAACGGAAATTGACCAAAAATAGAAAAGTAACACGTTTGCACAACTAATGCATCATTGAGAAGCAGCTGTGCTAAAAAGAAAGTTTAGGGAACAGTTTAGTAAAAACATGATATATAGGATGGTCAAATATGCTATTTAGTCGACTAAATAGATAGTCAGCTACAGAGACATAAAGATCTAATTTGTCAAGATAATTGTTATTTCCACAAATAAAAATTGAATATTTCGACAAGATATCTCTCACACAAGTGTGGGACCCATTTACTGAGAGGGACCTTGTGGAATTAACACTTTTTCTTGTGAAAATATCAATGCATATAACTGTAGATGTGCTAATTACTCTATATTAAAATGACAAATGTGGATGAGCTTTTAATTAGGCACCTAAAAAGTTGTAAGCTGAAGGCTTTAGCAAAGGCATTCAAGCATGGCATTAGAGATGAGTTTTGGTTGAAGTTGGATTCAATTCTTATTTTGTCTGCCAAAATCCCTAAAAAAATCAATGGAAAAATAAAACTTATAACTTTTACGAGTATTGGTTTTAGTAGAAGTTGACAATGTTCGAAATAGCGCTCTAGGCGTGCGCCTCAAGGCGCGCCTCGTAGCGAGGCGGAAGAAAGCTGGTGCGTGGCGGGCGCTTATTCTGGAATTGGAGAGACTTGCGCCTTTTTCAGTTGAGGCTTAAGCCTCGTGGCGATGCGCCTCAAGGCGTCAAGAGGCGTGCGCCTCAATTTGGCTTAAAAAAACCCTAAGTATCAGATTTGGCTTACCGATTTGGCTGCATCGACTTCGCTACTGCTTCTCTCCTCTTCGCGACTACTGCGACTTCACCAACCACTACTCTTCACCTGGTATCTTCCTTCTCCTCTTTCTTCTTCTCCTTCTTCGCATTCTTCTTCTTCTTCTTCTCCTAACTGTTGACCGTGACCGTCTTCTTCTTCTTCTTCTTCTTCTTCTTCTTTTCTTCATATGGCGTTCTTCTTTTTCTTCCTCTGGCGTCTCTGTCGACCTTTTTCTTTTCTTCCTCAATTTTCTTTTTCTTTTCTTCCTCTGGCGAGTGGCGTCTCTGTTTTCTTTTTCTTTATCTTTTCTGTTTTCTTCTGTTTTGTTTTCTTTTGAGTTCTGAATGCTAATTGACTCTGTAACTGTAGTGACTACAGTGTAGTCCTCTAGTTTTGTCTTTTTCCAACAATGTAGTCTCTGTTTTGTTTTGTTTTTGTTTTTTTTTCTTTGCTGCAGGTGATTTTAAGTTTTAATAATTTTACTAATCCCAAATGTATCACAATAGTGCTTGACTGCTTGTATTGATTTTACCAAACAGTTTTTGTTGTGTACTTGAGAGAATCTTGATGTATTGCTCTGTTTGTGTTTTTATTAATTTCTTTTTGAACAAAGATAGCATATGATAATTCCATTTGATTTTTTAGACTGTCAATAACAATATCATTATTTGTGTACATGAATTGCTAATGTCACCAAAATAATTAGTTAGGACTTAGGATTGGCAAGTTTATAACAGTGGTCTTGATCTTGGTCATCATGTTAATGCTGTTGGTGATGCCCTGTGAACCGATTCCACTGTCCCTGAATCACAATCAAACATAAATTTATATTCAATTTTTGAACAGTATTAAATTCTATCAATGTTAACATGAGTACATGACTAGTGTTGTCCATAATTTTGTTATCAAAATGTAATAACAATTTTTAGATACGATGATGATTCCATGGAGGATCCTCTTAGTGATGATGATGGTGGGGATGATGATTTAGGATTTGATCCATTTTTCAGGCCGCTGGATACAAATGATACACTACTTATATAGTGATGGATTTGATATTATGTTGTTTTGATGTTTTGTTATGATACAATAACGTGATGTTGGTTATTTATGTCTTTTATGACCTTGATGATAATGATAAATTATTTTATGATTTTATTAGCATTTTCTTATAATTTTTTGGAGACTTTTTCATCTTTAAATCGAGGCTTCCGCCTCGCTTCGCCTCGAAGCTTACGCCTCGCCTCGTCCGGAGAAAAACGCCTCGTACCGCTTTTAGCTTTTTCGAACATTGGAAGTTGATATTGTTGAATGCTTGTCAGGAACATGATATGGTTGTTGGATGAAACAGAAATTTGTCACTAGATTGCTACTTATCAAATTTTACTTTTGATTACCTATTTTAATCGATTTGTTCTTTGTTGTTTTATATCATGTTACTGGTAGCAGTTGTTTGTTAGTGACATATTTAATGTTCTGGATTCATTTGGAGTCAGTTGAAGTGTCTCTTGCAAGTTTTAAGGACATGAATGATGTGCCTTCATCCTGGAATTTAGAATGCTCAAAAGTATCTGTGGCTTATCTATAGCATGGAGTTTATGTTGACGCTTTTGTGCTGCATCTCACTTGGTTTTTACTTTAAAGCTTAGCTATTGCTAGATCTTTTTTACTTACTCTTTAGTTATTTCTGAAGTTGACATATTGAGCCTTGGAGATCTATATGATAAGAAATGTGGAGTGTGGCCCTCCCATTTATGGAATAAAAGTCTTTTCTTCCACAATAGGTGAGAAGGCTCATATCCTTGGTTTGAGTGAAATTGATAAACCGTAGAGCAATCTGAGTTACTTATCTCAAAACGAAAAATATGTTGAGAACACTCTGAATTCAACTGCACCCGCACCCTTGGTTCAATTGGTCTTGTGTCATTTTTTCCTGGATAAGTGATGATGTTGTCCAATTTAGTTTAGTATGCTTTATATGTGATGTAGGTCAAGCTTATAGTTATGTGAGAAGAATTATGAAACCTTTTTGCTCTTTAAGGAAGTGCCCTTGGCCTTTAATTATTGTTACCTAATTATGGTTTCTCATATGAAATGTCTACGTATAAGTTAAGTGTTGTGACGTATCTTCACTGTCCGTTGTTAAGTTTTCACCGTCTCTTAAAAGTTAAAACTCAAAGGTGTATTCCTAGTTTTTAGAGATCCTGTAAGAATTGATTCACTCTTATATTTCTCTGATGAATTTTCAGTATATTGAGCCCTACATTTATATAAAAGGATTGGTATTCTAGGTGTTAAACTACACTGTTACAAACACTATAATACGGTTTCTAACACTCCCCCTCAAGTTGGTGTGTAGATGTCACGCACACAGTGGATGAAACATCTTACTACTAAGACCCTTAGTTAGAATATCAGCAAGTTGATGTTCTGATTTTACAAAGGGTAAGCAAATAAGGCCACTGGTTAGCTTTTCTTTAATGAAGTGTATGTCAATCTCAATGTGCTTTGTTCTATCATGTTATACTGGGTCGTTTGCAATACTAATGGATGCTTTGTTATCACAAAATAACTGCATAGGCCCTTTAGATGTAACACCCAAATCTTCTAGCAAGGTTCGAAGCCACATGAGTTCACATATACCGAAGGCGATAGTTCGATATTCAGCCTCAGCACTGGATCTTGTCACCACGGACTGTTTCTTACTACGCCACGTAACAAGATTACCTCCAACAAATGAACAGTAGCCTGATGTAGACTGACGATCCTCTTTAGAGCCAGCCCTAATTTGAGTCGAAAAAAGCTTCAACTTTCATATGACCATTTGGTGCAAACAGTAAACCTTTTTTGGGAGCAGACTGGAGATACTTCAGAATTCTGTAAACAGTTTCCATGTGACAATATCGAGGATCATGCATATACTGGCTCACTATACCCACAACATAAGATATATCGGGTCTAGTATGAGAAAGATATATCAATCGTCCTACCAAATGTTGATATCTTTCTTTATCAATCGGAGGTCCTGTGTCTCCTACTAGATGATGATTAGCTTCAATAGGATAATTGGCAGGACTTACATCCTAGCATGCCAGTTTCTGATAAGAGATCAAGGACATATTTCCGTTGAGATAAAAAAATTCCACTAGAAGACCTTGCAACTTCAATACAAAAGAAGTATCTCAAAGGACCAAGATCTTTGATCTCAAATTCTTTGGTCAGACTTGCTTTGAGGTTAATTATCTCTTCTCTATTATTTCTTGTCACCACTATGTCATCAACATAAACAATAAGAATGGTAGTCTTACCATTTATTTGTTTGACAAATAGAGTGTGATCTGCTCGACTTTGCTTGTACCCAAATCTTATCATTGCCTTGTGAAATCTACTAAATCAGGCTCTGGGAGATTGCTTCAAACCATATAATGCCTTTCGCAGTTTGCAAACCTTACCCTTGGTGACAGATGAAGCGAAACCAGAGGGTATTTTCATGGATACTTCTTCTTACAAGTCACCATGAAGGAATGCATTTTTTACATCCAGTTGTTGAATATCCCAGCCGAAGTTTGCTGCACATAAATTATGGTACGAACAGAGTTCATCTTTGTCACAGGAGCAAATGTCTCCTGGTAATCAATTCCATGAGTTTGAGTATACTTTTTTGCAACTAGCCTGGCTTTGAGTCTCTCAACTGTCTCATCTAACTTCTGTTTGACTGTATATACCCATTTGCAACCAATTGATTTTTTTTCCGTAAGGAAGAGTAACTAGTTCCCATGTATCATTCTTTTTTAGAGCATTCATCTCCTCAATCATAGCCTGTTTCCAATTCTCATTGCTCATTGCTTCTTTCCACCCCTGAAGAACAGATATTGAAGACAAAGAGGAAACAAAGGAGAGGTAGGATGCAGATAATTTATTATAGGCTACTGAAATTAGAAATAGGATGTTGAGTACAAGCTTTAACCCCTTTTCTAAGGGCAATGGGAACATCAGTATCATCAGAAGAACAAACATGAATGTCAGTATTATCAGAAGGACATGTAGGATTAAGATTCTCACCATTAGCATTATCAAGACTAAGTTATGAGCAAGGTTGGTGTAGTGGTGCAGAAACGGTAATCTTATTCTTGCCTTTTTGAGCATAGGTCCTCAACTCAGGCTCAGGAGGCTCATTCTGTCTAGTACACTGTAACTCTCCTTGTGTAAAATTATCAGAAACAACAACTAGGAACAGGAAGAGTAACAGGAACAGGGAAAGTAGAGTTTGTAATACTAGTCCTCAAAAAGCTTCTCCACATTCATTATTTTCTCCCCCTGAGGAGAAGGGGAAGAAGAATAAAAAGGTTTCAATTCTCAAAAAGTGACATCCCGAGTGACAAAGACCTGTTTAGAAGGAGGATGATAACATTTATAATCTTTTTGGGTTGAAGAGTAACCAATGAAAACACACCTAATTGCTTTGGGATCTAATTTTCCCCGAGTGGGAGATTTATTATGAACAAAGCACACACAACCAAAAACTCGAGGTGAAGGAGAAGAACTGGTCGTGTGTTGGAGAAGGGAGACATGGCTTTTGTTCCCAAGAACTCTGGAAGAAAGGCGGTTTATAAGAAATGCGGCCGTCAGAACCGCATCGCCCCAAAGAAATTTAGGGGTTGACATAGTGAATATAAGAGTGCGGGCAACTTCTAGTAAGTGTCGATTTTTTCGTTCCGCTACATTTGTTCTGCTACATTTTGTTCTGGGGTTTTGACACAGGAGGTTTGAAGAATGATGCTATGCTGAGAGAGATAAGATGCAAAGGACATTATTATTACTATATTCACGACCATTGTCACTATGGAGAATTCTAACTTTAGCGTCGAATTGGGTTTGAATCATGTTATGAAAATCTTGAAAACAACCAAACACCTTATTTTTGGACTGCAGAAGGTAAATCCAAGTGACACGAGAATGACGATCAATAAAACTAGCAAACCATCTATGACCAGAACGGGAGACAATTCGAGAGGGTCCCCACACATCGGTATGGATAATGGCAAAAGGTTCAGAATGTCGACTGTTAGTAGCAGAATAAGTAGAACGTTTGTGTTTACCCAATTCACATGGTTCACACAAAAACTGAGTTCTGTTGCAATGCTTAACTAAAGATGGGAATAAAGACTTCAATACTGAAAAAGAAAAATGTCCCAAACGTCGATGCCATTGATGGAGAGAGGTCAGGACATGGGTGAGAAGTAGAGTGAAGAGTCTGAGTAGAGGGCATGTTAGACGAGGAATCATCTAAATAGTAGAGACCGTCAACTGCACTACCACTGCCAATCCTTTGTCGCTGTCACCAAATCCTAAAAAACACAATGATCTGGAAAAAAGGTTACGGAACAGTGTAGAGATTCAGAAGACGCTGAATAGATAATAAATTTGCAGTAAATGAAGGAATATGGAGAACAGATGATAATTTTAATGAAGGGTTACAAACGATAGAACCACTCCCGGAGATGGAAGACAGGGAGCCATCAGCTACTCGAACCTCGTCTTTTTCAGAGCGGGGCGTGTATGAAGTAAAGAGTTTGGAAGACTCAGTCATATGCTCAGAGGCACCTGTGTCTATAATCCATTTGGAGCAAGTAGATGAGATATTAAAAACACAAGAGTTTACATCTGATTGTGCAAAATGAGAAATAGTACCAGCATTATTAATGGACTTGGATTTTGCCATGATGGAGCAACAAAAATATCCGAGGAAATATCAACAAGGATAATATAAAGCTCAATAATAGAGAAATATTCCAAAAGGAATGAAATGGGCTTTCAGTTACCACAGGAAACAAACGGCAGTAAAACTGACAGCCTTAATGGTAGAGCAATATTGAAGCCAACAAGTAAGTTCAACACGAATCAACAGTGACCACTCCGAACAAAGAGAGCTAACTGATTGTACCTAAGGACTCCGAGCAACAAAATGAGGCAACTGGAGTGATATAGGCACAAACTAGCTAAACAGACTAGTGAAAAAGGGCCGCAGTACTTGAGCTATCAAAATGAAACCCTAACCTGTGGGAATGAATGCCAATAGACTAGTGAAAACATTCAGAAATTGAAATTTCAGAAATTGTATTCACTTTCCTTTGCAGCATATCTGTTCCGAGAATGGTATTTTGTTCTACTCTTCTAATTTTTATTTTTCCCTCTTATGGATTGACAACAACTTGCAACTGAAACATGTGTGGAAGTGTATGTTGCTGATTATTACCTATCAAAACAGGCTGCCTATAGCACAATTTCAGAAAGGTCCCAAGGGAAAACTTTTAAATGCTTTATGCATTGCATTCTTCAAACACCAAACATCAAGCATTATGTATATTTGTATAGAATATAAGGTGTATTCAATTAAGACAACAGACCGCAGAACCAAAACGCTGAATGCTTAATAAAACCATGGTCAACTAAAAGACCAGTGTAAGTTGTACTCTCATCGTACGTGAATTGACATACTAAAGCACTATGCATACTTTGTTATTTGATTTCTTACAAAGCCCCAGATCGGAACGCATTGTGCATTGATGAAGTAAAGAATCATTGATCAATATATTGTTCCATTGTGTATGTTTGAGATCCATTGACCATTCCCATTCAAACTCTTCCGTACTGCTTCAAACTCTTCAAATGCTGACTTTCGGATTTTCAGGGATTCGACGAGTACATGAACCTGGTTTTGGAGGATGCAGAAGAAGTCAGTATTAAGAAGAAAAGCAGAAAATCACTTGGTAGGTCTTAATAGTTATATCATATTGGGAACTAATATTTCCGCATGTATTTTTGATATTTTCACACGGTCCTCTCTCACATGAGCATACAGTGGGTTCCACCTTCATGTGAGAGGAACCCCATATTTTCTTACTTGTTAAAAAGTATTTCAATTTTTTTAGTCTTCTGGTCAACTGCTTTTTCACATTTGTACAGGAAGGATTTTACTTAAAGGGGACAACATTACTTTGATGATGAATACGTAAGTGAACTCTCTCTCTCTGTCTCTCTCTCACACACACACACACTCACTCTATCTGTCTTCCTAATTTATTTTTTCCAAATATTAAATGCTTTGCTTTGTAATTTCCAGGGGAAAATGATGATCGCCAGTTCTACAGTCATGGTTACATGCAATGTTACAATTGTATGAAAGGATGTCATTATCGCTCTATCGGATTATTGAATGGTTTACATATTTCAGATTTTCTAGTTCATCAAGTAGAAACTTGAATTGTTACTTTACATTTGGCTTAATTTTTGTGATACTTGGATTTTTTTTGGGAGAGTTAACACTTCCTGGATGCTCTGTCCTTGGTGATAGTTTTTTCTAGTAGTGTTAATAGATTGTAGAAGGACAACATGAAGAATTCGTGGCTGCCGCTAAAAGGGACTAGCGGCAGCCTTCTTAAATTAATCACTTCTAGGGTATTTCAATAACTATTCAGGGAGAAGCGGCTGGCTATTTATCGCAGCCAATCTGAACCGTTAGATCATTCATTGGACGGTGTAAAATTTGGTTGCTAAAACAGTAAAAGTAGTATTCATGATCAACAGGAAAGAAAAGCTACTTGAAAAGAGAGAACATCCAGCTGAAACAAGTTATAAATGGTGGTGGTAGCCCAGTTCAATAAGTTAAGCTGCCAAATAATCATCAGGGTAGTGGAAACAAAGTATTTTTGAATTCATATATTGTTTGCAAAAATGGTAAATAGAATACGACTGTTTACGCTAATTTAATGAGGTTTTTATTCCTTGATTAGTTTTTTTTATTTATTTCCAACATTATTATTATTTTTTTATCATTTACAAGATAATTTGAATCTCTTTTTAATGGGATTATATAATACTTTATTATTACGTCTCTACTCGAAATTATAGTTGATAGTCTATCAAATGAGCTTAAAGACGAACAAAATATAGTAGTTCATAGGAATAAATAAAAGAGTAATCACAGTCGACATTAAATTAGTAAAAATAATTTCTATCACGTCGAATATGATCGGAAGAATTTCAAGAATAATATTTTGGGACCCCGGAGATTATGGGATTGATGTTATCGATCCATGTTGGATGGATTCTCCCTACTCCCTAGCTAGTTAATTATTAGCTCAATTTACATTCATGCCCAATGCGGCCGAATCTCAAAGTTGATCAAATGTTACTCCCAGTGTAGTACAGTAGCCGCCATATATATATATATATATATATCAAAGCCAGATTGGATGTATATGTTGATGGAATCTATATATACCCTCCCCTCTTCGGCCACATATAAGTTTATAACTAACTAACTAACTAACTAGGCTGGCTGCTGCACCTGCTGAACCCCTATATATCAACTTGTCTACTTCATTTTGCATGCCACTGATGATGCATTGCAAATTGGTGGATGGATTCCTCGTATCATAATTTTTCTTATCCACGTTTGCCTAAATTTCCAACTTGAGTATTAAATCGATTTTTAAAAATCAATAATGATTCTAAAATAGTATGTATGTATATATTTGATTTGATATTAATATTAATATTAATGTTTGCCTCCAGACTGACATAACATAATGTCTCTAATCCACTATTTGCGGTTTCCAATAATATATGATCCCACATGTTGCCCTAATTATATTCTAGTTTGAGAATATAATGATGCATATGGTTGAAATTTTTTGACTCTTTACGCTCAACTTACAAATAACTTTATTCAAATGCCGGCTTTTCTCAGCAACCAAACGACGGATGGCCGGATACATCATGAAGAAGACATCTACTTTAGTACTTTGTTTGGTGCAATAATGTCGGACCCCCCGGGTTAGAGGAGTGTCTGTTCTACTTTTAATTGACCAATTAATTAAAGCCCAAATGTTTTCTACTACTCCCTCCTTCCATTAAAATTTATAGTTTCATTTATTATTATTTTTAATTCATGTTTATTCTCAAATATAACATGTCTTAGTTTAATAGTTGTGGTATAATAATAATAAAATTTTGATATTTACTTTGAATATATTTTGTCATTTTGTATTATCATTAAAAAAAATTGTTCAAGAGTTTTCTTATATATTACGATAAATTTAGGTCGAATTACAATGTTAAAACTTATCAATTATAAGAAAATTCCACTTATTATACATTTATCTAAAAAATTACTAATAATAATTACGAATATATATATATAGGAGTACATCATTTTCCCTCACACATGCATATATAGTGAGATGCATCTAATTTAGTGCACATGAAAGCTGAGCGTAATTTAGTACTCCATCTGTCCCTTAACATAAGTGGTTATAGAGTTGTGTACAAGTATTAAAAAAATAATTGTATAATATTAAATATAGGGTTCTCTTAACATGTGCTCTTAGGGCACATGTTAAGAAATTTCATAAATATAATACTCTCTCCGTTCCTAAAAGATTGTCGTTTTAGAAGAAAAAATTTGTTCCAAAATATTTGTCGTTTACAACTTTCTAAAAAAATAAATTATTTAATTTCCTATATTACCCCTATCTTCTCTCATTGTCCCAATAAATTCTCTCCCTTGTATTAATAGTTTTTAATTTCCCATAAAGGGGTAGTGATGGAATTTCAAACAAATTTTACTAGTATTAAATGACTTTCTTAATCCATGTGTCAAAACCTTAAATGACAATCTTTTAGGAACGGAAGTAGTACCAATTGTCTATATTGTCTTTGTATTGAAAGAAGAGAGTGTTATTTATTAGACAAAAAATAATGAGAGAACCAAAATTATATTTAATATTTAGAGTAATATTAAAAACTAAAAAATTAACGCTTACTTAAAATTTTCAAACGACTTATATTAAGGGGCAAAAATATTTTTCTAAAACCATTTATATTAACGGCAAATATGTATAAGTGTATGTCTCTGGTTCTCGATGCAAGTACCTACCGTCTTTCAATGCTCTCCGGATTTTTAGGCTGATTTTATTCATGTGTGGAATATACTATGAATAATGCTAGAGATACAACTTATTCTATAATTATTTTATAATTTGTTGATGTGGCATATTCTACCTCAGCTTTTATGTAGGTCGAAGACTACATTGAAGCAATTTGTTCATCAATATGCTGAGATGAAGTATACCACATCAGCAAATTATAAAATAGTTGTAGAATAAGTTGTACCTCTCGCATTACTCATATACTATTACCTCCGTCCCATAATAAGTGTTTTTTAGGTTTAAATCATACATACCAATACACAAGTTAAAATGACAAAAATATCCTTAATAAACTTTTTTTGTTTTGTTTGAGACTTTTTTTATTACCTTTTGGTCTCTCTTTCTTTTTCTTCAACTTTCCAACTTTCCAATAAATACCATTGGTTGCATAAGGGCACATATGGAAAAATATTGTAAAAATTGTATTGAAATTCTAACACATCACTTATTTTGAAAAAAAAATATTAAACCTAAAAAATTACTTATTGTGGGACGGAGGTAGTATTAAATTTTGTTACAAAATTTATAACATTTTATACCTTTTATTGCCCATGGATATCGTAAAAGTGGTTTCCCAGAAATGCACTTTTCCATTAATTACCCAGAAAAGAAAAAGATTCATGGCAAAATTCAATTTCACTTGTTCACAAAGGTTACAAATTTCTCTCTTCTTTTCCATCTTTCTTTCTTTATGTTTTATTATTTTTTCCAATAAAGAATCCCATTTGCTATATAAAAAACTATTGCACAAAGGAAAATGAATGTCATCACATGCATTTATATTCAATTAACTTCATCTTAATATTGTAACCTTATATGGGTGAGAATATTGCTTAATTAGTACTCTTATCAGACTAGCTATTTTAGACATAATTGCCTAGCTAGAGAGAGAGAGGATTCAGATCTTATGTACTACTACTATAATAGTGGACATATATGTTGGTGACATATACACATTCTCTTTGGCGATTAGTTAACTACTAGGTGGGGTACGTACCCCAACATCATGATATGAAAATTGTTTGCAAACCAATCGTTAGAATCGGATCACACACATGCATATTATAATAAAAAATTGATACATAGATTTATGTAATTTTTCAATTTGAATATCTATAGGAGCGGTGTTATATTTTATTATCTGAGTACATAAAATTTTACAATAAAAAGTATATATAATAACTACTTATATTCCAATCATAATTTACATTATAACTTAAATACTTATAATGTCCTTATAACACCGTACCGTACCATACCATAGGGGGCTACGCCCCTCACACTCCCCCAAAACTTTCGGTCCAAAATCCTCCGCTCCGTTATGTCGCTTCCTTCACTCCGTTCCGCTTTCGCTTCGCACCGACTTTTTTCAGAAACTTCTCAGTTATGAGTCACAAGTTTCAATACCAATTAATCAAATCTATATATATATATGAGTCCCACTTCAAAGCTAGCGTTAGATGAGAGCACTATTCTAACTAATAGATCTATGGTCGTTCATTCGATTAATTGAGAGCTGAGAATAATTTTGGTTTGGGCCTGACCGCACCTCCTAGGTGCGGCCAGTGTAACTACTTCTTACGGTCAAGCTAATGAGTAATGACTATTATGTCTTCATTTTGACTTTTTTAAACTAGTCTAGTAAGACCTGAGGCCAGTTTGAAAAGCCAAAATATTGACTATTACACTTGAAAATGAAATATATGGAACAAGTAATTAATATATTTAATATACTTCAATATCTCAACATAATAATAAGAAGAACATAATAATAAGAAAAAAATATAAAACTTAAAAATATTAGAGTACGCTAAATTTGATATTTTGATATCAAACTTTTCTGGTTTGATATATTTTTCTTAAGCTTAAAAAAAAGATTTTGTAAGTTTGATATTTAAGTTTGAAAAAAATATCAAACTTGAAAAAAATGGTGTAAGAAAAAAATATAAAACTCATCAACTTTGATATCAAAATATCAAATTTAGTGTACTCCAATATTTTTAAATTTAATATCAAATTTAGTGTACTCTTAATTAATCGAATGAACGACCACAAATTTGTTAGTTGGAATAGTACTCTCAGCTAACACTAGCCGTAGAACGAAATCCCATATATATATATATACGATAAGGATCTTAGACTCACCCAACTAAAAGCTCACCCCCCTTTAGCGACGGACCGGGCGACGGTTCGTCTGTCGCTATATATACAACCGTCGTCTATATGTTGTCCGTTGCTATATATTGTCTGTCACTAAAAGCTACGACGACAGTTGTATATATAGCGACGGACCAAACCGTAACCCGATCTGTCGCTAAAAAGGGGCGAGTTAGGTGAGCTTTTATTTGAGTGAGCTTAAGATTCAGACCGTGTATATATATATATATTCTCAGTACTCTCGTCTCTCAATTTGGATTAGAGCCTGACTACATAGTCCTACTATAATAATTGGCTGGATGGCTGCTCCCTCTAAATAAATTCCATAAATAAATAAGAAGAAGAAGAAAAGACGACACACAGGAGTTATGAAATCAATGATCATTCCCAGATCCTAGTACAATTAACCTGGAAGTGCCAAAATCAGATGCGAGATATACTCCAGATAGCATCAATATCTTATATTATACGACCATCCCCTACTACAATTAATTAACTTGGAAGTGCCACAATCAGATGTGAGATATACTCCATGAGATGGCATCAATATCTATATCTATATTATAAAGTCTGAGTGAGGCTTGCGATAGAAGTTTCGTATATTTATTTTTTTATTATTATTCTTTTTCCTCTTTTATCTCTATGATTTTAAATATATTATTATTTTACTTCTTTCTAATATTAAATTTTTATATCTTTTCATTTATTCTTTTAAATTTTATAAAAAAAATTTTATTTTAACTTACATAATTTACTCATGTAATGAATGTGTGTCGGCCACTAATTTATATAATGCAATTCATGTTACATCAAAACTACCTACCGATGAATCATATATAAACTTCGATCTATTCTGTTCATTATTGTAAAGAGTAATACTACGGGCTAGTAGTAGTAGTAACTTTTTTTTAATTGTCCAAAGGGCCAAAACCTTAAATAATGGGTTAGTGAGGACGAGTCACTTTCATTACTGCCCGGCCCACCATGACTACACAATTCCTAATTGGAATGTCATTCAACCAATTATTGAATCAACTTTAATTTTCTCCATATATATATATATATATATCAAGTTAATTATTGAACAACTTATAAGAGTTGGTTGTGTTTTTAATGACAACATCTAAATAGTGGAGTATTTTGCAACGATGGTCTACAAATATTTGCGTGGGATTAGTTATTTGTTGCCATCACTATTCAATGAAGTAATACTCATGACCCACGATATAATATCCAAAAATTAAGGTTGAATATTAAGTTTAACTACTCAAACAACCGCGCACTAATAGAATTGCCATCCATCCATGCATATATATATATATATATATATATATATATATATATATTAGAAGGTTCTCCAACGAATTAGTCTGTTGACGAACCGACGTCATAGTTTAGAAAATCGTCATCATAGCTAGTCCGTCGGACCGGTTCGTTAGACAACCTCTCTGCTATATATATATATATATATATATATGTGTGCTATATATATATATATATATATATATATATATATACGGGCTATATGTAGCTACACAGCTGTGTAACTACACAGTAGGCTATAGCGACGGTTTTTTAGGGCTATAGCGACGGTTTGTCTGTCGCCATAGATATTCTGTCTATAGCGACAGACAAACCATCGCTATAGCCCTGAAAAACCGTCGATATAATCTACTGTGCACTACACAGCTGTGTACTTATATTTTTTTCTATATATATATATATATATATATTAATATTAGATTAGCATCAGTACGTATTTAGTTAGGCCAAATTGTATACATAATACACTGACCAGTAGAGTACGTAGGAGTAGTCTAATTCTTTGTTCACAGTCCAAAGCAAAGTGTAGAGTCTAGAGAGGTAATCTAGCTACACGTACGTTTAATTAGTAGGGAACATAACATAATAAAAGGTTTCCTGCCTTCTCTCCTTATTCTTTGCTTTATTCATGAGTGACTTGTTGTTTCACTAGATTCCAACATCATCCGGATGCTTTCTTTACTTCCATAATTATATTTAGCCTTCGCCCTTCTAGATACATATGATAGTGAAACTGAAGTACAATACTATACTATACCATTAGCACGAGCCCTACCACCTCAAAACCATATATATATATATATATATTAGAGATTCTGTTATTATGAAATTAATTTTATAATCAGTATCGATACATAGAAAGATTATCTTTCGGCCTGCGTATCAACACTGTATTAATCAAAATTAATTTCATGCTAACCACTCTCATATGCTACTATTATTTATAAATCCACTCAAATGCTCTCTATCTTGTTCATAATATCTCATGTATTCTATCTATTGGAGCATAATTATTTAGACTCAGTGTTTTCGGTGAATCATAATCCACGTGGACCAAGTCTCCCCGCGTAGGAGCTTATTTGGTCAATTAGAGAATTTGAAAGAATCCAAGATTTCTAATTATATTTGATTCCTAACTCCTAAGGTTCCTTCCTTTAACGAGATTCAGTTCAATTTCATTAAAGAATCTGACCTAATGAGGAATTCTATTTCCATACCGGAAATGGCATATAGAGGAGATGTGATTATTATAAATACAAGGTTATACTCCAGTACACAAATCATTATTATTTTTCAGCACTAAATATCTCCAAAATTGTTAAACTTTGTTCAACTTGTACTTATTCTCACACTCCCGGTAACCTAAGCCGTCAAGCTCTACGTGTGATTTCGCTTCTGTACAGAATTGGACGCGCTTTTGGTGATTGTGACGCATGGACGAATTTTGACACTAACACTACCCGATACCAACTTACAAAAAGAGTTTTATTTGTAAAAAAATATATTGTAAAATACAAAAAAAAAAACTTAATATGTCACTCATCATAATTTCATTAATTATCATATATGTCATCATTACTCAATTAACAACTTAATTATTATTTTAAAGGGTAACTAACAACAAAATTGTAATTATTAATATTTATAATTTTTTTATATATGAGACTCTTTTTGTAGAGGGAGGAATGTATTAACTTATTAAGGCAACTTTATTTAATAAAATAATTGCTATTATGATCCTATCTTCATGCATCTTTAAACTTTAAGGAAATCAATTGTTAAATACATAATTATGAATAAAAACAAAGAAAAGGTGTTTGAGAAATGACAGCAGCCAAAAAAACATTATTTATGGTGGCAACCCACTCGGAAATCAATTACCAAAAAAAAAAAACAGGGTCCCACTTCAGCCTAAAAAACAATATTTTAACGAGCATAATTGGAAGTGTTGAGTAAATTTCCGTAAAGATTATTCCCTTGATCTTATCTACGAGATTAACCTGATTACTTTAAATTTGGATTCCCCTTAATTTGATTATTTTAAATTCATTCTGAATATGAGAGAACTAATTCGAACATCTGTAATGAAATATATATATATATATATATATATATATGAATTTTTCGTTCACTCAATAAATCATTTAAGCAGTCCAAATTTTAGAATAAATTTCACCATCGATGTAGTGCCTGAGACACGGGACACAACTAGTATATAGTAAGTAGTTTGTCTTTGTAGAACTTTAACTAATTGAAGATGGTCCTACATATATGGATCCGTACTCCAATTATCTGTTAACACGAAACCCTAAATTAGGCAGCCAATTCACGTAGCTATCGATTCTTGATGAATTAATTCGTTTTACACGTGATAAAGATTTATTGTAAATTGTTAGCTAGATTCCCCATATGGCATGGGTTCAATCTATATGCTTTGAGCCAGTTAATTACAAGTTTTTCCACTTTGCTTAGTGGGGGATAAATTAAAGTTGTGCTAACAAATTACTAATTTTCTTATTAATTAATATTCTTCTAGTTAAGGAATCTATCCAAGATTGGTTATATATGAAATCTAATCACCTTCGAACTTGGACATAATTAAGCAATGCTAATACACTTGTAAACTTTCTTGGTGATATTGCATTTAGATTTATAATTAATTAATGTAACTGATTTGATATGATGTATATATATATATATATATATATATATTATATATATCTTCATATATAGTTTAATTTATTCTTTGTGATCCAAAGAAATCCAAATGCCCTCTCAGTCATTTTCTAAATTAAGAAGCCTTTTTACCCTCCTACCAACCTTAATTAATTAGTGGAACTTGCCAGATTTAATGATCTAATTCAGTTGAAAACTGAATATAAGCAATTAAGCTGATCTGCAAATTTGCCCAATTAATATCCGGATTGATCTAGATGGCCCAATTAGAAAAATACCCAAACAGGACAACAGGTTATTACTGAATGATTAAATCGCACTGGCTACTGAATTGATTCTTCAGTTGCATCGTAATACCACCACCACCACGTCATTTTCTTTTTCTTCTTTTGAGGTAATAGTTACCCTGTCATTTTCACTACCCAATTAAGAGTTAAAAAAACATTTAGTGCTCATAAAAATAATTTAATTACTGCAAAACAAATGGATATATATATATATATATACTAACAACTGCTGCCTTATTTGGTAGGCATGTTGTGAATTAAGCGTTCCAACGGCATCTTATTTTCACTAATTAATTCTATGTATTTTAATTTAGTATGACTTTATTAATGTAATAAAGTTGTTACCATTTGTACAGTACGTATATGGATAGATGTCACTACCGAATGAAACATGGCTTTAATCAGATAAACTAAACTAATAGTAAGTGGGATTCGGTCACAATTTGTTTTCAAACTAATTTTGGTGATATGTTAACTTTGTAAATTATATAAGTATCTAAATAAAAATAAAAACTTTGTCAGGAATAGGTTCTTAATTTAATATATAAAATTATAAAAATTGTTAACGCCAAGATTTTGTCACGCGCTCCAATCACAAAAAGCGCACCTAATCCAGCACAATAAACACGTCAGCACCAGATCTCGACGGCTTTGGGCCGCCGGGGATCGCTCCGGTGTGAGAATGAGTACAGGTCGGAGAAAAGGCTCAACAATGGAGGTTAGTGTGCTATAGTGTCTGGAGAGGAAAAAATGTCTTGTTACCTTCTTTTGTGTAGTGCCTTGTACCCATATATCATTTCACCAACTTGCATGTTTCCCCCCAATGCTTACGTCAGCTGGCTGCATGCAGACTTTTTCATACTTGCTCTCTACCCAATCAATATTATGTCAACTCCACATTAATGAAGGAGGCTAAAGAAGGCTGGGCCCATCACCTCAATCAGCCGCCTGCTAATCCCATAGATTAGGGATAACTTTTAGTTAGTTCATAAGCTATCACCTGTCACCCACTACCAGCTCCGGCTCAGGCTAAATAATCATTTAGAAAATAGCCCAATGTACCAAGGATAAAATGAGTTTGACCCGGAAAGCCCAAAATAAATAAGATTTAACCAGCCCAAATGTCCACAACTCAACATTGCCCCCTAGTCTTTTGTCAAACAAAATGTATGACGAAAGACTATACTAAAGTTCGGCCGAGGTCTTTAAAAAGAATTTTAATAGACTCTGCCAAGTCCACTTAGAGAACCCGGAAATGAATACGGACCCCCAACTCCTCAAATCCATTGTCAGACGCCAACTCTTCAATTTCAAAAAGGAACCGCCAGCTGTTAACTCTATGATTACATTTATTGAATACGCGGCCTTTGGGTTTCGTGACTTATTGAAAAGACTCTCCTATAAAACCCCCGAATCTCCTACTTAGATAGCTTTATCAGTCCATTTGAATTTTAAAGACTCTCTAGCTTTGTTCCCTTCTCTGGTTTTCTTCTTCTTAGTCAAATCGTCATCAATGGCTGCTCAAAACTCCGATAACACCATTCCGGAGATGAATCCCAAATCAAAGCCCTCATCTGGTAAAAGTCTTCCCTTCCCTATTCCAGAGATCCCTCCTTTCAATTTTTCAGACGAGCTGCAACACCCCATCGCCAATACTCCCTCCAATTTCTCAGGGGATGATCTCGACGTCATCCGAAAACGATATCAAATCCCTGACACTCACCCTCTGAGAGTGCCCACTCCAGCCGAGCGAATGTATCAACGTCCAGAGGGCTGGACTGCCATGCCCGTCATTTTTTTCTAGAAGGGGATTCGTTTCCCCCTTCATGCCTTCGTCATTACCCTTTTAGGGTTTATGGGTGTTGGATTCGCCCTAATTAGCTCCAAACTCCTACATTCATATCCTTGCTTTCATCGCCTTTTGCAGCGAATTAGGGATTTCTCCTTCTATTGACTTGTTCTTCACTCTTTTCACTTCTGGCAAGTCTCGCGAAAAAGGATTCAAGGTTCTAGGCAAATAGGCTCCAAAGCCTAACTCTAGATTTGATAAACGCCCCCTGATGGATACTTCGTCAAGTAATAAGAAATGGTACGAGAAGTGGTTTTTCGTCAAGGGGCCTGAAATATCCTCCATCCCAGACTGGACCACTGACGCTCATGTTACTTCAGATCTTGGTGATATCCCAGATGAGCGTGTACGGGAAATAGCGAAGATCATGGAAAAGCTTCCCATGAAAGAGTGGAGCTTCGTCCTACTAAGCAAGCAGGCATGGCTGTACAATCACATATGTAAGTCCGAAGTCAACGTTTGTGTAGCTTCTTCAATCTTATTTTAATATCTAATCTGAAATATATCTCTCAATTTTGCAGTATCTCTTATTAAGCCAACCTCCTCCGAGATAAGAGATTTGGAGGAATATCTTGCTGCCAAACCAACCCAAGACCCTCCTGAAGCTCAAGACATCGAAGAACAAACCGCCGAAAACCAAGCTGCTGACCCCCTAGTTACTGATTCAAACCCTGTCAAAGGGGCCAGCCAGCTTCGCCGGAAGAAAAAGGCTGTTAAAAAATCCCAACACGCCCTAGCCCCAGCCCTTACCGAAAGTCTCTTAGACATGTCTATCAAAAAAAGAACCAAGATCCTTCATACCAAAAAGCGGAAGGCCAAGGCAAAAATCATCCCCCTCACTGCTGAAGATTTAAGAGTACCACATACTGAAACTACGCCATCTTCTCCCAAACCTGCCAAGGCTGATGAATTTGAGGTCGAACCCAGTTCTCTTCTTATTCAGAAGAAAAAACACACTTCTGATGGCCGCTCACCCTCACCAGTTGACCCTCCTCTTTTTGAAGAAACGATAACTTCACCACCCCGACCATCCTCTCCCTATTTCAGATCGAAGCCTGGAGCTTCCCGATCACTTAGCCTATGGCGTGACCAGAACGAAGACTTCCCTCTGCACCTCTATAACTCTTTCGTTCTGGATACAGATAACCATCGGTTTGGCAACAATTCTGTTTCTGACCTGCTCAAAGAGGGCATGGTTAATCAAGCTAGGGTAAGTAAATTATCTCTTGTCTACCTTAGCTCACGGATATTTTCTTGAAATTTCTTTTAACCATGAATAACTGTAGGCGAATGGAGCCTTCGGGTGTCTTTATCAGAAGTATAAAGAAGTTGAAGCTGACGAAGAGGCTGCCCGGAGGGAAAATGCTATCTTAAAGTCGGCACTGGCGAAAGAAATGAGTGAACACGAAAATATCCGCTTCAACTGTAAGGGTCTTCAAAATGACCTTGCCAGGATGAAAGAGCAGCTGGTCGCGTCTGAAGCTTCACAAAACACAATTATGCAACGGAATGAAGAACTTCAGTGTGCCAATGAGCAGTTAGCTGACAATAACCGGAACCTGTCCTTAGCCGTGTCAGACGCTAAGAGATCCGAAGAACGTCATCTGGATCTTTAAGGGAAAGTTGAAAGAGAGCTTCGTGACATAAAGCTGATGGGTCCTCCTCTTACTGAAGAGCTTCGCAAAGAGATTCAGAATGAGTACCGGAAGTCTCCTGCCTTAACTAATGAAATAGTACAAATGTATGCGGAGGGTTACGAGGCGGCCCGGAGCAAAGGTAAAGCTAAATTGGCCGCTGTTGCCGTAAATCCGTTGCTGCTTGATTCTTCTGAAGACGAAGACGAGGAGTAATGCCGGAGATAATCTGTGACGCCCCCAGAATAGGTCCAGTCAACCCAACCCATTCTGAGTCGCCAAATACATGATACAAAATTCAAATACAAACTTTATATCATACGGTCGTGCAAAATATGACCACACAACTGTGAGTCTCAGTACAAATATGTAGAAAATATTAAGATTCAAACTAAGTCCTCATTACAATTATTATCACACTATTTCACAAAAATAGCGAGGACTACTACTGCTCTAACTCGGACCATCACTCCATTCCCCGACTAGTACCCACAATATTCTCATTTCCTGAAGAGAACAATGGAAGAAAAGGGTGAGCTCAACTAGCCCAGTAAAGAATATTATGACTAAGATAATGAAAAATAAATTATCGTTAGTCTTCAACAGTTCAGATAAAATATTATGGACAACAAGTTTTAGATCAATATTCGCAGCGGAAATAACAAATCATTAGAAGAGTTAAGCAGAGAATGAAGTCTACTATCTTCTATGATTTAAAGTCCATCATCAATATTTTATCCCTGTAACATCAATCAATATATATCTCGAATCAAATATTCATCTTTGCACTACAGGCTAAAGATATTCATTTATATCACCAGTGATCATGTTCATCTCAACTCCTGTCCATCTTTGCACTACGGGCCAAAGATATTCATCAGGTAATCATCTTTGCACTACAGGCCAAAGATATTCATCAAATAATCATTCATCTTTGCACTACAGGCCAAAGATATTCATTTGTATCATCATTTAAGACTGAGGATGATGAAAAATAATATAAAAACGAATCCAGTGAGATAAAGGACAAAAATTAGGAATTCGTAATTTAATTTATCCAAGTTCATGAATACTCCGTAATAATCAATTGTGGAGCAAAATTCAAGAATGAAGTTTCAAACTTGGATCCAATCAAAGATAAAAAAAAATATTTTGTTTTTACCGTGAATAGTAACTCATGAATAGTAACCCGTGAATAGTAACTTGTCATAAAAAAAATAAAAATTTCATAACAAGTTCAGACCAATATTTCAGTGAAATAATATTTCATACGAGTATGAATGAATATACGAAACTGTAATTGGATTTTCACCCGTCATGCGGTAATCCGCGTAGACAGATCATTTCCACAATTTAATAGAAATGAATACGAAGGGTGATTCACCACGCATGCGGTAATCCGCGTAAACAGATTGTTCCCACAGATTATTAAGGAATTGAATGAATACAAAAGGTTTTCACCAGGCATGCGGTAATCCGCGTAGACAGGTTACTCCCACAGATCAATAAAGAATGAATACAAAGGGTTATTCACCATGCATGCGGTAATCCGCGTAGACAGGTTACTCCCACAGATCAATAAAGAATAGAGTAACAACCCTTACGAGTATTGAAAGAAAATAGCATTCTTTATGAATATAAAAGAAATAATACCCCTTACCTCAGTAGAAGATTGGATACTGGAGTAGTGTAGTAGCAGAATACTCTTCTTCTTTTTCTCTCTATAATTTTTCTCACTATAATAACTTTGTTCTTCAAGAATGGTGAGAAATGAATGAAATTAGCTTGCTATTTATAGGCTAGAAAAAGGTTGGACAATTACACTTTAGTACCTCCATCTTTGCCTAAATTTTTAATTTAGTCCCTCAAGTTTATAAATCTTGCACCTCCACCCCTGCAACTACCCACCAACTATTTATTATCCACCAATAAGTGGGTCCCACATGTTAACCACCCATTAATTGCTCATTTATCTGATTAATTCTCCGTTAGGTCAATTTAACATCCGAAAATCAACTATTATCGAAATAAATGTCGATTTCTACTAACATTAATATTTCCAACACAATGAAAATATTTTTATCAACCATTCATCAATTATTATATAAATTAATATTACAGAATCACAATAATGACAACCAGGTCGTTCCCAGGAAAGAGGGGGCCTTCCGATAAAGATTTTTTTCTTACTGGCGCGCAATTAACTAACCCCTTTCCTAGACAGAACTTTCTAGACATTGCCAATAATGCTATCTAATAATATCATTTAAATAATATGACTGACCATTATTGATTTAATAATATAAAATATTGTGCAGATGATACTGTGACAATAATTGAATCAATAATATGATATACTGTGCAACAACTACTGTAGCAATTATTAAATACTGAGTGACTTCTTACGTAAGCATCAATAATCAAAGATATTGTGCAATACCGTGTGCTACTTTGCAACAATGCGTATTACTGTATTTTTATCACCGGGTATTTTAACAGTTTAACGGTAAAAGTTTTGCCGTGAAAATGTTATTTCTGTCGCTTTCTATATCCGACAATTATTCTGTTGTGGGGTCCACCAATGGCTGCGCCGTCGTACGAATATTCTCCGACAAAAGAATATTCCCCGACACAACGAATATATTATGACCACTTGCTTACTTTGTAAAATTTGCACATTCCATCCATAACTTACCACATTTATCAAATCAACACCTTACTATATCAAAATAATATATAGAGGAAATTAAATTTTTATTTATAAAAGTTGGGGTCTTACAACCTCCCCTCCTTATGAAATTTCGTCCTCGAAATTGACGTACGTACCTGGTATGTCGAAAAGGTGAGGATACCTCGCTTTCATTTCCGATTCTAACTCCCAGGTCATTTCCTCGATATCATGGTTCCTCCACAAAACTTTAACTTGAGGTATAATCTTCGAGCGTAGGACATGTTCCTTCTTATCCAAGATCTTGACAGGTACCTCCTCGTACGTTAAATCTTCGGCTATCTCGTCTGGTTCTAACTCAATAATGTGATTTAGGTCTTTCACATATTTACGTAACATGGATATGTGAAAAACGTTATGAACACGAGACATGCTTGGAGGTAAAGCGAGTCTATAGGCCACCTTTCCTACTCGGTCAAGGATCTCATATGGACCAATGAATCGTGGATTGAGCTTTCCTCTCTTCCCGAATCTCGTAACTCCTTTCCATGGAGCAACACGTAACAATACATGATCTCCGACATTAAATTCTACGTCTCTTCGATGAAGATCCGCATAACTCTTTTGTCGATCTTGTGCCGTTTGTATACGTTGTCGGATTATTTGAATCTTTTCCGTAGTCATACGTACTAACTCCGGTCCTAACAATGTTGCTTCACCCACCTCGTCCCAACATACTGGAGAACGACACTTCCGTCCATACAACGCCTCGAATGGAGCCATGCCTATACTTGCCTGATAACTGTTGTTGTAGGAGAATTCCACCAATGGTAAGTACTTGTCCCAACTCCCTTTGAAATCTAGAACACAGAGTCTCAATAGATCTTCAAGAGTTTGAATAGTCCTTTCCGATTGCCCGTCAGTTTGAGGATGATATGCAGAACTGAATCGTAGATCGGTGCCCATAGCTTTCTGCAAACTGACCCAAAATCGTGAAGTAAATCTTGGGTCACGATCCGAAATTATGGATACTGGCATGCCATGCAATCTCACAATCTCATTTATGTACATATGAGCAAGACGTTCCAGTGAATAAGTTTCTCGTATAGGCAAGAAATGAGCAGACTTAGTTAATCTATCGACAATAACCCAAATTGCATCTATGCCTTGAGAAATCTTGGGAAGACCCGTAACGAAATCCATGGTAATGTGTTCCCACTTCCATTTCGGAATCTCCAGTGGTTGCAATGGACCCTTCGGTACTTGATGCTCCGCCTTTACACGTTGACAAGTTAAACATCTAGAGATGAACTCCGCGATCTCTCTCTTCATATTGCTCCACCAAAATGTATGTCGAAGATCACGATACATTTTAGTACTCCCAGGATGGATCGCAAACGGTGTGTTGTGTGCCTCCATCATGATTCTATACTTCAAGTCAGAATCGTTAGGAACACAAAGTCTGGAGTTGACTCGAAGTATTCCCTCTTCATCGATTCTTGCTTCTGGAATTGCACCTTCTTGCGCCTTCTTCTTCATCTTCATCAACTCCGGATCTGTATATTGAGCAGCTTTAACTTTATCAATTAAAGCTGGTTCTACGCGTAAACTTGACATCATCATGTGGGTCCCCGGAGTCTTGAACTCTATCTCCATCCTTTGTAAGTCACACAAAATGGGCCTTTGTGTTGACAGCATCGCACTCATTCCCGCATATGATCTTCTACTTAACGCGTCTGCTACCACGTTTGCTTTTCCAGGATGATATTGGATGGTATGGTCGTAATCTTTCAACAACTCAAGCCAACGTCGTTGCCGCATGTTAAGTTCCTTCTGGGTAAAGAAATATTTGAGGCTCTTATGATCTGTATAGATCTCCACTTTCTCCCCATACAGGTAGTGTCTCCATATCTTCAACGCAAAAACGACTGCTGCCAACTCTAGATCATGAGTAGGATAATTCCTCTCATATTCTTTGAGTTGTCGTGAGGCATAGGCTATGACTTTCCCATGTTGCATGAGAACACATCCTAACCCTTTGCCCGAAGCATCGCTGTAAATGACAAATCCATCCGAACCAGATGGTATTGTCAGAACAGGTGCCGAAATGAGTCTCCTCTTGAGCTCTTGAAAGCTCTTCTCGCATTCCTCGTTCCATACGAATTTTGTATCTTTCCGAGTCAGCTGAGTTAATGGAGTAGCGATTCGAGAAAATTCTTCCACGAATCTCCGATAATAACCAGCTAAGCCCAGAAAGCTACGTACTTCGGTCACCGATTTAGGTTGTTCCCAACTTTGTATTGCTTCAATCTTCGCCGGGTCAACAGATACCCCATGTTTTGATACCACGTGCCCAAGGAATGCT
Source organism: Panax stipuleanatus (assembly GCA_020205555.1). Lineage (NCBI taxonomy): Eukaryota > Viridiplantae > Streptophyta > Magnoliopsida > Apiales > Araliaceae > Panax > Panax stipuleanatus. The sequence continues at coordinate 153,200,040 of CM035122.1, forward strand.
ACTTCCTCAAGCCAGAACTCGCATTTCTTCAATTTGGCATAAAGCTTGTTATCACGAAGCCTTTGAAGTACCATCTTCAAGTGGTGGTTATGATCTTCACGGCTTTTAGAATAGATGAGGATGTCATCAATAAAGACAACCACAAACTGATCTAAATATTCTTTGAATACACAGTTCATCATATCCATGAAAGCAGCAGGAGCATTAGTCAATCCAAAAGACATGACTAAGAACTCATAATGCCCGTACCGTGTTCTGAAAGTAGTCTTTGGAATATCCTCAGTTTTAATCTTCAACTGATGATATCCAGAACGAAGATCGATCTTTGAAAAAAATTGCGCTCCTTGCAACTGGTCGAACAGGTCATCAATACGAGGTAACGGATACCTATTCTTAATGGTGACATGGTTCAACTCCCGATAGTCAATACAAAGTCGCATACTCCCGTCTTTCTTCTTTACGAATAAAACAGGAGCACCCCAAGGAGACGTACTAGGACGAATAAAACCGATATCTAACAACTCTTGTAATTGGACCTTTAACTCCTGAAGTTCAATAGGAGCCATTCGATATGGGGTTTTAGAAATGGGCTTTGTACCGGGCTCAAGGTCAATAAAGAATTCAACTTCACGTTCTGGGGGTAGACCGGGAAGTTCTTCGGGAAATACATCAGGAAACTCATTAACAACGGAAATATCATTCAAATCTGATGTATTCTGATTTAGATCAGTGACATGAGCTAAGAAAGCTTGACATCCGTTTTTCAATAAACGAATAGCCTTGGGATTTGAAATGATATTGACTGATTTTAGTGGTTTGGTGGTTTGGATTCGCACAACAGGTTGATTAGGAATATGAAAACTAACAACCTTACGAAAACAATCAATTTTGGCATGGTAAGTGGTTAACCAGTCAATTCCTAAAATCACGTCAAATGCAAGTATTTTCAAAGATATAAGATCAACAGGTAAGGTAAGGGTACCAATCTGAATCAAGCAAGATTTGTAAACTGTAGATGTAACAAAGGTTTCTCCTAACGGAGTTTCAACAGATAAGTCAAAGTCTAATTTATCAGAAGTCAAGTTCAAACGTTGAGCACAAGCAGGTGAAATAAAGGAATGGGTAGCACCGGTATCTAACAAGGTATAAACTTCGCAAGAGTTTATGATTAGCTTACCCGTAATAACCTCTTTCGGGTTCCTTGCTTGCTGGGCAGTCACGACAAAAGCTCTTCCAGGAACTACCGACTTTGACTTGTCCGGAACAGCCTTAGGGATCACTACCCCTGCTGGACTTGGTTTCGCCACAGGACACACTCGAGCTATATGTCCTTCCTTTCCACAGTTATAACACACCTTAGATTGTTGTGTGCAGTTAGGACTGATGTGTCCCTCTTGCCCGCATTTATAGCATACGACTGGCGGTCGTTCTCCGCCCCTAGAAACAGTTGGTGCTGCTGTTGACGTCTTCACGTTCTCATTGTTGTACCTTCTTTTCTTGAAATCTCCCCCCGACTCACTTCTTCTATTATCATGGCCACGATTACCACCGGAGTGGTTACCGCTTCTGTCATGATGCTTTCCTCCCTGCTGGTTGTCATTGTTTCGATGACTGCTGCCACCGGTACGACCTTGGTTGTTGTCCTTTGGTTGAACGTAATCACTATCTCGTTCTAATAACTGGGCCCTGTTCACTACATCCGAATATAAAGAAAATTTGTGAGAAATGAGGTATTGACGAATCTCGGGTTTCAAACCTCTCAGAAACATCCGCGTCATACGTTCCTCATTCTCCACCAAATGAGGTGCAAACCGGGATAACTCCGCGAACTTAGCCTCGTACTGGGACACCGTCATGTTGTTCTGTTCTAGTCTGATAAACTCTACCTCTTTCATGTGACGAATACTTTCTGGAAAGTACTTGTCATTGAACAGTTTCTGAAACGTCTCCCAAGACATCTTGAGTGCGGCAGGCTGGGTACGCTTCACAGATTCCCACCAGTAATCTGCCTCTCCACGAAACATAAACGTGGCGAATGAAACCTTCTGTTCCTCTGTGCATCCCAAGACATCAAATATCTTGGTAATCTGCTTAACCCACGTCTCTGCCTTGATTGGATCTGGCTTTCCCTGAAACTCTGGTGGTCCCAACTCTTTAAACTGCCTGGCAGTGACAAGCCGCGAGTTATTATTTCCACCTGTATTATGAACACGAGTCTCCCTCGTCTGATTTGCATGAACTGCAAAAAACTTCTGAACATCCCGTCATTTATCATTTCTTCGGTAGGGTTGTTTACAGGAGAATTGTTGCCTTCCTGTTGTACGTTCTCTTGGTTGGTGATTAAAGGTGTCTCAACGGTCTCATTCACTCCATTGTTAAGATTTTCAGCTGCCATTCTCAAATACTGCCATAAAACAAGGGTTAATCAAATAAATTAACATATCACATATCAACCCTATGTTCCGACCGACAAAATAAATACCACATAAGCTTAGGTAGGACAAACACTAGCGAAGGATTTACTCGTCTCTCCCCTCCTAGTTCTATTCCCAGATCTCCGCCAGAGATCATATCCCTAAGCTCTGATACCAACTGTGACGCCCCCAGAATAGGTCCAGTCAACCCAACCCATTCTGAGTCGCCAAATACATGATACAAAATTCAAATACAAACTTTATATCATACGGTCGTGCAAAATATGACCACACAACTGTGAGTCTCAGTACAAATATGTAGAAAATATTAAGATTCAAACTAAGTCCTCATTACAATTATTATCACACTATTTCACAAAAATAGCGAGGACTACTACTGCTCTAACTCGGACCATCACTCCATTCCCCGACTAGTACCCGCAATATTCTCATTTCCTGAAGAGAACAATGGAAGAAAAGGGTGAGCTCAACTAGCCCAGTAAAGAATATTATGACTAAGATAATGAAAAATAAATTATCGTTAGTCTTCAACAGTTCAGATAAAATATTATGGACAACAAGTTTTAGATCAATATTCGCAGCGGAAATAACAAATCATTAGAAGAGTTAAGCAGAGAATGAAGTCTACTATCTTCTATGATTTAAAGTCCATCATCAATATTTTATCCCTGTAACATCAATCAATATATATCTCGAATCAAATATTCATCTTTGCACTACAGGCTAAAGATATTCATTTATATCACCAGTGATCATGTTCATCTCAACTCCTGTCCATCTTTGCACTACGGGCCAAAGATATTCATCAGGTAATCATCTTTGCACTACAGGCCAAAGATATTCATCAAATAATCATTCATCTTTGCACTACAGGCCAAAGATATTCATTTGTATCATCATTTAAGACTGAGGATGATGAAAAATAATATAAAAACGAATCCAGTGAGATAAAGGACAAAAATTAGGAATTCGTAATTTAATTTATCCAAGTTCATGAATACTCCGTAATAATCAATTGTGGAGCAAAATTCAAGAATGAAGTTTCAAACTTGGATCCAATCAAAGATAAAAAAAAATATTTTGTTTTTACCGTGAATAGTAACTCATGAATAGTAACCCGTGAATAGTAACTTGTCATAAAAAAAAATAAAAATTTCATAACAAGTTCAGACCAATATTTCAGTGAAATAATATTTCATACGAGTATGAATGAATATACGAAACTGTAATTGGATTTTCACCCGTCATGCGGTAATCCGCGTAGACAGATCATTTCCACAATTTAATAGAAATGAATACGAAGGGTGATTCACCACGCATGCGGTAATCCGCGTAAACAGATTGTTCCCACAGATTATTAAGGAATTGAATGAATACAAAAGGTTTTCACCAGGCATGCGGTAATCCGCGTAGACAGGTTACTCCCACAGATCAATAAAGAATGAATACAAAGGGTTATTCACCATGCATGCGGTAATCCGCGTAGACAGGTTACTCCCACAGATCAATAAAGAATAGAGTAACAACCCTTACGAGTATTGAAAGAAAATAGCATTCTTTATGAATATAAAAGAAATAATACCCCTTACCTCAGTAGAAGATTGGATACTGGAGTAGTGTAGTAGCAGAATACTCTTCTTCTTTTTCTCTCTATAATTTTTCTCACTATAATAACTTTGTTCTTCAAGAATGGTGAGAAATGAATGAAATTAGCTTGCTATTTATAGGCTAGAAAAAGGTTGGACAATTACACTTTAGTACCTCCATCTTTGCCTAAATTTTTAATTTAGTCCCTCAAGTTTATAAATCTTGCACCTCCACCCCTGCAACTACCCACCAACTATTTATTATCCACCAATAAGTGGGTCCCACATGTTAACCACCCATTAATTGCTCATTTATCTGATTAATTCTCCGTTAGGTCAATTTAACATCCGAAAATCAACTATTATCGAAATAAATGTCGATTTCTACTAACATTAATATTTCCAACACAATGAAAATATTTTTATCAACCATTCATCAATTATTATATAAATTAATATTACAGAATCACAATAATGACAACCAGGTCGTTCCCAGGAAAGAGGGGGCCTTCCGATAAAGATTTTTTTCTTACTGGCGCGCAATTAACTAACCCCTTTCCTAGACAGAACTTTCTAGACATTGCCAATAATGCTATCTAATAATATCATTTAAATAATATGACTGACCATTATTGATTTAATAATATAAAATATTATGCAGATGATACTGTGACAATAATTGAATCAATAATATGATATACTGTGCAACAACTACTGTAGCAATTATTAAATACTGAGTGACTTCTTACGTAAGCATCAATAATCAAAGATATTGTGCAATACCGTGTGCTACTTTGCAACAATGCGTATTACTGTATTTTTATCACCGGGTATTTTAACAGTTTAACGGTAAAAGTTTTGCCGTGAAAATGTTATTTCTGTCGCTTTCTATATCCGACAATTATTCTGTTGTGGGGTCCACCAATGGCTGCGCCGTCGTACGAATATTCTCCGACAAAAGAATATTCCCCGACACAACGAATATATTATGACCACTTGCTTACTTTGTAAAATTTGCACATTCCATCCATAACTTACCACATTTATCAAATCAACACCTTACTATATCAAAATAATATATAGAGGAAATTAAATTTTTATTTATAAAAGTTGGGGTCTTACATAATCTATTCTTCCTAAACTTGTATAAATTTTACTGATAATGTAATTTCTTTATTATGGTTAATAAAATATATCTTATCCCTTTTTATTTCTTTCCAGTCTGAGTTATATTGTTATCCAATCAGCATGTGATTTAACTTCAACACTTCGAACAAAGTCAAATAATAATATAAGACGAGATTTACTTATTACCGAAGAATGCCATATACCATTGTTAGAATGAATAATTCACCGATCTTTCAATAAGAATATTAGTTCCGAAGAACTTATAATGTTATTCAGCTTCATAACAATTTGGTGGTCCCGTTCTCCTCAAGAGCCGAAGGGGTTAGATAACAAATATCCATTTCGTCGTTTTATTCAGCCAAAAATATATTTTTTATTTCGCTACGAAGAGACGAAGGTATTCAGCCTCATAATTTGGCGAACTCATTTTCTCCGGGAGCCGAACGGGTTCAACCAATAATAGTTCGCTTCGTTGCGAGGAGTCGAAGGAATCCAACCTTATGCCAAGCTGGCAACCTCGTTCTCTCCAAGAGCCGAACAGGTTTAACCCAAGAATATTTCGCTTCGCTACGAGGAGTCGAAGGAATCCAACCTTATAACTGATGATCACGTTCTCTCCGAGAGCCGAACGGGTTAGGACCATCAATAGTTCGCTTCGCTACGAGGAGTCGAAGGAATCCAACCTTATACCAAGCTGGCAACCTCGTTCTCTCCGAGAGCCGAACAGGTTCAACCCAAGAATAGTTCGCTTCGCTATGAGGAGTCAAAGGAATCCAACCTTATAACTGGTGACCACGTTCTCTCCGAGAGCCGAACGGGTTGGACCATTAATAGTTCGCTTCGCTACGAGGAGTCGAAGGAATCCGACCTTATACCAAGCTGGCAACCTCGTTCTCTCCGAGAGCCGAACAGGTTCAACCCAAGAATAGTTCGCTTCGCTACGAGGAGTCGAAGGAATCCAACCTTATAACTGGTGACACGTTCTCTCCGAGAGCTGAACGGGCTGGACCATTAATAGTTCGCTTCGCTACGGGGAGTCGAAGGAATCCGACCTTATACTAAGCTGGCAACCTCGTTCTCTCCGATAGCCGAATAGGTTCAACCCAAGAATAGTTCGCTTCGCTACGAGGAGTCGAAGGAATCCAACCTTATAACTGGTGACCACGTTCTCTCCGAGAGCCGAACGGGTTGGACCATCAGTAGTTCGCTTCGCTACGGGGAGTCAAAGAAATCTATCCTTATACCAAGCTGGCAACCTCGTTCTCTCTGAGAGCCAAACAGGTTCAACCCAAGAATAGTTCGCTTCGCTACGAGGAGTCGAAGGAATCCAACCTTATAACTGTCATGAAGAAAAGCCATTATTGGAGAAAAAAGTCACTCTTATTGATAATTATCGTAGTAGTTACAGACTTCCGGACTTTGACACTAGATCTACTGAAAATATTTGCGGAATCTTCCAGCATGCCAAGTATTCTTAATTTCAGACCCATCTAACGCTCGCAACCGGTAAGTTCCGGGCTTTGATACGCTAATGACCTCATAAGGGCGCTCCCAATTTGGCATGAGTTTACCCATATTTTGAGGCGTAGAAGCCTCCACCTCCCAAAGAACAAAATCCACAACTTCGAATCTTCGAAGCTTTACCCCTTTGTTGTAGTATTTAGCCACACGACGTTGATATGTGGCCAATTTTAACAAGGTTGCCTCTCGGACTTCTTCGAGCAGATCTAAGTTAGCTTTGAGTCCCTCATCATTGTATAATTCTTTAAATTGACTGACCCAAAGACTTGTAGATCTAATTTCCACCGGAACTAGAGCATCTGAACCATATACCAGTCTAAATGGGGAATCTCCCGTTGTAGTCCTTGGTGTAGTTCGGTAAGCCCATAGCACGCTAAGTAATTCTTCAGGCCATCTTCCTTTGGCGTCATCCAGCCTTCTCTTGATCCCATTCAGGAGTATTCTGTTAGTCACCTCAACTTGCCCATTAGATTGTAGATGGGCAACCGAAGTCTTTCGATGCTGAATCCCTAACTCCTTCAAGAACGCCTCAAATTTTGATCCCACGAACTGGCGTCCATTATCTGAAATTACCACCATATGAATACCAAATCGGAATACTACTGACTCCTTCAGAGACTTCAAGCATTCTTGTTCTGTTATTAGCCGAAGCGGTTTTGCCTCTACCCACTTAGTCATATAATCAATCGCCACTATAACAAAACTGACTTGACCTTTCGCTTTCGGGAGTGGACCCAGTATATCTACCCCCCAGACAGCAAAAGGTATAGGAGATAAAATCGAATATACCTCTTCTGGTGGCTGATGTGGGATCGGACTATTCAGCTGACATTTCGGGCATTTTTTCACATAGTCAGTAGCCTCTTTAAAAATTGTTGGCCAATAAAAATCCTGACGAAGCACTTTATATGCTAACGACTTCGTGACCATGTGATCACCACAGATACCTTCATGAATCTCTCGAAGGGAATATTCAGCTTCAGACGGAACCAAGCACTTCAGTAATGGAGTGGAATAAGCTCTTCGATACATATCTCCATCAATAAGCTCGAAGTTTGCACTTTTGTATTTCACCTTCTTAGCCAACATCTGATCTGAGGGTAGTATGCCATCTTCTAGATAGTTTATGTATGGGGTCATCCAACAATTAGACCGCTCTACGCACATTACTTCCGTATGCTGGATGCTAGCTTGTTTCAGGATTTCCAAGTAAATTGTTCCGTCAAAGGCGCTCGATTCAGTAGTAGCCAGCTTCGACAATGCATCAGCGTTCGAATTATCAGTTCGACCAACACCTTGAAATTCACACGAGCTGAAGTGTTGAAGTCGATCTTTTAATTCTGCAAGATACTTAACCATTTTAGAGCCTCGAGCCTCATATTCCCCCGAAACTTGCTTGAAGACCAATTGAGAATCACTGTAAATAATCAACTTCTGAACTTCCAGACTCTGGGCCAGACGTAACCCTACTAATACCGCGTCGTATTCAGCCTCATTGTTCGTTGCCCTGAATTCGAATCTGATGGCTTGCTGTACTTTGAACCCCTCCGGGCTTGTCAAAATTATCCCAGCACCACCAAGATCCGAAGTAGAAGATCCATCGACATATAAGGTCCAAAAATCGTGTACCTGCTGAAGTGTAGCCACCGTTTTCGTAGACCCCTCCATTTCATTCAGGCTCCTATCAGCTTCAGAAAATGAGCATTCTACTACAAAATCAGCCAAGACTTGGCCTTTAATAGCTGTTCGGGGATAGTACTCTATGAAGAACTGAGATAATTCCATCGTCCATGCAGCAAGTCTCCCCGAAACCTCTGGCTTTCCCAACACCTTTTTCAGTGGTTGATCTGTGTATACCACTATTATCCGGCCTTGGAAGTATTGCTGAAGCTTTCTACTGGCAATGATCAAAGCAAAAGCAAACTTCTCAAGGTTTAGATACCTTGTTTCTGCGTCCCTAAGGGCATAGTTCACATAGTAAACTGGGTGCTGCTTACCCTCAACTTCCCGTACCAAAACCGCTCCTACGGCCAATGAACTTGCAACCAGATACAAATACAAAGGTTCAGTAGGAACTGGCTTCACCAACAGAGGTGCCTAAGATAAATACTTCTTGATTCCTTGGAAAGCTTCCTCGCATTCCAAAGTCCAGTGGAATGTCATCGCATTCTTCGGCCCTTTCAATGTGTTAAAGAACGGCAAACACCTTTCCGCTGATTTAGACATGAACCTCCGCAACGATGCTATTCTACCAGTTAAATGCTGGAAATCCTTGTATGACTGTGGGGATTTCATGTCCAAGATAACCTGGATCTTCTCTAGATTAGCTTCGATATCTCTCTTGCTGACCAAATATCCCAAAAACTTTCCCGCCCCCAGCCCGAAAGTGCATTTAGTCGGATTCATCTTCAAATCATAATGACGAACTGTCTGGAAGCACTTCTCCATATCGTCTAGATGACCATGAACTGACATGCTCTTAACAATCATATCGTCAACATAAACCTCCATATTTTTTCCGAGCTGCTTTGTGAACATATGGTTCATCATCCTCTGATACGTAGCTCCCGCATTGATCAAATCGAATGTCATTTTTTTGTAGGCATACATCGACTGATGAGCAATGAAAGCTGTCTTCGGTATATCTTCCTTGCACATAGAAATTTGATGGTATTCCGAAAAAGCGTCCATGAAGCTAAGCAAAGCGTACCTCGAAGTTGCATCAATAAGTTGATCAATATGAGGCAGAGGATAGAAGTCCTTTGGGCACGCCTTATTTAGATCGGTATAGTCTATACAAACTCGCCATTTGCCATTATGCTTCTGTACCAGAACCACGTTTACCATCCACTCAGGATAATCAATCTCGAAGATAAAGTCTGCATCCAGTAACTTGGCGACCTCTTTATCGATTATTCTCTGTCTCTCTGGTGCGAAAATCCTTCTCATCTGCCAAACTGGTTGTTTAGCTGGATCCACTTGCAATCTATGCTCAGCCACTTTTCGACTCACCCCCGGCATATCATTAGGAACCCAAGCAAAGACATCGGCATAACATCGAAGTAACTCTATCAGATTTGTCCGGAAAGGTTCCGGAACCCCGAATCGATTTTCACCATTTTTTCTTTCTTTCCCGGAATCAACTCGATCTCTTCGGTCTCCTCCACGGGCATGACTAAGGGTTCTGTTCCACTTTCTGTGAATGGCTCCATTTCAATGGTCATGGTATGTTTCTGTTTGCTGACTCCTACTCCCGAAGTGATCAGAGCATTCCGATAACACCTCTTTGCCAAGTCCAGATCTTCTGCGACTTCGCCAACTCCATGGGACGTAAGAAACTTAATTTTGAAGTGGAGAATTGAAGTAACTGCCTGTGGAACTGTCAAAGTAGGTCTCCCCAAAATAGCATTGTAAGTTGAATCAACATGTACAACGTAAAATTTACAGATAATTTGAACCTGTTGGGGAACTGTCCCTAAGATAACCGGCAGCTCAATGGTTCCTGCCACTTTGACTGGATCGTTGCTGAAACCATATAAAGGGGCCTACTACCCAATCTCCATCTTCTGACCATCTAGAGGCATTCGGTGATAAGCATGAGCATACAGTATGTCCACCGAAGAGCCATTGTCGATCATCCTCATCTTCATATCCACCGAACCGACCTGTGCAGTGATCACCAGGGCTCCTTCGTGTGGTTCGATAGGTTCCGAAGGAAAATCTTCATCTGTGAATGAGATTATGGAACCCGGACATGTCCTTTCGGCCTTCAGAGGCTTATCTGCCAGAGACATCATCAAGTCTAGATATCCTCGTCTTTTCCTCCCTGCAACCTTACCCATGTTTCCCCCAGAGATCACATCTACAACATGCCATACCACTTGGTTCGGCACTGGTTGAACAGGCTGGGCGACTTGCGCTAAATCTCTATTCCTCTGCTGGTCCCTTTGTTGTTCCCGCCCTGTTACATACTGCATCAGAGTACCACTTTGAACTTTCCTTTCAATGAGATCCTTCAAACCCCAGCAGGAATTTGTATCATGCCCAACCGCCCGGTGGTAATTGCAGTATAAAGCAGGGTCTCCAGATCCTGGTCGGGGATTGTTTTTAGGTGGTTTGAAGTATGGTTGGTTCTTTATTTGTTCCAAAATAGTAGCCCGATCTGTGTTGAGTTGCGTATATACCTTATTCACCTTCTGAGTCGGAATGGGCGGACGATCTCCCCTGGGTATCCAGTTATTGTTATACCTTTTTTGATTCCCTTCGAACCGATCATTACCGACACTACTCTTTCTCTGATTACTGTCTGGCTTCTCGTTGTCTTTCTCTTTTGCCTTTTCCGAAGAGCTCTGCTTCAAGCTAGCCATCGCCTCTTCCACCACGATAAAACCTTCGGCCTTCTCAAACACTTCGGCCAGACTCTTCGGATGCTTGAACATCAGCTTCTTTACCAGTTTTTCTGATTTCACCAGATCTAAACCATTCTGGAACAACCTTACTGCTTGAAGATCGTTAAGATCTTAAACCTGCCCCACAGCTTCTCGGAACCTCTTCACATATTGCCCCAGAGTCTCTCTCGAATACTGCCTTACTTGGGCCAACGATCCCGTGGGCTTTCCCCTTCTCTTATTGCTCCCGAAGCGAGCATGGAACTTGTCACACAAATCCGCCCATGATGCGATCGAATCCGAAGCTCGAGTCCCCATCCACTGCCTTGTGTCCTTCCTTAACGTCAATCCAAATGTCTGACATTTAGCTGCATCTGAATAGTCGTAGTAATCCATCAATCTGTCAAATGCTTGGCTGTGGTCGAATGGATCCCCAGAACCGTCATAACTTTCCATATGAGGTAGCTTTTTGCTGGGATCCGCTTTCTCCTTAAGAATTTCCGATGAGAAGGGAGACTCCTTTTTGTCCGAAGTCTTCTTTCCTTGCTGAACCTCTGTCAGCTGCTTCCGAAGCTCTTTTATCTCTTTTGCTAGGTCCTCCACCGTCCAGGGTGAAGAAGCAACTTCTTTTCCTGGAGAATTCGTCTTATTGTGTTTAATCCGATCTTTTCCATCCGGACTAAATGATGCCGAAGGACTTCGTCTGTTACTTCGGCCGGAGCGAAAACTCCTTGTGTGGTGTACCCTCTTCGGACTCTCTAGAGAATGACTTCTTGAACGGCTTCGTCGCCCGTCTCTTCTATGGTATCTACGATACTCGATACGAGGCATTCTTTTCGAAGTTTCGGGAGAATATTCTTGTGGCCCACTTCGTTTTCCGTCAGGAGAATGGCTACAAGACCCACTATCAGCCCGCTTGGAATATTCATCCCTCCCTGCTCTTTGACCATACGACCTACCCCGTCTTTTCGGTCGAGTGTAACTGGAAGCTTCGTCTTCTTTCTCAGCCACAAGAACCATCTGTTTAGAAATCTCCTCCCTCTGTTGTAGAAGTGCTTTCAAAGCCGTGTCGGTTTCTTGTGCCATCTTTGCCAAGGTAGAAATTTTGTCTGCCTGACCTTCTCGGTGTGGGGTCCTAGGTGGTGTATCTACCGCCCTTTTTCGACCCTTGTCAGGACTTTTGCCGGCAGTAGGAAATAACTTCCTCTTAGTATCACCATGACCTCTAGCATGAGGCCCTCCCAGAACTTCTTGTGATCCAAGTCTATCATGGATACTTACCGGAGGGCCCAACCTATCTTTCACCGAGATTCTTTGCAAAGAAGAACTAGCAGTTATCGGCTGTCATTCGGCTGTAACTGTCTTAGTGTTCACCATAGCTTCCGATGTAAGATGTTCAATAAGTTGTGATTGAAAACCAGAAACACTAGGAGCCCTCCTTCTAGCGCCAATGTTAACGCCAAGATCTCGTCACGCGCTCCAATCACGAAAAGCGCACCTAATCCTGCACAATAAACACGTCAGCACCGGATCTCGACGGCTTTGGGCCGCCGGGGATCGCTCCGGTGTGAGAATGAGTACAGGTCGGAGAAAAGGCTCAACAATGGAGGTTAGTGTGGTCTAGTGTCTGGAGAGAAAAAAATGTCTTGTTACCTTCTTTTGTGTAGTGCCTTGTACCCATATATCATCTCACCAACTTGCATGTTTCTCCCCAATGCTTACGTCAGCTGCCAGGCTTTTCCATACTTGCTCTCCACCCAGTCAATATTATGTCAACTCCACATTAATGAAGGAGGCTAAAGACGGCTGGGCCCATCACCTCAATCAGCCGCCTGCTAAACCCATAGATTAGGAATAACTTTTAGTTAGTTCATAAGCTGCCACCTGTCACTCACTACCAGCTCCGGCCCAGGCCAAATAATCATTTAGAAAATAGCCCAATGTACCAAGGGCAAAATGGGTTTGACCCGAAAAATCCAAAATAAATAAGATTTGACCAGCCCAAATGTCCACAGCTCAACAATAATGAAAAAAAAAAAGGAAGAAGAAGAAATTAGATTTGTTCAACTATATATATATATATATATATATGTAAAATTAAAGGCATAACATTAACATATATTGATGATATATATGTATTTATGTATGTATGATGGTGGGCGTACCGTATGGAAAAGACAATATCCGATGTGTCCTTGGCGTGTACGTCGGGTGGTGGTGGTGTTAATGGTGGGTGGAAGCTGACGATGTAATATAAGTGGGAGCCATTTGCTTTAATAATATTTCTCCGACAGACAGCTGGAGGATAGTACTATCTAGTAATTTCGGGTTAATTAAATTAATGGTGTATGCATGCATGTGTGATGTGTATATAGTTGTCGATCGCAACAGAAATCGTTATTGAAAGTGTAAGCAGCAGCAGAGCAAATGGGACCGGGGACCTTAATTTTACCCCACTCCTCTTCCAAACCAACGATCAGAGATTAATTAAAGGGATGGCATTGACATATATATATATATGATGATGATTTTTATAATAATATAGTACTATATTAATTTTAAGTGAAAATAAATTATGTTTTATAACTTTATTTATATAGTAGTATATACATAGAATATCATAAATTCTTATTCCCTTGGAAGTATATACTCTTAATTTTACATGTCAAAATGGATGAAGAGCATTTATTATAATTATTCTCCAACACAAATGGAGCAATAAATTGCAGGTAGATTCATTCTAGTATATACATGCATGCATGACGATGAGCACGATTCAACTTGCCGCTACAACACGATATATATATATATATATATATATATATATAGGGTATTCATCTGCATCAAACGGTTGTCACCGACACTGTTTAGCAATCATGTTTTCATCCGTTGATTAGAGAGTTGAAAGGCCTAGATCCTGCGGCTACAGACTCTTGCGGCAGAGACTTTTACCATATATCGGCTTGCATTTACATTATTACCCCTTCATATATCTAAGCTTCTCTCCTGCCGCAAGAGGCTAGTGCGTCAGGACATCATGCTTCAATTAGGGTATTGTCCTAATATATTTGCCCATGCTGCATGCTGCTCCAAAAAGTTAATACTCCCTCCCCCATTTTGACTTTATAATTAAAGAAATACATTTTCAAATTCAATTTTTTTATGAATTCATTTAATTTTAGCTACTATATTTATAATTTTTGTAAATTATTTAAAAATTATATAATTTTTAAAATTTAAATGAATGACATCAATATTATTAATTTTGAATTTGAAAATTAATTTTAAAATTCAAAATTAATTTTGAATTTGTAAATATAATTTTGAATTTGAAAATTAAATTTAAATTTCAAAATTAATTTACGAATTCAAAATTTAATTTACAAATTCAAAATTTATTTTTCAAATTAAAATTATATTTACAAATTCAAAATTATATTTACAAATTCAAAATTAATTTTGAATTTCAAAATTAATTTTCAAATTCAAAATTAATAATATTGATGTGATTCATTTAAATTTTAAAAATTATATAATTTTTAGATAATTTACAAAAATTATAAATATAGCAACTAAAATTAAATGAATCCATAAAAAAAATTGAATTTGAAAATGTCTTTCTTTAATTATAAAGTCAAAATGGGGGAGGGAGTATTAGCTTTTTGGAGCAACATACAGCATGGGCAAGTATATTAGGACAATACTCTAATTGAAACATGATGTCCTGCCGCACCAGCCTCTTGCAGCAGGAGAGAAGCTTGGATATATGGAGGGGCAATAATGTAAATGCAAGTCGATATATGTTAAAAGTCTTTGCCGTCGCGAGAGCCTGTAGCGCCAGGGAGAAAATTCAACTGATCTGTGCCTTTCAATTCTCTATTCAACGGATGAAAATATGATTGCTGAACAGTGTCCGTAACAACCGTTTGTTACGGATGAATACCCATATATATATATATATATATATATATATATATATATTCATCATCCATGCATGAAGCGGTTATATATATTCATCATCCATGCATGATGCAACCGCTTCCGGTTCTTGGTGTTTTTTTACAAAACGTACGTACGTACCCTACCTTTCATTTGCTGTTATAACTACCCTTACCGTTCAACATTTGTGTCTCTCCAATTGGTTCATAAGGTAGTTTTCAAGGCCACGTGTTATACACCCAATTCAAATTTGTGATCACTTGTCAATCCAGCTATCATTCATTAACCACAAATCATGTACAGAGGCTTTATTGTCTAACCACTTTCAAAATTAAGTTTATCCCATTTGGACAGAGGCTCCACTAAACTCAAATTTGTTCTAATTTCTCTTAAATTAAAGCTATCGCCCTACCATTCATGTGACGCACTCAAAATAGGTCTACACAGTTCATTTTAAGTCATTAAATATATGATATAAAATTCAAATACAAATCTTTTTATATAAAATTATCATACAAAATACGACCACACAAACTGTGAACTTCAATACAGATGTTATGTCATATATAATACGAAAATATCAACGCTCAAATTCAGTCCTCATTACAATTATTATCACACTATTTTATAAAATAATGAGGTATACTATGGCACTATCCCGGACCATTGCTCCATTCCCCGGCTAGTTTCAGCTATATTCTCATTTCCTGAAGAGAACAATCAAATAAAAGGGTGAGCTGAACTAGCTCAGTAAAAAATATTATGACCAAGATAATGAAGAATAAATTATCTTTAGCCTTTAACAATAACAGATCAGATAAAATATAATAGACAACAAGTTTTCGATTAACAATTGCAGCGGAAATAGCAATTCATTAGAAGAGTCAAGTAGAACATGATTTCTACTATCTTCTATGATTTAAAATTTCATCATTAATATTTTATCTCTGTAACATCAATCAATAAATATTTTAAATCAATCATTAATATTTGCACTACGGGCCAAAGATATTCATTTGTATCACCAGTATAATACCCCGAACTCGCTACATGTCCGGAGTGCCACGCTATGCAAGTCCAAAGACCCGCAAGGCAACAATATCAATAGCGTAGCCTAAACGAAAAAACAATAATGAAACTAACTTGAAACCAGTTTTTCATTAACAAATTTACACTAAGATTCAATAACTAAATACTAAAAACATAACTTTGGAGACACAGCTCCATTAAAAAAAAAGTCATCATAATTCTAAAATATTCTTAAATTTCTTAAACAAAAATATCTTCCGATCATCCACAAAAGTGTCACAATGCTCGGCTCTTAACAAGTATCTTGTAAAAATTATGTAAGGGTGAGCGATAAAGCCCAGCAAATGACAATCTTTACTTTTTAGGTGGATCAAGTACAATTTGCAAAAAAAAATTCAAAATAACTTTTTGAATTCAGTAACAGTAATAAACATAATTTTCAAAAATAATATTTTCTTGTTCGATAACAATAGTCAATATATACTTTCAAAACCAAAATCAATAATCACAAAACATAATTCAAAAACGATTTCAATATGTTCCAATAAACGATTTTGATACGTTCAATATATTCATTGTATCTTTTAATCCACAGCCCCGATAACTAAGGTTATAGCAACTGTAAGACCCCAACTTTTATGAATAAAGATTTAATTTTCTTTATATATTATTTCGAAACAGTAAGGTGTTGTTTTGATAAATATGAAAGTTATGGGTGAAATGTGCAAATATTTTTAAAATGAGCAAGTGGTTATAAAATATTCTTGTTGTCGGGGAATATTCGTTTGGTCGTGGAATATTCTTGTTGTCGGAGAATATTCGTACGACGGCGCAGCTATTTGTGGGCCCCCACAACGGAATAACTGTCGGATATAGAAAGCGACAGAAATAACTTTTTTACAAGATAACGGCGTAGTTGTTACCGTTAGTACTGTTGAAATACCCGGTGGTTAAAATACAGTGATACACGGTGTTGCATAGTAGCACACGGTATTGCACAGTAATTTTAATTATTGATTCTTACGTGAGAAGCCATTACTCAATAATTGTTACAGTAATTACTGTTCAATATTTTATATTATTGACTCAATAATTGCTACGTTGATATTTTATTAACTCAATAATTGCTACGTTGTTATTTTATATGATTGATTCAATAATGGCTACAGTTGATATTTTGGTATTATTGATTCAATAATTGTCACTGCACAGTATTTCACATTATCAACTCAATAATTCATATTATTTGAATAATATTATTAGATAGCATTATTGACAATGTCTAAGAAAGTTTTGTCTAGGAGGGGTTATTTAATTGCGCACCAGTAAGGAGAAGTCCTTATCGGAAGGCCCCCTCTTTTCTGGGAACGACATGGTTGTCAATATTGTAGTTCTGTAATATTATCTGTGAATAATTAATTATTGATTTATATGATAAGGAAATATTTATTTTGTGGATATTAAAGAAGGAATTGGCGCTGATGAGTTTTTATCAATATTTTGGTGTGAGAAATCATCTGGTTGTAGATTTCGGATAATTTATGTTTGGAATTTGGAAAAAATTTCTTCTGCAAAATTGTAGAGAATTAAATTTCCTATAAAAGGACATCGAATTTGTATTTTTCTGGCAAAGAGGCTATTTATTATGAATTATTGAAGTTTTAAAAAATAAATATTTTTTTTTAATAAATGGGTGGGCCCCACTTTTGTTGTTGATTGAAAAATTCTGATTTTTTTTCTTAGCAGCCGGCGGCGGAGATTTTTTAATAAATAATATTATTTTATTATTTTAGTCTCCTTTGGCATCCTAAGCTTTTCCTATAAATAGGGTGCTTAGGTTAGAATTGAAAATCACACTAGAATCAGAAGTTTTCTCTCTCTATAATATCGAGCGTATTTTTGTGAGTATTTCAATACTTTGAGTATTAGTATTCAGCGCAAGTTTCCTTCGGTATTATATCCGATATTCCAGTCAGAGGTATTATCTTTTTGAGGTAAGGGATGTTATTTTCTTTTGTAAATGATGTTATTCTTTTCAATATCATTATACAGAAATATTGTCATGGATTTTATGTTGAAATTCTTACTTTTTCCGTCAGGGTTACTATTCACGTATACGGCACTATTCACGGAAAAATTAAATTTTCTTCTATTTGTCCAAATTGCTTGTTAAGGTTACTATCTTTGATTGTATCCAAGTTTTGAGCTCTATTCTTGAATTTTGCTCCATAATTGATTATTACGAGGTATTTTTGAATTGGATATACTAAAATACGAATCCTTAGTCTTTGTCTTTTATCTCACTGAATTCATTTTTTTTTAAATGTTTTTCATCATTCTCAGTCCTAAAAGGTGATGTAACTGAATATCTTTAGCCTGTAGAGCAAAGATGAATGATTACTTGATGAATATCTTTGGCCTGTAGAGCAAAGATGAATGATTACCTGATGAATATCTTTGACCGTAGTGCAAAGATGACAGGTGTTGAGATGAACATGACCACTGATGATACAAATGAATATCTTTGGCCTGTAGTGCAAAGATGAATATTGATTCGAGATGTATATTGATTGATGTTACAGGGATAAAATATTGATGATGGACTTTTAAATCATAGAAGATAGTAGACTTCCTTCTCTGCTTAACTCTTCTAATGAATTGTTATTTCCGCTGCGAATATTGATCTAAAGTTGGTTGTCCATTATATTTTATCTGATTTGTTGGAGACTAACGATAATTTATTTTCCATTATCTTAGTCATAATATTCTTTACTGAGCTAGTTGAGCTCACCCTTTTCATCTGTTGTCCTCTTCAGGAAATGAGAATGTTGCGGGAACTAGTCGGGGGACAGAGTGATGGTCCGAGTTAGAGCAGTAGTAGTCCTCACTATTTCTGATAAATAGTGTGATAATGAGGACTTAGTTTGAATCTTAATATTTTTTACATATTTGTATTGACACTCACAGTTGTGTGGTCGTATTTTGCACGACCGTATGATATAAAGTTTGTATTTGAATTCTGTACCATGTATTTGGCGACTCAGAATAGGTTGGGTTGACTGGACCTATTCTGGGGGGCGTCACAGTTGGTATCAGAGCCATAAGTAAAGAGCCCCGAGCCTCTATCTGGTGACTTCCTGTGTATAGGGGATGCACCGAAGCCAGACTCTCCGTAGGGGACGCCGTTCTGCGGTGGCAAACTGATAGGTGCCATTGTGAGGTGCTATCCAATGTGGGGATACGAGTCACAGTTGGTATCAGAGCTTAGGGATATGATCTCTGGCGGAGATCGGGGAATAGAACTAGGAGGGGAGAGACGAGTAAATCCTTCGCTAGTGTATCTTACCTAAGCTTATGTGGTATTTAATTGGTCAGTCAGAGCATAGGGTTCATATGTGGGATGTTATTTGTTTAATTAACCCTTGTTTTATGGCAGTATTTGAGAATGGCAGCTGAGAATGTTAACAACGAAGTGAATGAGACCGTGGAGACACCTTTAATCGTTAACCAGGAGAACGTGCAACAAGAAGGCAATGTTCATCCTGAAAATAACGCTGGTCAGACGATAAACTATGAGATGTTTTGAAGTTTTCTGCAGTTCATGCAAAACCAGACGAGGGAGACTCGTGTGCAACATATAGGTGGCGATAATAACAACTCGCGAATTATTACTGCCAAGCAGTTCAAAGAATTGGGACCACCAGAGTTTCTGGGAAAGCCAGATCTGATAAAGGCGGAGACGTGGATTAAATAAATTACCAAGATATTTGATGTCTTGGGATGTACAGAGGAACAGAAGGTTCCATTCGCCACGTTTATGTTCCGTGGAGAGGCAGATTACTGGTGGGAATCCGTGAAGCGTACCCAGCCTGCCGCACTCAAGATGTCTTGGGAAGCGTTCCAGAAACTGTTCAATGACAAGTACTTTCCTGAAAGTATTCGTCATATGAAGGAAGTAGAATTTATTAGACTCGAACAAAATAACATGACGGTATCCCAGTACGAGGCTAAGTTCGCGGAGCTGTCCAGGTTTGCACCTCATTTGGTGGAGAATGAGGAACGTATGACGTGGATGTTTCTAAGAGGTTTGAAATCCAAAATACGTCAATACCTCATTTCTCATAAATTTTCTTTATATTCGGATGTAGTAAACAGGGCCCAGTTATAAGAACGAGATAATGATTATGTTCAACTGAGGGACCACAACCAAGGTCGTACCGGTGGCAGCAATCATCGGAGCAATGACAACCAGCGAGGAGGAAAGTATGACAGAAGCGGTAACCACTCCGGTGGTTATTGTGGCCATGATAGTAGAAGAAGTGAATCGGGAGAAGATTTCAAGAAGAGAAGGTACAACAATGAGAACGTGAAGACGTCGACATCAGCACCAGCATCAACTGTTTCGAGGGGAGAAGAACGACCACCGGTTGTATGCTATAAATGCGAGAAAGAGGGACATATCAGCCCAAACTGCCCACAACAATTCAAAGGATGCTATAACTGTGGAAAAGAAGGACATATAGCTCGAGATTGTCCTGTTACGAAACCAAGTTCAGCGGGGGTGGTGATTCCAAAGGCGGTTGCAGACAAGTCAAAGTCGTTGATTCCTGGAAGAGCGTTTGTCGTGACAGCCCAAAACGCGAGGAATCCACACGAGGTGATTACGGGTAAGCTGATCATAAACTCTTGCGAAGTTTATACCTTGTTAGATATCGGTGCTACCCATTCCTTTATTTCACCTGCTTGTGCTCAACGTTTGAACTTGACTTCTGATAAATTGGACTTTGACTTATCTGTTAAAACTCCGTTAGAAAAAATCTTTGTTACATCTACAGTTTACAAATCTTGCTTGATTCAGATTGGTACCCTTACCTTACCTGTTGATCTTATATCTTTGAAAATACTTGCATTTGACGTGATTTTAGGAATTGACTGGTTAACCACTTACCATGCCAAAATTGATTGTTTTCGTAAGGTTGTTAGTTTTCATATTCCTAATCAACCTGTTGTGCGAATCCAAATCACCAAACCACTAAAATCAGTCAATATCATTTCAAATCCCAAGGCTATTCGTTTATTGAAAAACGGATGTCAAGCTTTCTTAGCTCATGTCACTGATCTAAACCAGAATACATCAGATTTGAATAATATTTCCGTTGTTAATGAGTTCCCTGATGTATTTTCTGAAGAACTTCCCGGTCTACCCCCAGAACGTGAAGTTGAATTCTTTATTGACCTTGAGCCCGGTACAAAGCCCATTTCTAAAACCCCATATCGAATGGCTCCTATTGAACTTCAGGAGTTAAAGATCCAATTACAAGAGTTGTTAGACATCGGTTTTATTCGTCCTAGTACGTCTCCTTGGGGTGCTCCTATTTTATTCGTAAAGAAGAAAGACGGGAGTATGCGACTTTGTATTGACTATCGGGAGTTGAACCATGTCACCATCAAGAATAGGTATCTGTTACCTCGTATTGATGACCTGTTCGACCAGTTACAAGGAGCTCAATTCTTTTCAAAGATCGATCTTCGTTCTGGATATCATCAGTTGAAGATTAAAACTGAGGATATTCCAAAGACTGCTTTCAGAACACGGTACGGGCATTATAAGTTCTTAGTCATGTCTTTTGGATTGACTAATTCTCCTGCTGCTTTCATGGATATGATGAACCGTGTATTTAAGGAGTATTTGGATCAATTCGTTGTTGTCTTTATTGATGACATCCTCATCTATTCTAAAAGCCGTGAAGATCATGAACACCATTTGAAGTTGGTACTTCAAAAGCTTCGTGAGAACAAGCAATATGCCAAGCTGAAGAAATGCGAGTTCTGGCTTGAGGAAGTAGCATTCCTTGGGCACGTGGTATCGAAACGTGGAGTATCTGTTGACCCGGCGAAGATTGAAGCAATACAAAGCTGGGAGCAACCTAAGTCGGTGACCGAAGTACGAAGCTTTCTGGGCTTAGCTGGTTACTATCGGAGGTTCGTAGAGGGATTTTCTCGAATCGCTACTCCATTAACTCAGTTGACCCGGAAAGATACGAAATTCGTTTGGAGAGAGGAATGCGAGAAGAGCTTCCAAGAGCTCAAGAGGAGACTTATTTCGGCACCTGTTCTGTCAATACCATCTGGTTCGGATGGATTTGTTATTTACAGCGATGCTTTGGGCAAAGGGTTAGGATGTGTTCTCATGCAACATGGGAAAGTCATAGCATATGCCTCGCGACAACTCAAAGAATATAAGAGGAATTATCCTACTCATGATCTAGAGTTGGCAGCAGTCGTATTCGCGTTGAAGATCTGGAGACATTACTTGTACGGAGAGAAAATGGAGATTTATACGGATCATAAGTGCCTTAAATATTTCTTCACTCAGAAGGAACTCAACATGCGGCAACGACGTTGGCTTGAGCTGTTGAAAGATTACGATCATACTATCCAATACCATCCTGGAAAAGCGAACGTGGTAGCTGACGCGTTGAGTAGAAGATCATATGTGGGAACGAGTGCAATGATGTCAAGTATACGCGTAGAACCAGCTTTGATTGATAAAGTTAAAGCTGCTCAAGCTACGGATGCGGAGCTGATGAAGATGAAGAAGAAGGTGCAAGAAGGTGCAATTCTAGAAACAAGAATCGATGAAGATGGAATACTTCGAGTCAACTCCAGACTTTGTGTTCCTAACGATTCCGACTTGAAGTAAAGAATCATGATGGAGGCACACAACACACCGTTTGCAATCCATCCTGGGAGTACTAAAATGTATCGTGATCTTCGACATACATTTTGGTGGGGCAATATGAAGAGAGAGATCGCGGAGTTCATCTCGAGATGTTTAACTTGTCAACGTGTAAAGGCGGAGCATCAAGTGCCGAAGGGTCCATTGCAACCACTGGAGATTCCGAAATGGAAGTGGGAACACATTACGATGGATTTTGTTACGGGTCTTCTCAAGGTTTCTCAAGGCTTAGATGCGATTTGGGTTATTGTTGATAGATTAACCAAGTCTGCTCATTTCTTGCCGATACGAGAGACTTATTCCCTTGAACGTCTTGCTCATATGTACGTGAATGAGATTGTGAGATTTCATGGCATGCCAGTATCCATAGTTTCGGATCGTGATTCCAGGTTTACTTCACGATTTTGGATCAGTTTGCAGAAAGCTATGGACACGAATTTACGATTCAGTTCGGCTTATCATCCTCAAACAGACGGACAATCGGAAAGGACTATTCAAACTCTTGAAGATCTATTGAGACTTTGTGTTCTAGACTTCAAAGGGAGTTGGGATAAGTACTTACCATTGATGGAATTCTCCTACAACAACAGTTATCAGGCAAGTATAGGCGTAGCTCCATTCGAAGCGTTGTATGGGAGAAAGTGTCGCTCTCCAGTATGTTGGAACGAGGTGGGTGAAACAACATTGTTGGGACCGGAGTTAGTACGTATGACTACAGAAAAGATCCAAATGATTCGACAACGTATACAAACCGCACAAGATCGACAAAAGAGTTATGCGGATCTTCATCGAAAGGACGTAGAATTTAATGTTGGGGACCATGTGTTATTACGTATTGCTCCATGAAAAGGAGTTACAAGGTTTGGGAAGAGAGGAAAGCACAACCCATGATTCATTGGTCCATTTGAGATTCTTGACCGAGTAGGAAATGTGGCCTATAGACTCGCTTTACCTCCAAGCATGTCTCGTGTTCATAACGTGTTTCACATATCCGTGTTACGTAAATATGTGAAGGATCCAAACCGCATTATTGAGTTAGAACCAGACGAGATAGCCGAAGATTTAACGTACGAGGAGGTACCTGTCAAGATCTTGGATAGGAAGGAGCATGTCCTACGCTCGAAAATTATACCTTAAGTTAAAGTTTTGTGGAGAAACCATTCAATTGAGGAAATGACCTGGGAGTTGGAATCGGAAATGAAAGCGAGGTATCCTCACCTTTTCGACATACCAGGTACGTACGTCAATTTCGAGGACAAAATTTCATAAGGAGGGGAGGTTGTAAGACCCCAACTTTTATGAATAAAGATTTAATTTTCTTTATATATTTTTCGAAACAGTAAGGTGTTGTTTTGATAAATATGAAAGTTATGGGTGAAATGTGCAAACATTTTTAAAATGAGCAAGTGGTTATAAAATATTCTTGTTGTCGGAGAATATTCGTTTGGTCGTGGAATATTCTTGTTGTCGGAGAATATTCGTACGACGGCGCAGCTATTTGTGGGCCCCCACAACGGAATAACTGTCGGATATAGAAAGCGACAGAAATAACTTTTTTACAAGATAACGGCGTAGTTGTAACGCCCCCAAAATAGGTCCAATCCACCCAACCCATTCTGGGTCGCCACGAAATACACTCAACAAAAATTTCAAATACAAATCTTCAAATTCTATCTTTTAAACTGTCGTACAAAATACGACCATAATTAAACTGTGAGTTTCAATACAAATACAGTGCCCATACTCCAAATCAATAATACGTTACAGAAAGGTACAGTCAATAACTATTTTAGGAATTAAAATCTTTGGAAAATGTTCAAGGAAACCTTCGTACATGGGAGGCCATGCATCTATGTTATAATAGATATCGTAGGACTCGAGAATTATCCTTGGTTGACCCAATAGACCCCAAAGAAAAACGAGAAGATTACTATCTTGTTCATTCCAATGGTGGGTCTTCTCTTGCCATATAATTATCTCTGTTGTCTCAAACTGAGAATTATATTCTAACCGTACTCCAAGATTATATAGGTAGTGTTCATGGATATAATCAGCAAGTGGATGTGCACAACCATGTCTTATGATAACATGAAGTCGTATGTGGTTAGACATCTTGTATAATAGTGACAAAACACCCTTCTAAAGTTGGGTTCACCTCACCTAAGTCAGGTCACCAAAAACAACCGTTAAATGACGTATAAAATACGACGTACTTATCTAAAATTTTCAATAAAATTATTTTCATACTGTTTGGTGGAAAACTTCAACAGTTCTAGACCCTCGTTCTATTCCCCTGTTATCCCGCTCGACCCAGCTACACTCTTATTACCTGAAAGGAATTGTGAAGCAAAAGGGTGAGCACAAATAGCCCAGTAAAGAATATCATGACTAAAGATAATTATATTATCAATAGTTTTCATCAGTAATAAATCAGAGATTTAAACATATGGTAAAACTTTTCAACCATAGTTGTAGCGGAACGAGCAATCCATTAGAAGAGTCAAATAGACTATAATGTCTATTATCTTCTCCATGTTAAAAGTCCATCATCAATATTTTATCCCTGTAACATCAATCAACAATTCCTGTCCACAATCATGTAAGTTCATGATCATAATTATCTTGATGAATTCCTCTTCGCACTCAGGATGAAGATAATTCTCATCACCTGTCTTTACCTGAAACACCAAAGATCATGATTATACCAAATCACAGTTCTTGTTCATAATCATGCTAATCAATTCATCTTTGCATTATAAGCCAAAGATATTCAATAATTAATCATTCATCTTTGCACTACAGGCCAAAGATATTCACAAATCAACCGCTCATCTTTGCACTACAGGCCAAAGATATTCACAAATCAACCGCTCATCTTTGCACTACAGGCCAAAGATATTCACAAATCAACCGCTCATGTTTGCACTAAAGGCCAAAGATATTCATATCTCAAAAAATATCTAATCATTCCAGAATTTATATAACAATAATTATAACCATGTTGATCAATTCGCCTTTGCACTTAAGCTAAAGATATTCAATTGTAAATTCAATGGTCATGAACATACCAGTCAACAATTCATCTTTGCACTACTGGCCAAAGAGAAATCTATAGTCATGATCATACCAGTAATCTACCCATCTTTACACTCAAGTCAAAGAGAAATTTCATCATCAGGATTATAAAAATGTTATATATGAGAATAAGAACAATACGATCCAGTTGTCAACATGATAACCAATTGTGGAGTAAAATTCAAGAAAAAAGTTCAAAATATGGATCCGATCAAAGATAGGAACCTTAACAGCCAACTTGGACAAACAGAAGAAAATTTAATTTTTCGGTGAATAGTACCGTATACGTAAATAGTGCCGTATACGTGAATAGTAACTCCGACGAAAAAAGTGAGAATTTCATAATAAAATCCATGCCAATATTTTGGTATAATGATATTGAGAAGAATAACATCATTTACGAAAAAAAATAACATCCATTACCATCCCTTACCTCAAAAGAATAGTACCTCTGACTGGAATATCGGATATAATACCGAAGAAAACTTGCGCTGAATACTAATACTCAAAGTATTGAAATACTCACAAAAATACGCTTGATATTATAGAGAGAGAAAACTTCTGATTCTGGTGTGATTTTCAATTCTAACCTAAGCACCCTATTTATAGGAAAAGCTTAGGATGCCAAAGTAGACTAAAATAATAAAATAATATATTTTTTTCAAAATTTCCGCCGCCTGGCGGCTAAAAATTTTTCCAACAAAAGTGGGGCCCGCCCATAAAAAATATATATATTTTCCGAAACTTCAATAATTCATAACAAATAGCCCATTTGTCAGAAAAATACAAATTCTATGTCCTTCCATGGGAAATTTAATTCTCTACAACTTTGCAGAAGGAAGTTTTTCCAAATTCCAAATATAAATTATCCGAAATCCAAAAACAGATGATTTCTCACACCAAAATATTGATAAAAACTCACCAGCGCCAATTCCTTCTTTAATATCCACAAAATAAATATTTTCTTATCATATAAATCAATAATTAATTATTCATAAATAATATTATAGAACTACAATATTGACAACCAGGTCGTTCCCAGGACAGAGGGGGCCTTCCGATAAGGACTTCTCCTTAGTAACGCGCAATTAAATAACCCCTCCTAGACAGAACTTCCTTAGACATTATCAATAATGCTATCTAATAATATTATTCAAATAATATGAATTATTGAGTTGATAATGTGAAATACTGTGCAGTACCGTGTGCTACTGTGCAACACCGCGTATCACTGTATTTTAACCACCGGGTATTTTAACAGTACTAACGGTAACAACTACGCCGTTATTTATAAAAAAATTATTTCTGTAGCTTTCTATATCCGACAGTTATTCTGTTGTGGGACCCACAAATAGCTGCGCCGTCGTACGAATATTCTCCGACAACAAGAATATTCCACAACCAAACGAATATTTCTCGACAACAAGAATATTTTATAACCACTTGCTTATTTTAAAAATATTTGCACATTTCACCCATAACTTTAAACTTTTATCAATTTAACCATTTACTAAATAAAAAAATTGAATACTTTTATTTCATAAAATTCGGGGTCTTACAGTAGTTGTTACCGTTAGTACTGTTGAAATACCCGGTGGTTAAAATACAGTGATACACGGTGTTGCATAGTAGCACACGGTATTGCACAGTAATTTTAATTATTGATTCTTACGTGAGAAGCCATTACTCAATAATTGTTACAGTAATTACTGTTCAATATTTTATATTATTGACTCAATAATTACTGCGTTGATATTTTATTGACTCAATAATTGCTACGTTGTCATTTTATATGATTGATTCAATAATGGCTACAGTTGATATTTTGGTATTATTGATTCAATAATTGTCACTGCACAGTATTTCACATTATCAACTCAATAATTCATATTATTTGAATAATATTATTAGATAGCATTATTGACAATGTCTAAGGAAGTTCTGTCTAGGAGGGGTTATTTAATTGCGCGCCAGTAAGGAGAAGTCCTTATCGGAAGGCCCCCTCTTTCTTGGGAACGACCTGGTTGTCAATATTGTAGTTCTGTAATATTTTCTGTAAATAATTAATTATTGATTTATATGATAAGAAAATATTTATTTTGTGGATATTAAAGAAGGAATTGGCGCTGATGAGTTTTTATCAATATTTTGGTGTGAGAAATCATCTGGTTGTGGATTTCGGATAATTTATGTTTGGAATTTGGAAAAACTTTCTTCTGCAAAGTTGTAGAGAATTAAATTTCCTATAGAAGGACATCGAATTTGTATTTTTCTGGCAAAGGGGCTATTTATTATGAATTATTGAAGTTTCGGAAAAAAAAAAATTTAATAAATGGGTGGGCCCCACTTTTGTTGTTGATTGAAAAATTCTAATTTTTTTTTTTAGCAGCCGGCGGCGGAGATTTTTTAATAAATAATATTATTTTATTATTTTAGTCTCCTTTGGCATCCTAAGTTTTTCCTATAAATAGGGTGCTTAGGTTAGAATTGAAAATCACACCAGAATCAGAAGTTTTCTCTCTCTATAATATCGAGCGTATTTTTGTGAGTATTTCAATACTTCGAGTATTAGTATTCAGCGCAAGTTTCCTTCGGTATTATATCCGATATTCCAGTCAGAGGTACTATCTTTTTGAGGTAATGGATGTTATTTTCTTTCGTAAATGATGTTATTCTTTTCAATATCATTATACAGAAATATTGTCATGGATTTTATGTTAAAATTCTTACTTTTTCCGTCGGGGTTACTATTCACGTATATGGCACTATTCACGTATACGGCACTATTCACGGAAAAATTAAATTTTCTTCTATTTGTCCAAATTGCTTGTTAAGGTTACTATCTTTGATTGTATCCAAGTTTTGAGCTCTATTCTTGAATTTTGCTCCATAATTGATTATTACGAGGTATTTTTGAATTGGATATACTAAAATACGAATCCTTAGTCTTTGTCTTTTATCTCACTGAATTCATTTTTTTTTAAATGTTTTTCATCATTCTCAGTCCTAAAAGGTGATGTAACTGAATATCTTTGGCCTGTAGAGAAAAGATGAATGATTACTTGATGAATATCTTTGGCCTGTAGAGCAAAGATGAATGATTACCTGATGAATATCTTTGGCCGTAGTGCAAAGATGACTGGTGTTGAGATGAACATGACCACTGATGATACAAATGAATATCTTTGGCCTGTAGTGCAAAGATGAATATTGATTCGAGATGTATATTGATTGATGTTACAGGGATAAAATATTGATGATGGACTTTTAAATCATAGAAAATAGTAGACTTCATTCTCTGCTTAACTCTTCTAATTAATTATTTTTTTCGCTGCGAATATTGATCTAAAGTTGGTTGTCCATTATATTTTATCTGATTTGTTGAAGACTAACGATAATTTATTTTCTATTATCTTAGTCATAATATTCTTTACTGAGCTAGTTGAGCTCACCCTTTTCATCTGTTGTCCTCTTCAGGAAATGAGAATGTTACGGGAACTAGTCGGGGGACAGAGTGATGGTCTGAGTTAGAGCAGTAGAAGTCCTCACTATTTCTGATAAATAGTGTGATAATGAGGACTTAGTTTGAATCTTAATATTTTCTACATATTTGTATTGACACTCACAGTTGTGTGGTCGTATTTTGCACGACCGTATGATATAAAGTTTGTATTTAAATTCTGTACCATGTATTTGGCGACTCAGAATAGGTTGGGTTGACTAGACCTATTTTGGGGGGCGTCACAGCAACCCTGTAACACGGTCCAATGATTCGATAATGTCAATGATACGCCCCAACTAATGTATCTTATTATGCACGCGCCCCGAAGAGTGCCCCCCGAAGGGTATCTAAAGGTGTGCGCCTTAGTAGGTCCTAAATCGTTCCGGAACTAGCGTAAACACTAACGTTTCGGTACATAGTCGGACTGAGGTTTCTAAAAATAATTTCTCAATATTTTCGATATTCAAAATTATACTTATTTCACAGTTCCAAATCACATAATATCATTATCTAAATTAAAATTCTATTTTGATACTTGATCCGAGTTTTTAAACAAAATAGAGTAACATTTTTATTCAAATGGAAGCCGTAAATAATGTATAATAATTTTTGAAACAATATATTTAGGCATCCGAATAATTACTAAAGCATAAATAATTATAAACAAAAATTTCAAAATACTAAATAGCTTGGAAAGTCACTTACCTCGATATTGCTGAACACAAATTTAATAGCCGAACAATTCCCAAAAATACGAATTTCACAGACTGCCCACGCACTCGAAACAAAAATTTAACTTAGGAGGTTTTTATAAAAACTTTCACGTAACAAAGTCTTTCTCAAAATTGGAGTCCTTATTGTTGGTGAATGAAACAAAAGGGCTAAGCCCTTCTATTTATAGACTTAGGAATGGGTAAATGTTTCAAATTTAAAAGATGTGGGACATGGGTCATTACATTACCTCCCCCTTAAAACAATTTGGTCCTCCAAATTTTTAAATCATAAAAAAATAACACTGATATTATATGTTTAAAGAAATTTACTATTTAATTATTAAGCACATATAACAAAAGTGTTACATACCTTAATACTGGTTGCCTGAAAGCTGAAACACGCGTCCTCGAGTTAGCCTTGGACTTGATATGTTTACTTCCTCCTTCCTTGCATCTCCTTTTGGTGGAGGGTTCTTGGGACATTGTGCAATTTTATAACCTAACTCTCCACAATGAAAGCACGCACCTGTGTTCCAATGACATTCTTTGTCTGGGTGGTTCCTACCACATCTCCTACATTTTAATTTGTCTTCTTGGT
Organism: Panax stipuleanatus; assembly: GCA_020205555.1. Taxonomy (NCBI): domain Eukaryota; kingdom Viridiplantae; phylum Streptophyta; class Magnoliopsida; order Apiales; family Araliaceae; genus Panax; species Panax stipuleanatus. The sequence goes on from CM035122.1 coordinate 153,230,693, forward strand.
TTACTTGATTTCTCCGAAATCTACCATTTTGGGTATTTAGTTTTTTCTCCGGTATCTCATGGATCGACTCTTCCCTAGAAGGTTCCCCCCTCTTTCGATTGGCATTCTTCTCATTTTCAATTTCTATTAGGCCCTTCTCAATAACCAACGCCTTATGGAGCACCGCGTCATATGTGGATAGCTCAAAAGACGCAACGACATGCCTTATGTTGACCCGTAACCCGTCTTCTAACCTACGGGCTTTTGTCACCTTATCTGGTACTAAGGTAGATGCGTACTTAACGAGTTTCACAAACTCGACTTCATATTTTGCAACTGTCTTGTTCCCTTGTTCTAACCTAATGAATTCCCTCTGTTTTTGTGCCTGGATCGTTCTAGAAAAATACTTGTTGGTAAATGCCTCTTTGAACATGGTCCAAGTGTAGGGTTTAGGATCTCCCCCTTCAGAATTTCCCTCTTGTTTTCTTTTCTCCATAAGCCACCAATCATAAGCTCAACCCTAAAGTTGGTAAACCGCTAATGTCACCTTATTAGTTTCAGTACTCCCTAGCAAATCAAATGTCTTCTCCATTTCTTGAATCCATCTTTCAATGATAGCAGGATCCGTAGCTCCTTCGAAAATTGGCGGATTCAATCGCTTGAATTCTGCTACTATACTACGTTGACCAGACTATTGATTCTGTACTAGCTGCTCTAAGGTATTAACGAGTTGAGCCATACCATCAGCGCCACCATTATTGTTAGTAGGGTTATTTTTTATAGGAGGCATTTTCTACACAATAAATTTATCCTCACTAAATAACACTATACAAAGCTAGTATCAAAATATATATCAAAATAAAATTTGAAATATTCAAGTATATTAAATAAACAAAATACAATTTTACAAAAACTCACGAATTGACAACTAACAAGACTATACCCATAGTTAATTCCCAAAAATCACTCCCTAGAAAATGTGTAAGTTTTTCAACCCAACACACTTTGAGGGGCCACGGCTTTGATACCATCTCTATAACACCCTGAACCCGCTACATGTTCGGAGTGCCACACTATGCAAGCCCAAAGACCCGCAAGGCAACAATATCAATAGCGTAGCCCAAACGAAAACACAAGAATGAAACTAACTTGAAACCAGTTTTTCATTAACAAATTTACACTAAGATTCAATAGCTAAATACTAAAAACATAACTTTGGAGACACAACTCCATTAAAAAAAGTCTTATCATAATTCTAAAATATTCCTAAACTTCTTAAACAAAAATATCTTCCGATCATCCACAAAAGTGCCACAATGCTCGACTCTTAACAAGTATCATGTAAAAATTATGTAAGGGTGAGCGATAAAGCCCAGCAAATGACAATCTTTACTATTTAGGTGGATCAAGTACAATTTACAAAACACTTTTTCAAAATAACTTTTTGAATTCAATAACAGTAATAAACATAATTTTCGAAAATAATCTTTTCTTGTTCGATAACAATAATCAATATATACTTTCAAAACCAAAATCAATAATCACAAAACATAATTCGAAAACGATTTCAATATGTTCCGATAAACGATTTTGATATGTTCAATATATTCAATGTATTTTTTAATCCACAGCCCCGATGACTAAGGTTACAGCAACCTTGTAACACGGTCCAATGGTTCGATAATGTCAATGATACGCCCTTACTAAGGTATCTTATTATGCACGTGCCCCGAAGAGCACCCTCCGAAGGGTATCTAAAGTTGTGCGCCTTAGTAGGTCCTAAATCGTTCATGAACTAGCGTAAACACTAACGTTTCGATACATAGTCGGACTGAGATTTTTAAAAATAATTTCTCAATATTTTCGATATTCAAAATTATACTTATTTCACAGTTCCAAATCACATAATATCATTATCTAAATCAAAATTCTATTTTGATACTTGATCCGGGTTTTTAAACAAAATAGAGCAACATTTTTATTCAAATGGAATCCGTAAATAATGTATAACAATTTTTGAAATAATACATTTAGGCATCCAAATAATTACTAAAGCATAAATAATTATAAACGAAAATTTTAAAATACTAAATAGCTTGGAAAGTCACTTACCTCGATATCGCTGAACACAAATTTAATAGCCGAACAATTTTCGAAAATACGAATTCCACAGATTGTCCACGCACTCGAAACCAAAATTTAACTAAGGAAGTTTTTATAAAAACTTTCACACAACAAAGCCTTTCTCAAAATTGAAGATCTTATTGTTGGTGAATGAAACAAAAGGGCTAAGTCCTTCTATTTATAGACTTAGGAAAGGTTAAATGATTCAAATTTAGAAGATGTGGGACTTGAGTCATTACAACCAATGGTCATGATCATGCCAAACACATGTCCATCTTTGCACTACGGGCCAAAGATATTTATCAATCAACAGTTCATCTTTGCACTACGGGTCAAAGATAATCATCAATCAACAGTTCATCTTTGCACTACGGGCCAAAGATAACTTACACCACATTTTAAAACCGAGGATGATGAAAAATGATATAAAGAACGAATCAAGTGAGATCAAGGACAAATATTTGAGATTTGTAATTTAATTTATCCAAGTTCAAGAATGTTCAAATTATCAACATAATAATCAATTGTGGAGCAAAATTCAAGAATCATATTCATATATCACAAATAATTTGGACAGAAAAGAAATCAATTTTTAACGTGAATAATACTCAATGAATAATACCCCGTGAATAGTATCGTATAAATAGTACCCCGACATGAAAATATTAAAATTTAAGAAAAATGTTCAAACCAATATTTCGGTGAAATGATATTAGATGAAGGGCAAAACTAAAAGAATTTTTAATCATTTCAGGAATTATAGAAGCAATACTTACCATAGTAAGTTTAAATTTAAGAATATTAAATGAAATTATATCACTTTCATAATATGGAGTATGAAAGAAAATAATATCCTTTACGAATATTAAAAGAAAATAACATCATTTACCTTAGTAGAAAATTAGATTTGACTAGTATACCGGATATAATTCTGAGAAAATTTTGCACTATAAGCTACACTCAAAGTATTCTTATACTTAAAAAAAATACTCACAATAATGCAGTAGGAACACTTGTGTTTTCTATTGTGTTTTGGATGAAGGAAAACCTCCCTTTTTATAGTGCATCATGGAGGAAAAAATAAATTTTTCTGCCTAACTTTTCTCTGTCTAACCGTCCTTTTTTTTCTTTCCTTCTCTGCTTAATTTTTCTCCCGTCTAATTTCCTTTCTTTCTTTCTTTCTTTTTTATTGGTTGAGGGCCCACACATTTAAAAATAAAATGATTTTGTAGGAAATATTCTTCCCATTATGAAAAAGAGAAGTGCACGGGAAGTTTTAAAAAAAAATTAACAATCTGACAAAGTTAATATAATATTATATTAAAAAAAACTATACTATTATAATATTATATTTGAATGAATATTTTATTAGAGAAGATAATTATAATTCTACAAAAAAATAGGTCAAACTTTCAACAAATATCTCTTTCTAAAATTCTTTCATTCGTAACAAAAATTAGACAAATATCCACCACATAATAATTATTTATAATTAATATTATAAGGTCACAATATTGACAACCAGATCGTTCCCAGGAAAGAGGGGGCTTTCCGATAAAGATTTTTTCTTATTAGCGCGCAATTATATAACCTAACTCCTTTACTTGACATAACTTTTTAGACATTGTCAATAATGTTATCTAATAATATCATTTAAATAATATGAGTTACTGTGTTGTAACAATTATTGATTTGATAATATAAAATATTATGCAATTATCACTGTAGCAATTAATTATTGAATGAAATACTTAGTGACTTCTTACGTAAGTATCAATAATCAAAGAAACTGTGCAATACCGTGTGATATTGTGCAACAACGCGTATTACTGTACTTTTATCACCGGGTATTTCAACAGTTAACGGTAAAAGTTCTGCCGTTAATTTTTAGAAAATTTATTTTTGTCGTTTTCTTCATCCGACAATTATTCTGTTATGGGCTCACCAATGATTGCGCCGTCGTATAAATATTCTTCAACAAAATGAATATTATCCGACAAAATGAATATTTCTCGATATTTTATGACAATTTATTTACTTTGTAAAATTTGCGCATATTATCCATAACTATCACATTTATCAAATTCACACTTTACTATTTAAAATAATATATAAAAAAATTAAATCTTATTCATAAAAAATTGAATTCTTACCATTCCCATTCTCATTCTATTTCTCTCTTAAAACATCACATTACTAGTATCAATAGTACTCAGTATCCATCTTTTCACACGATTCCATTTCTTTTAATTATTCTGCGACAGAAATGAACTCAAACTTCTTCCCCTTTTTCTCCTTTTATATATATAGGGAATTGATATTTTCACATATTTTTACAAAGTTTCCCTCACATAAATAGTAAACAGAACTAACATTCATGTGAGTGAGGTTTTGTGAAAATATCAATTTCTCTTGTGAAAATATCAATTCTCTCGATATATATATATATACATAAGAAATTAATATTTTCACATAATTTTTTGATATTTTTATATAAAAATCATCGTTATAGATCCTGTATCGATAATTTTTACCGTCAATATATGCAATAATTTTCATATAAAAATATTAAAAAATCATGTGAAAATATCAATTTCTTTTATATATATTTTTATGTTTTGCCTTTAAATTCTGTCTAGTGCGTTTTTACTATACACAGATTAGATTTCATAAAAAGATGCGTATATATTATAAATGGAATCCACCTCTCAGGCATGTGACGACATAAATCCACCAAAAACCAAAAATGCTTCCTTTTTCTCTCTCTAAAATCCAAAACCGCTCTCTTTCTCTCTCTCTATAAATAACACCTGAACTTCCCGCACTTAGCCCCATCTTTTCCTTCTCATCTCACTCTACCACCTCTCTTCATTTCTCTCTCTTCCCCTTTCACCCTCTCTCTCCTTCTACATATTAACGAAATGACGGCCGTAGCAAGTGCACCGTTATCGATGACGATTCAGAAATCCCCGTGGCACTCGCCGGTGCCGTATTTATTCGGAGGCCTGGCGGCGATGTTGGGCCTCATTGCTTTTGCTCTGTTGATTCTCGCTTGCTCTTACTGGAAGCTCTCTGGGTACCTTGAAAGCGGCGAAGGCTCTGCAGAGAGAGACCTCGAAGCCGGCTCCGGCGACCTCAAACCAGATCCGGTTTATGAAGAAAAATTCGTTGTTATCATGGCGGGACAAGAAAAGCCGACCTACTTGGCCACACCCATTTCTAGCAGAACGTCGTCGTTTGGTAGTAACAGCAATTGTACGACGGACGAAACGGTCGAGGAATCGAAAAATGATGAGAGTCTTGATCAGGTACGAAGAAGTAACACGGAGAACACTGATCAGACCCCTTGAAATTTTTTCTCCTTCAGATCGGAAATGTAAATATATTTTTGAGAATGATATGAATTAAGATTCAGCTAGCTAGCTAGCTGTTCTTCTAATTCACAACTTAGCATTATTTTTTGCTTTTTTATAATTTTCCCTCATTAAAAATAAATATAAAAAGTTCAGTATAATTAGAATTTGGTAATTTGATTACAAACAAGGTATATTGGAGAGTGAGGCTAAAGAAACAAGGTAGCACGGTACACTGTTTTGAATTGAAATTAAATTATGTGAAATTGTTTCTTCAAATATTCACTCTAAATTTCCCACTCCAATATTAATTGGCAGGCAGGGGGAATTATAAATAGCATGGAAGATTTAAAAATTGGAATAATTAATTGAATGGTCAGATTAGACACAAAATTAATTAGGCCTAAAAGAAGGAAATGCAGAAAGAGAAAAAAATTCTATAAGAAAACGAAAAAATGAATAAAATCGGGCTATAGCGACGGTTCAAATCGTCATTATAGATAAAATCGATTATAACAACAGTTTTATATGTTATAGCGACTAAAGAAGTCGTCGCTATAACCCATTCGTTTTTCACTAGATAAGCCCACTGTGCATATAAATACATAAATATGGACATGCAGGTACTGTACATACAACAGTCGCGGCCGAATTGAAGGGTTGTGTTCGTCCCGTACGAGGCGACCCGGAGCTGAATATATATATAATCAGCTCACCATCTGTACTCTCTCTCTCTCTATATATATATATATATCCAGTTTAATTTGGGTAAATGAATATCGAATTAAGGAATTTTTTTAATATTAAACACACATTTGTTGATTTTCATAATAATTAACAGATTTATGTTTTACATAGGCTAATAGTAATCGGTTTGAGGATCAAAGATCGCAATGCAACTCTTTATTGGACACAAATGATGAATAACAATATTCTTTTTGGAGTGAGTGGTCCACATTGTTATAACATCAAAAGCAAGTAGCAAGAAAGGATTATATATATTATGCCGGCTCTGTCAAACGAACTTAGGGGTAGACCAAAAACGAATTGACTTTAACGACGATTTTGTTCATCGATAAATCCAATTCGTTTTTTGGCCCACCACTTGAGTTTGCTAAAGAAGCGGACGATCAATATATTTATATATATGGACTCATTTATTGGAAACTCGGATGATAGTGGATCACTTTAAAATCATTACTAGTACACTAACAATAATGATCACTAGCTAGGGATATGGACAATATGGTAAAAAAAAAAATCAATAAATTTGCAAATTTAATAATGAATAGTAGGAAAATTTAACTCTCTTTGTCCTACAAAGAGATTATCAATTGTAAAAGTTTTTGTTAAAAGTTCACTGATTATTAATTGATGATAATATAAAATTGCTGGAAATTATAAAATTATAAAAATTAATTTTTAAAACTAAAAATATATCTATAATCTTTTAACACTTTGGGAGTACCCCGACCATTGTCAATAATACATCGACAATGTGTTGAGTAAAACGGTAGGATTTGTCTGTCCATAAAGTTTACGGTATTATAATGGGCCAAGTAGGATGCGTGAATATTCAATTATATGCATCTTGGGCCGGACAGTGTTATCGTTTCTGTAGGGAGCGAACTCACTTGTTGGGCTCCAAGCAGTGTGCAAAGCCATGCCGAAGATTATTGAAAATTACCGGTCTCTTTAGGTGATTGATTGTACTAAAGAGTTTCTTGATCGAAACCCAAATGATCAATGGGTTGTGAAGGGCGAAAAACTAGATTCAGGAGGGGAAAATAATAATAATAATAATAATAATAGAGTCCTTTACAGAACTATACAACATTTAGAAAGTAATTACAAAAAAAGTGCATCTACAAAATAATTACAAAAAAAGTGCAAAAAATTCAAACCATTGAATTTCAAATTAAATAAGGAAGCCTAAAATCAAGGATAACTAATAATTCAAATTCAAATCTTTTGGATCTAACAACAATTTCAAATCTATAATTCAAAATTCAAATCAAAATGAGGAAATTAAAAACAAAAAATTATGAAGGAGTTAATGTTCATCATCCTCCTCCGCCGCCTCCCGCCACCGCCGCTATATCGCCGCCGCCGCCACCACCATATCGCCGGAGTTACTATTCTGAATTTTTTTTGACGATTTGGTTACCCACAAAAATTAAAATGGTTACCTTTATACGAAGTTTGACTACCAACTGCATCACATTCAAAATAAAATTGGTAATCAAATAAAACTAAATTGGTTACTTTATCAGAAAGTTTGGTAACCAATTGCATGAAGTTTGGTTACCAACTGCATCACATTCAAAATAAATTAGTAACCTAATAAAACTGAATTGGTTACCTTATAAGAAGGTTTGGTAACCAACTGCATTAATTTTGGTTACCAACTACATCAAATTCAAAATAAATTGGTAACCTAATAAAACTGAATTGGTTACCTTCATACCAAAGTAACCAAACCTTCATACCAAGGTAACCAAACATTCATAACAAGGTAACCAAACCTTCATATTAAGAAAACCATCATATTAAGGTTCGGTTACCTTGATATAAATATTTGGTTACCTTGGTATGAATGTTTGGTTACCTTGGTATGACTATTTGGTTACCAACGTACGAAGGTTTGGTTACCGGTGGAGGTGAAAAATGGACCGGTGGCGGAGGGAAGAGAAAGGGGGCGGGAGGAGAGGGAGAAGGAGGGGGTAGGGGTGGGGGGTGGGGCGTGGGGGGGGGGAGGAGAAAGGGGGAGGAGAAAGGGGCGGGAGGAGGGGGAGGGGGAGGGGGAGGGAGGGGAGGTGGTGGGGTGGGGGCGGAAGGATGATAAAGGGGGGCGGGAGGAGGTGGAGGGCGGCGGGAGGCGGCGAGAGGGGGAGGGGGAGGGGGAGGGGGAGGGGGAGGGGGCGGGGGCGGGGGGAGGAGAAAGGGGAGCGGAAAGAGGGGGAGAAGAAAGGGGGGCGGGAGGAGGGGAGGCGGGAGGAGAAGGGAGACGGAGGAAGGGTTGGGGAGGGGTTGGGGCGGGGCGGGGCGGGGCGGGAGGAGGAGAAAGGGAGGCAGGAGGCGGGAGGAGGGTGGAGGGAGAAGGGAGGCGGATGAAGTGGAGGGGAGGAAAGAGATAATAAAATATTAATTAATTGAGAGAGATAATGGAGATAATCATGGGCCATAATTATAGGGATAAGATTGCACTCCTTTTGTAATTAAGTATTACATATGCACTAATTTTGTAAATATTTTATTTATGCACTTTTTTTATAATATTTTATTAAAATGTACTATTATATGTAATTAACCCATAATAATATCCCCTTAAATGCAAAAATAATATCCAAAAGATTCCCCCTATATCTCTATTCTCTTTTACTTCCCTTAAAGTTTATCAATCTATTATGACAGTCAATTGTATACGTTCCTCTATAATAAAAATAGAATTTGTATTTTTGTACGTATATTGTACTGGTAGGACACTCGAGACATTAATGGAATTAATATAAGAATGAAATTTTCTTTGCAAGACAATTTGTTTTGTTAGTTATCACCAAATTTCTTAATGTTTGGTTATTGTCTTCATCTTTATTATGAGTTTGAATGATTTCTTAATCATTATTTATGTTGCATGCATGCATGGTATCTAACCATTTTTGTTGCATGTCTAGCTATAACCCATTGTTTAATTTGTTTTTTTAAATATAGCTATGTATGTATGGTTCAAGGAGATATGGATGACTTAAAACGGAGAATTAGTCTAAAACTAAATGTATCTTGGGAGTTTAAGGGAAATATGTTGCAAGAACGGGGGAGCCGTACGTACGTAGGACAAAGTAACATATAATTAAGTGTTATGTATTTGAGACATATATTTGTTCAAGTTAATTTCGTTGTCCAAACTAGTGCAGTTGTTAAACACAAGGAAAACTAAGTTCGGTATTTCATAATTTTCCTATCAAACACGAGGTAAGTTAGTCCGGATTAGTTTTATATTTCACCCGTTCTAAAATTAGATATGCAATTTGACTTTTGAGGTCAAATAATAACATATTAAACTTCAAATTGATGTGAACTTATTTAGTTTTAGTCGATACAATTATTATAATTGTATAGTATATATAACAAAAACTATTAATCACAAAATTTATTTCATTCTAAAACTTTTATGAGCCATACTAATTTTGAAGTTTAATATATATACAGTCGTTTGACCTCAAAAGTCAAGTTATATCTCTAATTTTGAAACGGATGTAGTACTGTAAGTTTGATGACACAATAACCAAATTGTTAGATTTTAAGATCGAATCACACAGAAAATAGAGAAGAACGAAAAATAAGAACATACAAAGTTATCAAGGTTCACCAATTTGACTAGTCTTGATTTTTTTGATATATTCATTTAACAGTCTCACACATTTTACATGATTCACACGCCAAACATTACTTTTATAATAACTACACTACACTGTTTATATATATTATTGGTGGCAACAAATGCATGTTGCTTGTACTTCGATATTATATGGATGATCTTCGCGACGGACCATACCACGGGTGGTTTCGACAAATTACAGTGTCCCTTATTTGCAAATTTACTTGTATTTTATAACATACATACTTTTGTTCACAATGCATGTGTTCCTTAACTTATACTACTATGCTTAACTCAGAAACAAATTTGATTTTACATAGCAGCACATTTTGACATTTGGGCTCAGTCGATCATGTATGTATATTTAGTCATCCCACTTTGAACATTACCAAGTTGATTTTTTTAATACATGGTAGCAGGCCGAGGTCGGCTGTGTTACATGTGAAATCTCTAATTAAAATAACACTAATCATGTTTAAAATTAAGAGGAAGCTTAACAACTTCTTCTAGTATGGTATGTGCTCTTAGCTTCTTTGAATTGACTAAATCTGAATGAGAGCCCGGAGGATGTTAATTGAAGTGTCCTCCTAGCTAACTGAGCTTTGAATGGGGTCTTCCCAGAGTTGCTGCGGTGATGAGAAGGTTGATGAAGGGTACGTACGTATGTGAACTTATATTAATTTTCTTAATTTTTGCTAGCTTAATTAATATTATATCTGTATGTATATATAGCCCGTATAATATAATTAATCCCTGAAAATTAAATAAATTGTCTTTGGGGGTGGATTTATATTAATTATGCATGTAGGGGAAGGGCCTCGGCAAATGATTGTCCGTGGAGAATTTTTACATACAAAGAGTTGCATACTGCAACTAATGGTTTTAATGAGGAAAACAAACTTGGAGAGGGAGGATTCGGAAGCGTTTACTGGGGAAAGACTTCCGATGGTCTTCAGGTACGTAATTAATTAAGCGTACGTTTACATGCATGCATGCATGCATATCATGACTATATATTTTTTCTTATTTCCTTATCAATAATCTCAAGTTGTTATTGTTAATTAATTTAGATAGCCGTAAAGAAGTTGAAGTCTATGAATTCAAAAGCAGAAATGGAATTTGCGGTGGAAGTAGAAGTTTTAGGCAGGGTAAGGCACAAGAATTTATATATTGGGGCCAAATCTCAGTTTGCTGTCTCATCTCCATGGCCAATTTGCCGCTGATGTTCAATTAGACTGGAAAAATAGAATGAAGATTGCCATTGGTTCTGCACAAGGCTTGGTGTACGTAATAAGTTTTTTTTTTTTATCATCTTTTTTTCTTTCTCCTTTTTTATAATTAATTATAGTGTTGATATATATATATATATATATATATATATATATATAGGTACTTGCACCATGAAGTGACACCCCACATCATTCACAGAGACGTAAAGGCTAGCAATGTGCTATTGGATTCAAATTTTGAACCACTGGTTGCTGACTTTGGGTTCGCCAAGCTAATTCCAGAAGGTGTTAGCCACATGACTACTTGGGTGAAGGGCACCTTGGGATACCTGGCACTGGAATATGCTATGTGGGGAAAGGTTTCGGAGAGTTGTGATGTCTACAGTTTTGGGATTCTATTACTAGAGATCTTCACCGGAAGAAAACCACTAGAAAAGCTCCCCGGAGGTGTAAAAAGGACGATCACTGAATGGGCCGAGCCGCTGATTACAAAAGAAAAGTTTAAAAATCTTGTTGATCCAATACTCAGAGGAAACTTGGATGAAAACCAGCTGAAACAGGCCATTCATGTTGCGGCCAAGTGCGTGCAGAGTGAGGCCGACAAAAGGCCTAAAATGAAGGAAGTGGCTGATATGCTTAAGGGGTATGGGTATGGGTATGGGTATGGGTATGATCATCAAGTAGTAGTTAAAGAAGGAGGAGGAGAAAATAACAAGGGAATGAATAAGAATATTATGAGAATTCAAAGTGTCAAGTATGGGGAGGATTTGTTGGCACTTGATGATGATGATGATGGAGATCTGGAGGAAAATAGTAATGCATATGGGGTGTTTGGGGCCATGCATAATATATATGGATCATCATGTGCAGAAGATGCAATATCCATATAGGCGTAAATATATTAATCACAATGGAAACTCAAGGATATAGGAACTACTACTACTACTACTTTCTCCCATGGAAGAAATTAAATTGAAGTGATAAAATAGGAGTTTATGGGTGTGTGTTATGGAGATAGAGAGAGAGAGGCTTTCTCCCATGGATGAAGAACATGGAATTGATTGAGGCATCAATTGTTATTAGTCTCATGCATGTATTCGTCTTGTTAAACATGGAAGTCGTTAAGTTAGTGATAACTTTTGGAAGCTTTCCCAAAATTATTATGAATGTCGAGTATATTATACTACAAGTCATGGCGATTATACCCAATTGAAGCGAAAAAAGAAGAAAGAAAGAAAAGAATATAGACACTACTTTAAAACAAATATTTCTTTCATTTTTAGTCAAAAGAGTCTCATTTGTATAAACCTTAAGAGTCTTTTGTTGATGATAACATAAAATGATATAATATTATTAAATATGAGGTAGATGATATTGTTAATGTTAAAATAATATTGTTAGATCAATAAGTATGACTTAAAGTGTTAAATGTCGCTAAAAAAAATATAAAAATATCGCTAGTAATTATGCTAACTTAATTAATTTTATTATGATAATATATATCAATCACTTAAATCTAACACCACAATTTCACAATCATATTACAATTATTAAACTAAACATAAATTTTAAGATTTTACTTATAAATAATTCTCAGATTTAGAATATTAATTTAGAGAATGAAATAAAAATATTATTAAAATTCGAATTTTAATTATGTACCCAAGAAATAACCCACCCCCATTTTTCTCTCTCTTTATAATATTAGAAATATCAATATAGGGACCGATTCATAAGTAACGTTGTCAATTTAAGGTTATCCTTAAAATATACCTTGACTGTCCATCCATAGATCGAAAATAAAGTTCTCGTCCGCGGTTTAATACTACGAACTGGACAGATAACCAAAATACCCCCTCCTTGTAAAAGTCCCTCGTCATGGATGATTGGCCAATTGGAAAACGACGTCGTTTTTAAACAAGTGTCGTCCGTAGTATTAAACGGCGTCGTTTCCCAATTGGTCAGCATACGTAGCGTCCGCAGTTTAATACTACGGACGATAGACTTTTACAAGGAGGAGTATTTTGATCATCAGTCCGTCTGTATTATTAAACTACGGAATACTGAAGACTAAAGACGTTCGATCTTTAGATGAAGAATTGCGATGTGTTGTAAAAATATTCTTAAGTTGATAATGTTGACTATAGATTGGTTCCCATCAAAATATGTTCATAGATAGATAGATACAGATAGATATACTTACGATAAGGATCTTAGGCTCATCCAATTAAAAGCTCACCCAAACTCACTCCCTTTAGCGACGGACAGGGCGACGGTTCGTCCGTCGTTATATATACAATCGTCGTCTATATGTTATTCCGTCGCTAAAAATTAAGACGACGGTTATATATATAGCGACGAACTTATACTTTATTTGTATTTTTTGGAAGAAAATGGGATACTTGATTATCATGTCATGTCTATGTAACCGTAGCTGTCGTGTATATATACTCAGGTGTAGTACCAAAATTAACCCTGAAGACAGTTTATTGACCAACCACAAACAAGAAACGTGTGAATTCATACGGACAATAATGGAATTTAAGACTACAAACTGAAAGTCCAGTGCTAGTAGTATTTGTTTCTCGTCTTCACGCTTTTTAATACTCCATATTTCCATTATTCCCATTGCCCAGACTGGGTGTTCCCAAATTTCCAAGAAGTTTCACCCCATTACCCCAAAACTCAAGAGATAAAACTTCGTCAGCAGAACCTCTCCTTTTCTCCGGTACGCAATTCCATTTCTCTCTCCCTCTCTCTATTTGCAATTTTATGTATGTAATCTCACATGCATGCGTATGATTACACGAATTGTAAGACACTGATGGTGTTTGGTTTTACAGAGAGGGTCAGGGTTCTGCTATCTACAGATCTGATCTGAATTCAATTTACGACTCATTCTTATAGCAAATAATAATGGGTATAGCGTTTACGAAATTGTTCTCTTCGCTGTTTGGCAACCAAGAAGCTCGGATCCTCGTTCTCGGCCTCGACAATGCTGGAAAAACCACTATTCTGTGTATGTTTCTTCAATTTTCCATTATTACCCTTTTTATGTCTGGGTTTTATTCATGATTTTTGATGAGTTAATTAGTTCGATTTCACTTTTGATCAGATCGGCTTCAGATGGGCGAAGTTGTCTCAACAATCCCAAGTTGGTACTCTTTCTTTGTTTATATACTTTTATTTTTTAGGGAAGAAAATAAAATTTATGGAACATAGTTGAAGCTACTTGTTACATGAGATCAGTTGAGACTTGAGGGCCAGCCATTGTCTTGCCAAGTCCCTTTCTATGGATATTTGAAAATCTAAGTGGCCATTAATTGCTTCTGTTTTAGTTGCTTTTTTTATTGGTTTTGTTTTTGTGTAGATGGACTTGTGAGTGATTCATGTATAATGTTTTTTTGATGCAGCAATTGGATTCAACGTGGAAACTGTGCAATATAACAACATAAAATTTCAAGTATGGGATCTGGGTATGTTAATAAATACTTATTAATCTTATTTATCTTTGCCTTAAAGTATTTAGTATTTGAGAAATTCACTTGTGAAAGTATTTGTGCATCTGTTTAAGAATATTGGCATGATATTTATGTAAGCTAGTCTAGTAAAGTTTTGTTGCATCAGTAGATGGAGGCTGAACACAGTGGCATCTGGTTTTGGGTTTCGACACTTATGTGACATTTGCTGTTGTATTAATTGTGTCGAGAATCAGTGTTCCACATACCCCATTTTTTAGAGCCCTATCATTAAATAAAATGAGATGCTAATTTTTTAATTTGACAAATATCTATTGAATTCCTAGCAACAGACACAATTGGAGATAAGAAAGTTGAACTCTTGTTATTAACATCATTGATCATTCATGTCTAAAAAGGTTGCAAGTATATAAGACTTCTGAGCATATATTATGCACTGCTCTTAAAAGGAAGTTATCATGTAACTTATTTTCGTTATAATTATATTTTCATACCTACTTTAAACATATTATATTATTTTTCCCAAGATCATATATAACACTGCAATATCCTAGAGTATTAAGGGTTTACTCTAGGTGTCACCCATAATCATCATGGGAACTCTCATGAATTTTACCACTAGATTGATACCACCAATTTCTTCTTTTCGTATCCATTGGATCAGTCTCTTTTGCTTCAAAACCTGGTTGTGAACTTGAAGAATCTTAAATTTCCATTGATCTTGCATTTTGTCTTGTGTTTCTTATTTGTCTCCAGCTTTAGCTACAGATGTCACATCAAGCCATGTCAAATTAGCCTTGTTAAACACTAAATCATCCTTCAAATTAGGATCCTTTGCATACGAGAGGACCTGACATTACTTAATGTATTTTATCCAAGTTGTTTTCTCTCTTATGGTCAAGTCTGTTTCATATTTACATACAGTTAGTCTTTACTTCTTTCCCACGCGCAAATGTCACGTTTGAGGATTGGACGATAAGAAAGCTTGTTTTTGTTTTGTAAATATTCTTCTTTTGTCAATGCAATTTCCAACAATAACCTCAGGAACATAGATTTAAATACTTGTGTTACAAACAGGGGCGGAGGGAGGGGGGTCCACGGACCCCCCGGTCGCCGGAAAAATTAGTATGTAGGAGGGTCCAGTCTGAAATCTGGCAATGGCGGGGTCCGGGAAGCTCTGCGTGTACTGGGAAGAAGAAGGAAGGGGAAGAAGAAGAAAAAAAAAATAAAAAAAAATATAACTTTATAATTAAGTAGCCTACACATAATATAAATACTGATATATTAATAAATTTTTATCCGTTTGCAATTTTAAAATGGTCAAAGAAATGAATCTCTAATTTAAAAAGGAAGAAATACTAATTTACTTAGATTTTTTTCATTTTTTTGACACTTTTGGAGACAGGTCGTCTAACAAACTTTATTATATAATCTCTCTATTTTGCAAGAGAAAAAAAGAGAGTCCTATTTATAAATTTTGCAAACAATAA
Source organism: Panax stipuleanatus (assembly GCA_020205555.1). Taxonomy (NCBI): domain Eukaryota; kingdom Viridiplantae; phylum Streptophyta; class Magnoliopsida; order Apiales; family Araliaceae; genus Panax; species Panax stipuleanatus. Next base: position 153,246,725 of record CM035122.1, read on the forward strand.
CTACTTTTTATTTTATGTATGTATACTTTTTAAAATAATAAAGTAATCATTCATTAATAATGGCATTATATACATAAATATAATTAAGTGATAGGATTTATTTTTTTTGAAACGAAAGAAGTATTTCTGTTATTTAAAAATAATAATTACTTCGTTTCACAAAAAGAACTTTATTTATAAAATTTATCAGTATTAAATATGTATTTTTGTTCTATATCTATCTCAAGTAAATAAGTTGTTAGGTTAACATTAACCACACTATATTAAAATATGATGATAATTTATACTCATCACTACAAAAATAATTATTTTTATACTCTTTTTAAAAAGAGTAATGGACGTGTTTGATCTTTTCAATATTTTTCTATTTGTGAAACGAAGTAAATAACAGAGGAGATCTGTATATTGGAGGGTCTAGTAGAAACAGAGGAAGAGAGGAGAGGAGAGTCGTCAGTTGCTGTCCGCCGCTGGTCGCTGACGCCCCGTCCGCCGGACCCCCTGGCTTAAAATCTCTTGCTCCGCCACTGGTTACAAATACTCCATTGACTTTGAAAAACTGAATATTGTTTTTGTGGTAAAATATAACTTAAGTGTAAGAGTTGAGCTTATAATATAATAATTTCTAATCTGATCAATCTGAACTAAGTCACATGCTCAGTCTTATTTCTTTGACATCTGAAGCACTGCATGTCAAATATAGAATCTTTTATTGCTAGTTGCTGCAAATTCATAGATGAGAAATATGAACTCCACCATAAGCTATGTACTTGAACGAATGAGGATGGTTAAAAGGCCTTATAAATTGCTATTCATCCATTATCCTACCGTGGACTGAGGTACTTGGGACCAATTTTTCCATGCAAGCATACAATGTCTTTATAACTTATACATCAATTACATATTTCGATCGTCATAAAGTGATAATGCGTTCAAAATATAATTTTTCTATGTAAGCATATATTTTGAATGTCAAATTCTATATATACTTGTACGGTAGTCAACAGCCATCTGACTTACTTGCAGTGCGGTAAATGCAGGTAGTTTATTGGTGTTGTTTTGGTTTTGGGGAAAAGTATCATTTCTGATTGTTGACAAGTTGGGTATTTGTTTGATTTATAAAAAAAATTGTATATTGACTTTCTTAATTTTTATATTTATAACGTGGCTACTTTTTAATATTTATTTCATAGTTGAAATTTAGAGTCATGTTACTAGCTTAATCAACAGGAAAAGAATTTTTTGCATGTGATGTTCTGATAATCTTTTTCTTCTTTCCCCCCCTTTTAATATGGTACAGGTGGCCAGACAAGCATCAGGTAACTTTTCCGTAATATTATATTATTTCTCTTGCATTGTCATCTCAAGTCTGATTTACTTTTTAAGGATTTCCGTCTACCATCTTATATTCTTATGCTTTTTTTTTTGTAGTTATTGTCTGTTACATTTTCCTTTTCTTATTTTTGGTTTGTTTTTGTTGAATTGGTTTACACTTTATTACCATCTTCAACAGTTTAGTGTTTTGGAATCCATATGTTATCGAGGACTCTGATTAACATTCAAAAAGAAAGATACATCTTTTCTTTCATTTTAACTTGTTTTCAATATCTTGTGCGTCACTCTGAATCCTTCTGTCAATACTCACCTACCAAGAAAAGAAAAAAATAAATATTGTGTTGCAAATCTGTCTGTAAAATATCTTGCAGATGTCCATTGGCACTCTAAAATTTCAATTGAATATTGTAACATCCCTTTGAGATAATCGCTATACTTCCTGCTTGTCCTGGTGGTAGCTGACATTTGATATCATGGTTGACCAATTTCTGGAGTAGGCTGGCTAATTGCATACATTAAAGATGAAATTGTTAAGTTTGATGCGTTTGTTTGATTGGAATAGTTGACAACTTAGTCAACATTTATCTTGTTTATAGATTGAGGGTTCTGAATTTCTAGTCTCAATTTTATGGAGATCTGACAGTAGTATTTTTGTGACTTCGGTTTTATCAAGTTTTCTTGTTGTGTCGCGTGCTGTCAAGTCTTTGAGATTTTTAGGTTATTTAAAATTCTGAAAATCTTTTTATAGTTCTGTGGCTGTTAGGTGCTGTTTGTTTACATCTGATTGCCTCTTAATGGACTGTCTCTTATTCGCTAAGAGGCATGATGCTGTTTGTTTATTTTTTTGTTACCTCTGAATGTCCTCTTAATCAGTTAGACAGAAAATGAAATCTTAATAATTAAGAGGTGTCTCTTAATGAATTTTTTTGATAATTTTTTTATATAAATATATTCAACAATATTATTCACTCATTTTTATTAAATTGAATATTTAAAATTATTAAATAAAATTTTACCCTTTAAAATGGTAAAATAGTGTCATTAAGAGACAACTTACTTTTTAGTTATCAAACAGTTTTTTAGATTCAGACCTCATAACCATTCAGATGATCTAATTTATTAAGACATCATAATCATTTAGATCTTAATTATCAGATTTATCAAACACAACCTTAGACTCTAAATTCCAGATGCTATATCTAGATCTTGTTTGATGTTTCATAATCTTTTTCCTTTATATCTCTGGTAAGGTGATGGCAATTTTTTTAATCTCAAAGTAGAAATGCATTTGGTCCTTCAGTCTGTGAAGTGGTTTTTTGGTATTGCACTCCTATATGATAGTTTTTCAAAGAGCATATAATGTGTTCTATACTAGGTCTTAATTTTATATTCTAGGTTGGATTACAAAAAGCCTTTACTAATCAAAAAAAAGAAAAGAAAACAAAAGAAATGGTAAAGAGTCTTTTCAGTATAATGGGGTTGGGAATCATTAAATTATAGTAAATTAGTTATGGGAAAAAATCTCCAACTTCGGTCAGCAACACTAAATTTTATTGTGACATCTTCGTCAGTTAACTTTTATGTTATTTGGCCATCTATTTCCAATTCAAACTGCCACTGGGTGTAAATATATCATAACTTTTCATTTCATAGTAAGACTAGGCTTGCAGGCTACATTTTATCTAACATTGTTACATTGGCATGCATGCCATCATTAGTAGTGAAGGGAATGCAAATTAAGAGCTGTTTATACAGACTGGTTGGATGACTTGACCTTGGCTGAACAAATGTATGCTATATTTTAAGGACTCTTCTTATGAGTTATTTTCCTTGGTTCTATCAACATGGGAGGGAGTATGTATCCAAGATTTACTTGCTGTTTTTTGTGTTTCATTGATACTTATGACTTGCATACTAGGACTTTATAGGATTTTCTTTCATTCTGTGTCAATTGAACTTTCCATGTGCAACCCTGATCTGCTTCTTTGCAATTGTATATATGGCCTCTGAAGTAATTAGGTTGCGTCAATTGAGGATGCCTCTTGGGGCATCTGAGAATGATTTAAGTTGATTAGCTGAAATGTTGGTTCCTCCAGGCCATATTGGAGATGCTATTTTCCAAATACTCAAGCCATAATCTATGTTGTGGATTCAAGTGACACTGATAGACTGGTAATCGCTAAGGAGGAGTTTCATGCAATCCTGGAGGTACTCTTATAACTGGTTTATTTTTGCTTGATTTAATTAATTCACTAGAAACAATTGTGAGACTCTTGATTCTTATTTCAATTTACAGCAGCTTAGTATGCCCATTTTATCGTCTTTTCTTAATACATATGTTTTTATTTTTTTTGGTTGATGTGTGTTATGTTGCGGTGTTAGGCAGTTAAGCCACACCATGAATGTTTTTGAGTGTAATAGTAAATTTTTAGTGTCTTGTTGTTGATGAGACGTGTTGTTTAAAGTCGAATATTTTCTTACTGATTTTTTTAGGTTTTCTTTTTCCAAAATATTTGATAGGTTATAACCTGAATTTATATATGGTAATGGTAGGTTGAGAATTGAGATTCAGTAGCATAACTCTGTACATAGACTCTTTCGCTTAACAGTCCCCTCATTTTTCTCAACTAACTTTAATTTTTTTTTTAAAAATATGATTATTTTTTTGTGTTACTAAATGCTAACTCCTTTTGCCCCCCATTATAAGGGGAGATCGCATGGTCAAATCCTACCTACTCCAAGGTTATCGTCTTCATAGTAAAATAAATAATAGAAGTAAATTTTTCGTCGTATTTTTTAAATTGTAATTCATTGTTTGGTTATTTGACCTGTACTTGATTTTATCTATAAAGAAATGTACTACATATACTTGAATTGAACCTTCAATTTATGTTATGGATTTGAAATATATATATATTCTTTGTGCTTTCTTGTCAGGAGGAAGAATTAAGAGGTGCTGTCATTCTTATCTTTGCAAACAAGCAGGTTAATGTTACTGATCTGATTTTGATTCATTGTATACACATCAATATCAAAGTAATGCCTGTGTCGTGGAGAAGTTGGCCAGAACATTGTGAATGTCTTTGTTTCAACTTCGTGTCTTAGAACATTCATACTAATTACCCTTTTCTTAAATATTGGATTTTCTGGATTATAGGATCTTCCTGGTGCACTTGATGATGCTGCAGTTACCGAAGCCTTAGAGTTGCACAAGATAAAAAATCGTCAATGGACTATTTTTAAAACTTCTGCCATAAAAGGAGAAGGACTCTTTGAAGGCTTGGACTGGTAAGCTTAATTATTGGCAAAACATTGATGTTCCCAGGCATTAGTACAAAGATAATTGTACTCCCACTGTTCCATAAAATAGGATCATTAATGACTTTTTGAAGTCAGTTTGAGATATATTTTAAATTTTAAAATTGATATTAAGTAATTTACTTTTAGACAATACAATTATGAAAATTGTAAACTATCTAGCTATTTTCACTAATTAAAATTTTTATTAAATTCGAAAGTCAAACGAATTAAATCAATTTTGAATTTGAAACCTATATTTTGGAATGGAGGGAGTAGTACTTTTAAACGCAACTTACATCATACATGGGTTCTCCTTGGATGCGGCTGTTCTTAGTAGTGCTCCTTTAACAGTACTACAGTAGGGTCACAATTTATTTTACATTTTGTGAGTTTGATAGACCTATTCCTGTTTCAATTTGGAAGTGCATTTTGTTATCAGTTGGAATCTTTTTTCTTTTTCTGTTTTTTGGGTCTTTCTTTAAAGCTTATTTTGGAGAGGTTTAAACACTGCTTACATTATATGATTTATCCTTTGATGTGGCTCTTCTTAACAGTGCTCCTTAAAAATAGCATCACAATTTATGTTGTATTTTGTGAGTTTGATAGATCTATTCCAGTTCCAATTTGGAAGTGCTCCCCACCCCCACGGCCCCACCCCTACCCCTACCCCTACCCCTAAAAAAGAACCCATATTAAGCTCATGCAATCACCCTTGTCAATTGATTGAAGAACCACTTGGCTGGCTGTTCATTTAGTGCATTTGATAATGTTGTTTCAAGTTAATCCCAAATTTAAACACACAAGATACAATGCTATTTATACTGTTATCTTGAATGTTAGATTGCTGTTTACATAAACTCTTTGGAAAATAAGTCCTCTTTTTCTTCCAATACATACATATATATATATATATACAGGTTGAGTAACACACTTAAGTCTGGAGGTGGCTAATTTTTTTTGAAGAAACAATAGTTTGCTGCTGCTCTATAAGCGACTCCTGCTGTGAGAATGGTGCGACTATGGCTTGTCATGGGGATTGATTTAAAGAAATTTTATTCATGCCGGAAGTTGTATGTTCTGATCTTACTACTGATTTTTTGAGCAGACTGATGATACAATGACAAATATGATATGGACCTCCTGGCTCCTCCTCCATTTTTGTTCTCTTATTTTATTGAGTAGCACTACCTTTTCGAAGATTCCCCACCTTTCTCCTCGTCGTAGGTTTTACAGATTACTGACTAGTGATGTAGTAGATTCTCTTTTCTGGGGATATATCATACTACTAATGTTTTACTTAATTTCTGTTCAAATAACCAGACCTGAATTTATGTGCAGAAGCAAAATTATCATCATCTATTCTGGACTCATAACTACCATCACTTTATTAGTTTTTCCTCCAAAACATCTTTTTTGCCCTTTCCGTAGCAGTGTATTTGAGTGGAAGGTATAGCATTATATTTTTATTTAAATTTCTTCCCCCTATTTTCCAAATTCCAAAACTGTCTAACAAGATGAGCTTATGATTTTATTCCTAACAAAACATAGAAGGGATCCAGTCTATATTCATGTCGAGAACTAAATGATTCAAGTGTCTTGTTTGTTTTTAAATTTGGACGGAATTATAAAATAACTCAATATAGGGGAGTTATTTAATATCATGTTCAATCAGGTATTATAATCTCCACCGTTTGAGACTAAAAATTTCTCGACAAAATTAATCTCAACATTTTTTTTTAAAATGACCACAATATATATAATTTATAATTAATTGTTAATACAAAATTTATAATTAATATTTAAATGATTAATTATTAAATTTTTAATTAATTGTTAATTTATCTACAGTTTTACAGATTACTGACTAGTGATGTAGTAGATTCTCTTTTCTGGGGATATATCATACTACTAATGTTTTACTTAATTTCTGTTCAAATAACCAGACCTGAATTTATGTGCAGAAGCAAAATTATCATCATCTATTCTGGACTCATAACTACCATCACTTTATTAGTTTTTCCTCCAAAACATCTTTTTTGCCCTTTCCGTAGCAGTGTATTTGAGTGGAAGGTATAGCATTATATTTTTATTTAAATTTCTTCCCCCTATTTTCCAAATTCCAAAACTGTCTAACAAGATGAGCTTATGATTTTATTCCTAACAAAACATAAAAGGGATCCAGTCTATATTCATGTCGAGAACTAAATGATTCAAGTGTCTTGTTTGTTTTCAAATTTGGACGGAATTATAAAATAACTTAATATAGGGGAGTTATTTAATATCATGTTCAATCAGGTATTATAATCTCCACCGTTTGAGACTAAAAATTTCTCGACAAAATTAATCTCAACATTTTTTTTTAAAATGACCACAATATATATAATTTATAATTAATTGTTAATACAAAATTTATAATTAATATTTAAATGATTAATTATTAAATTTTTACAGCATAGTGCTGGTAAGAGGAAAATATTTAGATTATTCGTGCAGTAATCTACAATGCTTGGGCACATGAAAAAATCATATAGAAACAATGACGGTTACACATGCAAACAAGAATAGACATATTATTAACGTAGTAATGCCACACGCTATATGAAGTGTTACAATTTATCCAGTTTATATAAAGTTTAAAATTAATTGTTCATTATTTTTTGATGTATAAACAAGTTTAAATTATAATTTAAAATATATTATTATTAATAATGGTATAATATTCCAAATGATATTTCTTTATCCAATCCATAAGATGAGATTTTTTAAATTATCCCATAAATAATCTCGTAAAAAACAAACATGTAACAAAAACTATTTAATCATACGATTAATAGTCTTAGGATTATAATTCCCGAGATTACAAACAAACATGGCCCAAGTGAATAACACTGATAAACTGGCTACATTCAACATTTACCAAGATGAGAAAAAAAAGTTGAATTTAGAGACAGTGGGTGCAACCGTGCAGCAGCTGCCTCCTAATGTTGATAGCAAAGGGATCATACTATGTTATTACCAAGAGAGCAGCAGCAGCAGCAGCAGCAGCAGATCACAACCACCAAATTCTCTTCTCTACAGAGCAGATTGGAAAATCATCTCCGCTAGTTCCTGCAAAAAATTTACATCAAACGCCTTTGATAGTGGTTGATAAATGATATAATAATAATAATAGCTGTTACTACTTTTCCAGGAACATTCAACCACATAAACTTGAAGATTCTAATACCTGCTTAGCAGAAGGAACTTTGGGTTCTCCCCACTCCATGGCTGCCTTCTCAAGCAAGTCAAAATCAGCCTTTCCAGCCTGTGGAACCCAACAGAGAAAAAAAGAAAAGAAAAAAGTGGATGGATAACAACTCCGCATTACACAGAAGAGAAAAAAGAGAAAGTGTAGTAAAAGCAACAAACCTCTACTTGAGCCCCAATTTCAGTGTCAAAGGTCTGATACCTCTTCCGAACAAGCTCAGCCAAAGAAGCATCCTTTTTCAGATGGATGCAAGGAAATTCAGTTAGTTAGTTTCTCCTCATAACAAGATAGAAAGGAACACAGAAATGAAGAGCGAGAAAAATCACCTCAATCATCTTGGCAACATTTCGGAGACCGCGGGCCAGAGTATCCATACCCGCAATATGAGCTATAAACAAGTCCTCAACATCTGTGCTCTCCCTTCGCCTAATCATATCATATCATCATCCAAATGTCAGTAGCACACTCATCTCCAAGCCACATTTTTTATAACAACAAGTACCAACAACAAAAGCAAGCATTAACTGAAGCTAAATTAAAAAAAACAATTTATGTATGTATCACTTCAGACTACTACATTTTACACAATAGATAAAGTAATGGTTTACAGTCAACAAGAAACAGAGGTAAAATTCAATTGTTGAAACAAACTTCAGCTTGTGCCATCAACTATCAACATATAACTATTAAAGATACAATTTTGGTTGATTGTCTTTCCCTTCTAATTAAAAACTCTATCACTACTAGTAGGATTTATAAACTCTATTTTCAATCTCGATTAAAACTCTATTAAAAATTACCCTGTTTCCTAATAATTAAACTGTATCAGGTATCTAATACATATTTACAAAAGGTTATACTTAGGCCATGTTCAACCAGCAGCACAATATACTAAATAAATATATATCTTTGGCAGTCTTCTCTTTTGATTAATATTCATATTCCTTAAAATTCTAACAAAATATCTGAATTATATATTATACATACACTAATAGAAATCTAATAATCACACATTTCCCCCCTATAAATATAGCTAGTAGCTGCTGATATTGTGTGCAAGTGATAACTCACAATTTGGCATCAAAATTGAATCCTCCTGGCGCCAATCCTCCCTGTAATAGAAAGAAAAATAGGCAGTAGGACCAATTAATAAAATCCAAGTGTCCAACATAATTGCAAATGTTTCTATGATAGATTAAAGGTATACCAAATACTGCACATACATTTCTGATAACGCTGAGCATCACCATTGTAGCTTCCCCTATATCCATCAGAAACTGATCTGTATCCCAACCTATGATTTTGACAAAAGTTCTTATTTAAAAGTTCAAAGCTGATGTCACATTATCAAGTTGTAATTGCAGCTTAAAAAGGCTCTCTCTAGAAAAAAGTAAATGTAATCTGTCATAGTAAAAGCATACCAATCTGAGGGTCACCAGTGTTGGCATCAATATTTCCCAGCAAACCATTTATTCTTGCAGTTTCGAGCTCATGATGGCAGCTACATAGCAAACACGTACATACTCAACTCAACACCAACTTTTTGCTAAACTAATAGGGAACAACAGACAAGTATATGTGGGGAAAAGGAGTACGTGGCTTTCCATATCCAAGCTTGGCTATAGACACACTCATTCATTAATCGTATTTTTGTCTTTTCAGCTTTTTTTATTAATGGCATTGCAGCCATTTCACTATTTTAAAACCAAATACAACGTCATTTTGGGCCCGACTATAGCCAATCTTGGTGGCAAGCCATATATTTCCTTTTCTAATGGAAGATATCAATCATTCAGTTCCACAATTGACAAAAAACATTTGTGCTCAGATTGATTACCCAAAACCTTTGACCTATCCTTCTGGAGTTTTTTAGAAATATTTTTTTAAAGCTTGAGACCGTTTCATGTGAGAGAATGAAATTGAAAGGCAACACCACAAACCTGTGTCCTGAAAGGGTTGCGTGATTGCACTCAATATTTAGTTTAAATTCTCCTGCAGAACAAAGACCAGCAATATGGTTAAAAATTAGTTCATCAATTACCAAATTATTGTGCAACGTCTTTTACATGTTTTAAAAGCATATCTCGTCATATTTGCTAATAGACTGGTTAGTAAACCAGGATAGCAAATGCTATTAGAAACCAAGCCAAGAGGGTGAAGTAAAATAAGTGTGCAGTTTAACATTTCCTTCATTCCCTGAAAATATCAACCTTCCATTAGTATTTTTTATGTTCTGAATAAGGTAAAGGAAAGAAATGGCACACAAAATTAATGTATTCAAATATTTTAATAATTCTGTCACATATAAATATATATATATATATATATATATATATATATATATGTGGGGGGGGGGGGGGGGGCGTGTATGTATATTTGGCCTTAAAGTAAACAGGACCGGCAAGCTTAGTCAAAAACCATATTTACCTGACTTTAGATTTTAATTCAGAAGTACAACTCCCAAAAGAGACAGACAAAAACTCAATAACCCAGCATATATGAAAATCAACAGATATGTACAAACATCTTACTGGGAAAAAATTATGGTAAATAATACATTACTAAATTAAATAGTAGATGCATCATTAAAGTAATGTAGAGGTCAAATAAAAGAGAAAACATATTTAAAAAGAACAATGGTAACTGGAAAGGCAGATAACATAACCAATCCTCACTTTGAAAAGAAATCAGTATGTAAGTTGGAAAAAAGGTAACAGAGGAACTTAAAAGTGCAAGAATAATAGAAGAATTAAGGAAATCACCAATAAGGCCATATTTGCGCAAGAAATTCGCTGATGTTGCAGCATCCCAATCGTATCTGACATTATCAGTATGTGTAAAGAGAGAGAAATCAAAAAGCAAATCGACATACTGAAAGACTAGATTAAAAACATACTGGTGCTTGGTAGGTTCTTGGGGCTTGGGTTCGATAAGAAGTGTTCCTGAAGAGAGCAATAGTCACAAGAATTGAGTTATATCTAAAGTTTTGGTAAAGAGATTTAGATGATATACAATAATTAATAAAAAGGGTTTACACAAAGTCCTCAATCCTATCAAAAGAATAAATTCCTGGCTTTTGGTCCAATTTTATGATAAGATTTTATTTCAGTTATTATCTATAACCACTTCTCTAGTAAAATTCTATCAACTACTCTATTATAGTATTAAATAGCTGACGAAAAAATATACCATTGAATCCAATTTTTTTCTTGTAGGCAACAGCAGCTTCAAAAAACCTTGCCTACAACAAACAAACCTTAGCTTAATATAATTATGGAAGGATAAAAAGGAACCTCGGAGATTAACCAACAAGAGAAGGTGAACAAAAAAATTGCTAAACAGTTTTGAAAAAATAAGCAATGAAGATTGTTATCAGTGGTTCTGAATGGCCAATTCTTTTTCGTGAAAAATCAAACTATTTTAAGCAAACAGAAGATACTGAAAACTGAGAGTAGGATAAGTGAGTTTACCATATGATTAAGCTCTCTTTCCATATCAGTGTTTAAGAGAGATTGATAACCCTCCCGACCACCCCAGAAAACATAATTTTCTCCCCCTAGATAATGTGTTACCTGTAAATATATGCAAATAGACACAGTGGCCCTTTCATTCAATAAGTGATATTATAGATGTAAAGTTCTATCACATGTAAAGTTCTGTACGTAAAAGAACATTTGTATTTCAATAACTCATGCACAATCAACCAACCTCCATAGCTTTCTTAACCTGAGCTGCCCCATATGCATATACACCTAATTCAGGGCTGTAATTTTAGCTCCGCAAAACAAGGTCATACAGTTAGAAAATGAAAAGATTGCTGAATAAGGCTATAAAAAATATGAAATACCTAGTAGCAGCGCCATGCATGTAGCGGGGATGCAAGAACAACTGAGCGGTGCCCCAAAGAGGACGAATATTGGTACCCTAGAAGCCACATTAAATTGAAACCTATGAGAAGAACCCTTAGACGGCTGTAGTAATTAAAAGCACACAAATGTTTTGATCGAGGTACCTATTTACAAATTAATATACTATAAACATTTAAATTACAAAAGAGTGTGAAAGCTCATTATTCTATAATGAGTAGAAAAAACATAATATGTAATATGATGAAAAAGATATTACAACATATCATATAGCTTCATTAGGTTAATTACCTGAAGCTCTTTGGCAAGAGCTACCACTTCATCCAGATTTGCATTGGATTCCTGTGACAAATATAATACTTTAATTTCAATTTATAGGATCACACTTTCCGAAAAGAAAATTGTTTAAGTACCCTTCATCACTTCAAGGTAACGAATATAATAAAATAATTAGACAAACAGCAAATGGGCAAGTAGGAAGGGCGTTAAAACCTAAGACATTCTACTAAATTGTGTTTCTAGGAATTCACACATAAGCAACTCAGTTATCTTCACACTTCATTATTGTTCAATAGCATTAGGTATGAAGTCTAAACAATAACAGAGAGGTGATAAACACAATATGACTTCAAGTCTACATACCTCCAATGTTTTACCATCTGGAGCAATGTCCCTATCGTGGAAGCACCACCTGTCTACTCCAAGCTTGTCCAAAAACTCAAAGTTTGCTCTCACTGTATCATCAATTATCCGATGGCAATACTAAATTTCAACTTGACTAACATCAAAATTAAAATTTGATAGCGGATTAAATAAATTATATATAACGTACTCCTCCTCTTGGCCATAGGCAGGGAATTAGTGCCGTCTTCCCATGGCCACATTTTTGTAGCTGAACCAAATGGATCACCTCCTGTCCCGCGAAATGTGTGCCAAAATGCAACACTGAATCGCATCCAATCCTAAGGTGAAAAATTGGAATATTGATCACATTACATACATAATCTCTTAAAAAGTTAATGAAATAATTAAATAATAATATTGAGAAACCAAAGAACAAAACAAGAACCTTCATTTTCTTCCCAAGAATCTCTTCATTGGCATTATACCATTTAAATGCAAGGTGATTTTTGGTAGAAGGTCCCTAACCAGACAAGAGAAATAACATGTATGTAAGAATATGTAAAGGGTAATTCTAGGGGTCTCATATAATTAGTCTCAAAGAGTTTCTCAAATGATTCGTTTGGTATATCTCACATAACTGGCTATGCCGTAAAATATTATTGTTATATTTAAATGCCACATCAGGTGATGTGAGACCCCTAGATAAACCAATTGCATTGTAAAATCTAACTTATGTATCATTTTTCAATATTTTTAAAGGCAAAAAGGAAGTTAACTTTCTCACCTCATACTTAATCTTGGGAATCCCAGGAAAGAATTCCCCTTCCCATTCACCTGAATCAGTGCACTTGCTACCAACATCAGCAGGACAGGTTGGTGGACCGACAGCAATCTGCACAGAAAAAGAAAACAAATATAGCCAAACCAAAAATAAAAAAGGATAAACTGCAAAAGTATCCCTCAAAGTTACACAAAATTTCATTTTCTCCCAAAGAAGTTTTCTCAGGAGTCTAATTTTTTTGCAAACCTGTTCCTTTTTAACATAGGGGTGAAATTATAAGTCAAAAATAAGTTTTATATAGTTAAATACACATTTGAACCATTCCAAACGTATGAATACAAGAATATATAATAATGATTTCCTAAAATAATTTCACTAATATGTTAGAAGGGAACAGTTTTGGAGAAAGTTGATAGGTTGGGGCTAAAATAGGAATTTTGTGAAACAGGGACAGTTTCGCTGGTAGTATAGTATAGAGAGAGAAGAGAGAAGAGAGAAGAGAGAAGAGAGAGAGGTTGTTCACCACTGTCAAATTTAAACCCAGAAGAAAGAGAAATAACGTCCCAGACTTGATCTTTTTCATGTCAAGAAATCTACCTCTGCAACATAAAGCAGAAAAGCAACAAGATGAAGTACGACTAAACAGACGTATTCCTGAAGGAGAAGACATGAAAGAAGCATCGGCGATTAAAAAGAATTAGAACGATTATTCACCCAATTAAGTTTGATTAAAATAAAAGTCCAAATATTAACATCATCATCATCATCATCATACCCTGTAAGAATCAAACCACAGTTGGCACACCCGTACGTGTTGAATGTGAAAAAACCTACTCGACGGCCAATAATAAATACACTAGTAGTAGTACTTCCTTAGTATATTAATATTAGTGGTGAAATGAAACTCCTCGACAATAGAGCAAATTTATTCCTACTCCTCCTGCTAGACTCTATACTGGAAAGTAGAAAGAGACCCGCGAGAATCCCAACAGATTGCGTAAAATAGTAGCAGAAGCAACCATAATATCATTCATTATCTAATCTTCTTCTTGGAATTTAATTAATTAATCGTATCTTTTCATTTCATAAAAATAATTTAAAACTTCGAGTTTTATTTTTAATTGTACTCTAAAATCATTATCAATTTCTTTTTTAATACTAATACTACCTCTGTCCCACAATAAGTAATTTTTTACAGTTACCATTTTTTTTCCAAAATAAGTAATGTGTTAGAATTTCAATACAATTTTTACAATATTTTCTCATATGTGCCCTTATGCAACCAATGGTATTTATTGGGAAATTGAAAGGTTGAAGGAAGAGAAAGAGAGACTAAAAGGCAATAAAAAAAGTCTCAACAAAACAATAAAAATATATTAAAGGTATTTTTATCATTTTAATTTGTGTATTGATATGTATAATTTAAGTTAAAAAAATATTTATTATGAGACGAATGTAGTATTTAAAAATATAAAGGTAAATGATTCTTTTTACATGCAAGTAAAAGCCAACAAAATAGGCTAAATATCAGTCTGAATAGCCAAATTTGACTCTATTTAAAAGAGCAAAGCTACGGTCAGTTACGTGGCTGAATTTATCAATATTATTATCCATCATCCCTCGGGTAAGCTTAAAACGTAACACTGAGCTGGCATCCTTACCCTCCTAACGACCTCCCAGCTGTAATTAATATCTCTGCAATTTTTTTTATTCGGTACAATTAATATCTCACAATTTATTTTTGAGTCCAGTTATCCCGAATTATACGTTGGAAACTTATCAATAAATTATTGGAGAACTCCATTTATAATTAAAAAATAATAATATATATTGTGAAAATTTATATTGTCAATAATGATAAAAAAAATTAAAAGATGTGTAACAAGTGATACACTCTTATAATTTCTATTAATCTCATGTATTGATAAACTTCGTAATTGTAACTATACACATATTTATCACAAATACTTATCCACGTAACTGACAATTAAAAAGTCGCAATATATATTATTTTTTCAAAACAATATCTCCTACAATTTAAGTTGAAATAAATAAGTGAAACACAAAAAATAAATTAATAATAAAAAGTTGTACTTTGCTGATAAAGAAGATAGAATTAAGGGGGGGAAAAGCATTCATTTTATTATGAAACGCCGTTAAAACCTCATCACTAAAATATCATCATCTTGTAAAAAATGAATTTGAAAAAAAGTAAAGAGATAGATCCAAAAAATCTCCATATTTTTTAATACGAAAGATACGGGATCATAATCTTTTAACCCCTCCCTCTCTCCCTCGCGGCAAGTATAGTATCTATAGATATTTGGACTGGAATCTACCAAAACCAAATATTAACATTATTATTTGATATATATTCTTCCACTTTTTCTTTGTGTTTAAGATTTAATTTAATTATTTTTTTCATTTCAACAATAGATATGCATTTTTAAAGTAATTTATATCCTCCCTCTTTATCGTATGGTATATGTTGTACATGCAGGTTTTATATTTGCTTCCTCTGATGAATTGAGGTGCTAAGAGAAATCAGGATAATGAAGCTTCTACAACACCCGGTGAGATTATTTAGAGAGGGTGTCACTGTATTTTATTCTTTTTATTTTTTGAGTAATGTTAGAGACACAACTTATTCTACAACTATTTTACAATTTATTGATGTCGCATACTCCACCTCAGTATATTGATGAACAAATTGCTTCAATGTAGTCTTCGGCCCCACATAAAAGTTGAGGTGGAGTATACCACATCAACAAATTATAAAATAATTATAGAATAAGTTGAATCTCTAGCATTATTCTTTATTTTTAATTAAAAAAATTACTCCCCCACTTCAAAATATAGGATCAAAAGAAGAAATGGGACTTCCAAATAAATATAGCATTATTTATTTATTTATTTATAGAACATAGCTTAGAAAATAGAGGGTTGAGATTAGATATTGGTTATTAGAAGATGAACGGCTATGATTCATTTTGTTTGCTAAAAGATACATGGGTAAGATGTAATGTAGCCTATATAAGGCTTAGTATGTATTGAGAATAGGCACCGAATATATTGAAAATCAAATTTCTAATCTTCTTTCCTCTTTCTTCTCTCTATTTTTCTCCTGCAATTCTTTTTAGGTCTAACCGAGACATTAAATCGGTAACAAAAAAGTTGTGCCTCCAGCATTATTCTTTATTTTTAATTAAAAAAAATCACTCCCCCACTTCAAAATATAGGATCAAAAGAAGAAACGGGATTTCCAAATAGTCCTCTTTATTTATTTCTCTCACTTGTTTAAGATGCAAAACTCCAGGTTCTACTAGAAAGAATCCCCCAACCTCTGAATGAATGAATAACGTAATGAGCATAAAGGAGGTACATAAGGTCTCTTTGCATCCATGGCTACGAGGGAGGGAGCAGTTGCACAAATTTCATCCTGTGGAATGAAATCACTCGCTGGTTTGATGATTGTAACCTGATCAACTTGTACAGAAAAGTAAGCTTTAAATTTCCATGTTGAAGATGCATACATATATCCAAAGATTTTTCATATACAGATTTCCAAAGCAGAGTACATATATCCAGTATGGTTTACAGAAAGTCAAAACAAGCTGATCTCCAGAATATTTGATACTAATCCCACAAGGGTGGTAACATTTCATCTCAACCAACACAAATTTTTGAAGCAAAATTACTAAAATCTGATTTCCGCCTTCATCATGCAGAGCAGCGCTATCGATTGTTGAGGATAATTGGTTTCAAACATTTTCTGAGCTTCTGTTGGAATTGAATGCCATGAAGATATCAGTTTGGATAATGTTCATGCAGTTTTCAGTATAACTGAACCAAGCAGATGATAAGAGAATTCTGTAACCTGACCCCTATATATAGATACACAATACAATGCCTTCAGCTAATAGCAAGGTCAAGAGATCTCAATTTGTTAGGGCTCTTTGATGAACAGGCTAGTTTATATACATCAAGACATGAAACCTAGCTTCATCAATCATACCAGCTTATTTTCCTCGACTTACAATATCGAGTGAACTCTCTCCCCAATTAGGAAATGAAATGAAAAAAAAAACACTTGGATCCAAGCACGCAATCAGCAAAAACCAGAAGCTGTTGCAAAGGACTTTTACTCTACTGACCGAAAGGATGAACAAATCCAAGGTACAAATAATGTTTCGCCAGAAGAACATCCAAAGTTTTGTGAGATTAGGGTCCCAATAAAAATTTCAGAAGAAAATGCATCCAGACGAGAAGATGAATAGATGTTCAAGATCGTGTTTTGACATCTCAGCACGCAATAGTTACCTATCTTGCACAAAACAGAAGATATCAAAATCCCACCACTGACGATTCTCAGGTAATTGAGACAGCACCCACACATTGTCATAGAGTTATCCAAGTCTGCAAAGGAGCTGGGTATATATGTTTCTGAAAGCCTATTAAATTTAAGGCTCCGTGTTAATCCATTTGCTAATCTGACCATGGCAACTAGTTCTTTAAAAGTTTATCAAGTACGCTGACAGAAGAATCGCAGTCATTGTCACTGCAAGAGCCCAAGGAAGTTGGCATTAAGTGCCCAAGATTCTGAATGGTTGAATAATCTACAAATTGCTAGTATGCTTACCAACAATCTAATAATGCAGATCCAACAAGAAAGATAAACCGGGACCATAAGAATCTTTGTCTGAACATTCAACTCGTAATTATTACCCCACATAACAGGAAGGCGTGCTGAATAATAGTAGATGGCTAGGGAAGGAAGTTATCTATCATGTGGAGAACCACATCAGCACCATCAGAATTCAACCAGTAGCTTTTAACCTGAACTTATGGGAGCAGATAGAAGAGAAAACAGTAAAGTGAAGACCAAGAGAAAAACATACATAAACTTGAGGCATATTTATCAGTAAATATCATATTGCTTGCCAAATAAAACCATACTTTTTATTACTTTATATCAGAGACATACTATATCTATTATGATGATCTTCATGCTCTTGAAGATTATCTAGAAACAAAAGAAGCATATAATGAAATGTAAATCTTAATTACTTTATGGAAAATGGCAACAAGTTCCCCTAATGCACTCATTACATTGTGTTTTAAAGATCTTTTAGCAAGTTGTGGAAAGTGTCATTATGGAGACTTGCGCTAATCTAATGTAGCTAATTTTAGAAAGCGATATCATGGAAAGTTTGAAATAATGTACTTAATATAATAAACCTAATTCTATTAGTGTGAGTTCCCATAAAAACATTTTACGAAAGTAAATACTTACAGGTGCCATTAGAGAACTTGTTAGATGGAACGTTACTTTATATAAAGCGTCAAAGTTCGTAGATGATTTAATTAGCTATAGTGACACATACAGAATAAATTTAGGAGACTTGCCTGGATGGTACTGTGAGCAACATATCGTTGCTTACTGTTGTGAAAGCTAACATCAACACGTTCCCAAGGAACTTGAGTGAGGCCTCTGATCATCTCCTCTGCATAACCAGAATATAGTAAAATATGTATCACAAGATTTTGGTATTAAAAGTAATTATGTATAACTGGACCCAAAAAATTGGTACACAGCAAAAATAAGGATAAATAAACAAAAGTTGAAAGAACTTGGCCGCAGTGGAAATGCTTGATACCTTGTTCCCCCGACATTTAGTCAAAAGGGAAATCATGGTTAGGAAAAAATTGAAACTAACAGCAAATCACCTTTCACAAGTGACACATGCCAAAAAAAAATGCAAAGATCAACAAACTTCATCAATAAGCAATTGTTTCCCTGTTGATATTCCACAAAAATCTCAACAATTTCCAAAATCAGGAAGTTGCTGTCAAATTATAGATGGGATCAGATATCATGCTTTCGTTGGAAAAAAATGTAGCTTTCAATCACACCAGATACGAGATACTCCAAGAGTACAATACAGCACAAGGTCATCCTGCACAGGGCAATAGTGAAACAAACCAAAAAAATGGCCCTGATCTGTAGGATATTTGAGGTGAATTACACGAGTTGAACAAAAAAGTTGTCAAATTGGTAGCTCAGATGAGATGTGGATTTAAGGTAGCATACAATATGGATTCAATCGCGTTCATCTTTTCTAAAACATTTGATAGTCCACCGTATTAATCAATTCCTTTCCATCATTTGTTGTTTAGCTGAGGTCCTGGATAATGGCTAAAACCTACTTATGTGAATGTTTCTGGCCACTGATAGACAAGCATTAGATATTTTTTCTCATTAAATAAGGCAATTTTATTACAAGGAAAAAAGAATACAAAGCAAGGGAGGACAAGGAGTCCTCCAAAGAGAAACGAGAAGTGGGAAAAATCAGAATAGCTTGCAAATCCCTGCATCTGATACTTCGATATCAAATGCTCCCATTGTTGAACATGAAGAGAGGTAAAGAAGAAATATTCTATCTCATACAAGGTGAAGATGAGGATAACAAGCTCGGAAAATCCTAGTGTTCTAAAGAATGACAGAACTCATACAACACTACAAGATTTCCCAATGAAGCTATTCAAATTCAAACAGCATATCTCCACGTCCTAAACAAGGAATGTAACAAGGCTTTTGCCAAAGGCCAAGGAAGAAACAAATTACATGGGAATAGTCAGTTAAAACATGGATATGTGAAGAAAGAAGTTTATATTAGCCTATTTGGAGAGAGAAGCTTAGAAGAATAATTGTCGATATCTGTGTTTCTAATGTTTGAAAGTGACAAATATCACATCGTATCCTATAATGAGTACAACACACCGTGACGCTTTATGATACAGTACTGATACATTTATAAGTCAGAGACAGAGTTTATAAGAGTAAAAACATCACATTAAAGCTTTTTTTCCAGCAGCAGAAGAGTTCACTCGTTCAACACAATCGGATATAAAATGCTTTCTGGAGTTTCTTATCTTCTACATACTTTGTCTCACTTTTCTTTTTTTATTCTCTTTCTCATATGGAGTCATAACTACAAAATTTTGAAGTTGACCTTTGCACTCCACTTTGTAAATAGACACTTGTTTGACAACTTTAAACTAATATGCTTTAATAAACAATAAACTGAGGCATACATGTGTATAGCCATGTGTTAACGCCAAGATCCTCTCACGCGCCTCAATCACCGAAAAGCGCGCCCAATCCTGCACAGAAAACGAGTTAGCACCGGAAGCTTGACGGCTTGGGCCGCCGGGAGATAGCTCCGGTGTGAGAATAAGTACAGGCCGGAATTAGGTTAATAATAGAGGTGTGTGCTCTAGTGTCTGATAGAACAAAATGAATCTTACCTTCCTAATGTTATGCTCGGTACTTTGTATTAGTCTCACCGCCTTTGCATGCAACCACCGACCATGACATCACCTAATTGCATGCAATCCCCGTCAAATCAGTGTTTCCCACTAACTCCTCCACTAACTCAGGATTAAACCAAATCCTTATCAATTAAGGTAATGGATTCAGAAACTGCCATCTGTCCACCACCATAAACTCCAGCCTAAACCCAATTAAATCATCATTTAAATAATAGCCCAACACTCCAAAGGTCCAAATAAGTTTGACCCAATAAGCCCAAACAATCATGGCCCAACATTGCCCCCCAGTCTTATATCAAACAACATGTTTGGTGAAAGAGTACAAGTAATCAGCCCAATTAGCAAAAGAATCCCAATAAATCCAAGCAAGGCCCAATCAATAAAAAACCCACAACCGGACACCAACCCTTTAAATTCATTATCAGACGCCAACTATTCCCCTCCATCATTACCGTCAATAAATGTGCAGCCCTCGTGTTTCGTGAACCACTGAAAGGACTCCACTATAAAGCCCAATTTTCCCAATTTACACGGTTTCACCTGTTCAATTGAATTTCAAAATACTCTTGCTTTCTTCTTCCTTCAACTTCCTCTCTCCATCTCCTGTCAACAATGGCTTCCCAGAACTTAGATAACATCACCCCCAACTCTAAAACTTCTTTAGCTTCTAATCCGGTTGCTCAAAACCTCACCCATATCATACCAGAAACAAACCCTAAATCTGCCCCCTCAACCAGCAAGAAACCTCCATCTTCCACCTCCAAAGACCTTCCTCTCGATTTCACAAATGTAAAACGATTTCCCCATGCTAATACCCCTTCCAAACTTTCAGAGGCTGATACTCATACCTTTCGAGAACAATACCATATCCCAAACACCCATTATCTGCGAGCACCTACCCTTACAAACCGAATGTATCATCGTCCCGACGGCTGGACCGCCATGCCCCTCACCCTCCTAGAAAAAGCGGTTCGCTTTCCCCTCCACACCTTTATCATAAACATCCTAGGGTTCATGGGTGTCGGGTTGGCCCAACTGGTTCCCAACTCTTATATTTACATCCTTGCTTTCATCGTCTGGCGCTACGAACAAGAAATTACACATTCTATTGATTTCTTTTTCACTATCTTTTCTGCCGGTAAATCTCGTGAAAAGGGTTATAAAGGGCTGAGCAAGCAATCTAGTTCCACCGTCGAGAGACGCTCTTTGGTGAACACTCCCTCGAGCAACAGAGGGTGGCATGAGAAGTGGTTCTTTGTTAAAGGACCTTTGATCTCTTCCGTTCCTGACTGGTCCACTGCCAAGCATCTCTTTGCAGACTTCGGGGACATTCCAGAGGAACGTGAAGCAGAGATGACGAAGCTTCTGGAGAAGCTGACTATGAAAGAATGGAGCTTCGGGATCTTGAGCAAACAAGCATGGTTGTATGACCATAAACGTAAGTCCCGAACTCAGTGCCTGTATAATTTTTCAAATTTTCTTCAATAACTGTTCTGAAATATCCTTCTCTGTTTGTAGTATCCCTGATCAAGCCTACTTCTTTTGACCGAAGAGAATTAGAGAAATTCCTCTCCGCCAAACCAACCCAAGTTCCTACGGATGCCCAAGATACCGAACCTCCAACTACCGAACCCCCAACTACCGAGCCCCCAACTACTGAACCCCCAACCACTGAATCACAAGCTGCCGAATCCCAAGCCACCAAACCAATCCCCGGCGAGGAAACAAGCCAACCTCGTCGAAAGAAAAGAGCAGCCAGAAAACCAAAACATGTGCCAGTCCCCGTACTTACTGAAAGCCTTCTTGATATGCCCATTGCCGAACGTACCCGAATTATCCATACCAAAAAGAAACGAGCTAAAATCACTCCCCTTTCTGCCGAAGATCTGAGAATACCTCGTTCTGAAGCTAGCCAACCACCAACCACGCAAATCGAAATTGACGACCCTGAAGCCGAAGACATCTCTCCCCTATCCCGAAAGAGAAAACACCCTTCAGACGACCAACCATCCCCACCTCCAAACGAACAACCAATTCTTTCCCCACAACAACCATCTTCCTCCACCGGCCCAACACCCGAAGCTGCACAATCACCCACTTTATGGCCCAATAATAATGAAGACTTCCCTCTACGCCTTTATAACTCTTTCGTTCTCGATACTGACGATCACCGCTTCGGCAACAGCTCCATTTCTGATCTGATTGAAGAAGGCATGACTCACCAAGCCAGAGTAATCAAATTACCACTCAACCATTTTTATTCATAAATCTCCTCTTGAAACTTTGTTTTAACCCTGAATGACTGCAGGCAAATGGTATCTTCGGGCGGCTTCAACAAAAATACAAAGAAGCCGAAGCCGAAGAGGACGCTGCCCGAAAGGAAAATGCCATACTGAAATCTGCTCTGGCAAGGGAGAAGAGTATGCATGCTAACTCGATCTTCACCACCGAGTGTCTCATGAAAGACCTCGCCAAATTGAAAGACCAGCTAACTTCAACCGAAGCCCTTCAACAAACAACCGCCTAACAAAATCAAGAATTACAACTGGCTAATGAGATACTGACCCAAAACAACCGGGTTCTCACTAAAGAGATCAATGAAACCAAAATCTCTGAAGCCCGACATCTTGACCACCGATGCTGAATAGAAAAGGAGCTTCGTGAACTCAAGGCACCTGGCCCCCTACTTACTAAAGACCTCTGAAAAGAGATTCAAACAGACTCCTGCAAATCCGCCGAACTTACAAACGAAATAGTTCAAATGTATGCCGAGGGCTATGAAACAGCTCGACGCAAGGGCAAAGCAAAATTAGCTGCTGCTTCTCTAAACCCATTGCTTCTTGATTCTTCCGATGACGAAGATGAGGAGTAATGCCGAAGACAACCCACCTTCACCTTTATCTTATAAACTTGTATAAATTCAACATCATTGTAACTCCGTTTTATATTAAATGAAATGTGATTTTCTTCTTTTTACTCCTTTTCAATATAAATTATACTGTTATTCAAACAATATATAATCTGAACGTAATACTTCAAATAAAATCAGGTAATAATGTAAGGTAACACTTACTCATTACCGAAGAGTTTCTGTACACCATTTTTAGGATGAACAGAATACCGAACCTCCAGAAAAAAGAACAAATGTTTGCCTCCAAGGGCCGAACATATCACCAAATTTTAATAAAAATATTTGTTCCGAAGAACTCATAACATCATCCAATCTTAAACGGCAACCTCGTTCTCTCCGAGAGCCGAACAGGTTCAACCAAAAATATTCGCTTCCCGAAGAGCCGAATAAATCCGACCTTATACCTAACTGGCAACCTCATTCTCTCCTAGAGCCGAACAGGTTCAACCAAAAATATTCACTCCCCGAAGAGCCGAATGAATCCAACCTTATACGACAACCTCGTTCTCTCCGAGAGCCGAACAGGGTCAACCAAAAATATCCGAGAGCCGAACAGGTTTAACCAAAGATATTCACTTCGCTCCCAAGAGCCGAAGGAATCCAACCTTATACCTAACTTGGCAACCTCGTTCTTTTCTAGAACCGAACAGGTTCAACCAAAAATATTCACTTTGCTCCCAAGAGCCGAATCAATTTAACCTTATAACTGGTAACTTCGTTCTCTCCGAGAGCCGAACAGGTTCAACCAAAGATATTCACTTCGCTCCTAAGAGCCGAAGGAATCCAACCTTATACCTAACTGGCAACCTCGTTCTCTCCGAGAGTCGAACAGGTTCAACCAAAAATATTTACTTTCCGAAGAGCCGAATGAATCCAACCTTATACGGCATCCTCCAAACAACCAGTAAATAAATCAACATTGAAGAAGAAAGCTCTTTTTATTGATAACTGCTGGCATAATTACAAACTCCTATACTTGGTTACTGGCCCTACTGAAAGTATTTCCGAAGCCTCCCTACATGCCAAGTATTCTTTATCTCGGACCCATATAATGCTCGCAATCGATAAGTTCCTAGCTTTGGCACATCAACAACCTCATAAGGGCCTTCCCAATTTGGCATCAGTTTTCCCACATTCTGAGGTGTAGAAGCTTCCCCTTCCCGAAGAACAAGATCTCCCACTTCAAACCTTCGGAGCTTTACCCCTTTATTGTAATACTTAGCCACACGACGCTGATATGCTGCCAACTTTACCAAGGCTGCTTCTCTGACCTCTTCAAGCAAATCCAAGTTGACCTTAAGTCCCTCATCGTTGTACACCTCCTGAAACTGACTGACCCGAAGACTTGTAGACCCAATTTCCACAGGAACCAATGCATCTGAACCATAGGCCAGCCTAAAAGGCGAGTCCCCCGTCGTAGTCCTTGGTGTAGTTCGGTAGGCCCATAACACACTAAGTAATTCCTCAGGCCATCTACCTTTTACTTCATCCAGTCTTTTCTTAATCCCATTCAGGAGTGTTCTGTTGGTTACTTCAACTTGCCCATTAGACTGCGGATGAGCAACCGAAGTCTTTCGATGTTGAATTAACTCCTTCAAGAATGCTTCAAACTTTGAACCAACAAACTGACGTCCATTATCCGAAACTACCACTATGGGAATGCCAAAGCGGAACACCACATTCTCCTTCAAAAACATCAAGCATTCTTGTTCCATGATTAACCGAAGTGGTTTCACCTCCACCCACTTAGTCATATAATCAATTGCTACTATAACAAAACTGACTTGCCCTTTTGCCTTTGGCAGTGGACCCAGTATATCCACCCCCAAACAGCAAAAGGTATAGGAGACAGCACCGAGTATAGCTCTTTTGGTGGTTGATGTGAGATCGGACTATTTAACTGGCACTTCTTCACATAGTCAACGACTTCTCTGAAAATTATAGGCCAATAATACCCTTGTTGAATCACTTTGTATGCTAACGATTTTGCAGCCATGTGATCGCCACAAATACCTTCATGAATCTCCTGAAGGACATACTCAGCTTCAGATGGAATCAAGCACTTCAACAAGGGAGAAGAATAAACCCTTCGATAAAGATCTCCATCAACAAGCACGAAGTTCGAGCTTTTATACTTTACTTTCTCTGCCAACATTTGATCCGAAGGTAACACGCCATCTGCCAAATAGTTTAGATATGGAGTTAACCAACAATTAGATCGCTCGACACACATCACTTCCTCATGCTGAATGCTGGGTCGCTTCAAAGTCTCTAAATAAACTGATCCATCAAAATTATTCACTTCAGTAGTTGCCAATTTTGACAACGCATCAGCAATTGAATTGTCAGTTCGATCGACCCCTTGAAACTCATAAGAATTGAAATGCCAAAACCAATCCTTCAACTCTACAAGATACTTAACCATTCGCGAACCCCGAGCCTCATATTCTCCCGAGACTTGTTTGATGACCAACTGAGAATCACTGTAGATAACCAACTTCCGAACCTCCAGACTTTGCCAATCGCAATCCTGCTAACACTGCTTCATACTCAGCCTCATTATTTGTTGCCCTGAACCCGAATCTGATGGCCTGTTGCACTTTGAATCCCTCCGGACTCGTCAAAATGATCCCGGCTCCGCTGATATCTGAAGTAGAGAATCCATCAAGATACAACGTCCATGAGCTCTGCATCTGTTGAATCACCGCTACTGCCTTCTCAAACCCCTCCATTTCATTCAAACTCTCATCAGCTTCAGAGAACGAACATTCGACCACAAAATCGGCTAAGGCTTGACCTTTAATAGCTGTCCGAGGATGATACTCTATAAAGAACTGAGAAAGCTCCATTGTCCACGCAGCGACTCTTCCTGAAACCTCTGGCTTTCTTAACACCTTCTTTAGTGGTTGATCTGTGTATACCACTATTATCCGACCTTGAAAATACTGCCTAAGCTTTCGACTAGCTATTATCAAGGCAAAGGCAAATTTCTCAAGGTTCGGATACCTTGTCTCTGCACCCCTTAGGGCATGGCTCACATAGTAAACCGGGTGCTGCTTCCCCCCAACTTCTCGCACCAAAACTGCTCCCACTGCCAATGAACTTGCAGCCAGATACAAATACAAAGGTTCAGCAGGAACTGGCTTCACCAACAAAGGCGCCGAAGACAAATACTTCTTTATTCCCTGGAAAGCATCTTCGCATTCTGAAGTCCACTGAAATGTCTTAGCATTCTTCAGCTCTTTCAATGTGTCAAAGAACGGCAAACATCTTTCTACCGATTTAGACATGAATCTCATTAACGTCGCTATCCGACCTGTCAAACGCTGAACCCCTTTGTAGGATTGTGGAGACTTCATATCCAAAATAACCTGGATCTTCTCTGGATTTGCCTCTATTCCTCTTTTGCTGACTAAGTAACCCAAGAATTTATCAACTCCAAGTCTGAAGGTGCACTTGGTCGGATTCAGCTTCAAATTGTAATGACGAACTGTTTGAAAGCATTCCTCCAGATCGTCCAGATGACCTCGAATCGACATACTCTTCACAATCATGTCATCAACATAGACCTCCATATTTTTCCCCAACTGCTTCGTGAAGACATGATTCATCATCCTCTGATAAGTAGCTCCCGCGTTCAACAAGCCAAACGTCATCTTCTTATATGCGTACACTGACCGATGAGTGATAATCCTCCTTACACATAGAAATCTGATGATATCCCGAAAAAGCATCCATAAAACTTAGCAAGGCATACCCCGAAGTCGCATCAATAAGTTGATCGATGTGAGGCAGAGGATAGAAGTCCTTCGGGCACGCCTTATTTAGATCAGTGTAATCTATGCAAACTCGCCATTTTCCATTATGCTTCAGCACCAAAACCACGTTCGCTAACTCTGGATAATCGATCTCAAATATAAAATCTGCTGCCAAAGTTTTGAAATTTCCTCGTCAATGATCTTCTGTCTTTCTGGCGCGAAAATCCTCCTCTTCTGCTGAATCGACTTCTTTGTTGGATCCACGTGCAAACTATGTTCGGCAACTTTACGGCTCACCCCAGGCATTTCACTGGGGACCCAAGCAAAGACATCAGCATAGCACCGAAGTAACTCTATCAGGTTCGTCCGGAAAGGTTCCGACAGTCCTGAACCTATCTTCATAGCCTTGTCGCTCTTTCCTGAAATCAATTCCATCTCTTCAGTCTCTTCCGCTGGCATGACCAATGGCTCTGTACCACTTTCTGTAAACGACTCAATCTCAATAGCCATGGTTTGCTTCTGCTTGCTAACCCCTACGCCCGAAGTAATCAAAGCATTCCGATAATATCTTCTTGCCAAATCCAAATCTCCAGCAACTTCGCCCACTCCATGTGGCGTCGGAAACTTAATTTTGAAATGGGGAATTGATGTTACGGCCTGAAGAGCTGTCAAAGTAGGCCTCCCCAGAATGGCGTTGTATGCCGAATCCACCTGTACCACATAAAATCTACACATAATTTCTACTTGTTGTGGAGCCGTTCCGAAGATGACTGGCAACTCAATAGTCCCCGCCACCTTGACCGGATCGTTGCTGAACCTATATAAAGGAGTCTCTTGCCCAACCTCCATCTTCCTTCCATCCAAGTGCATCCTCTAGTAGGCATGTGCGTACAGAATATCCACTGAAGACCCATTATCAATCATCATCCTCTTCATGTCCATCGACCCCACTTGTGCAGTAATTACCAGAGCTCCTTCGTGCGGTTCGATCGGTTCTGAAGGAAAATCATCATCTGTGAAAGAGATCACCAAACCTGAATACGCCCTTTCAGTCTTCGGGAGCTTACCCGCCACCGTCATCACTGAATCCAAATATCCTCGACACTTCTTCCCGGCCACTTTGCTAACATTGCCCCCAGTAATCACATCCACAACATGTCTTGCTGGTTGATTCTGAACTGGCTGCTCTGGTTGGGCTGCCCGAGTAGACACTCTATTCCTCTGCTGCTCCCTCGGGGCCTTTCGTCCTGCCACATACTGAACCAAAGCACCACTTTGAACCTTCCTTTCAATGAACTCTCTCAAATCCCAACAAGAATTCGTATCATGCCCAGCCGCCTGATGGTAGTCACAACACTTATGAGGATTCCCAGCCCCTGGCTTAAGGTTATCCCGAGGCTGCTCGAAATAGGGCTGCTTCTTTATCTGCTCCAGAATAGTAGCCCGATCTGTGTTAAACTGAGTACACACCTTATTCACCTTCGGACCCGAAAAAAGTGGACGACATCCTCTCGGTCCCCAATTATTGTTGTACCTCTTTTGATTTCCATCAAATCGGTCATTGTTGCCGTCACTCTTCTTTTGATTACCGTCGGACTTCTCCTTGCCTTTCTCCTTCGCCTTTTCCGAAGAACCTTGCTTCAGGCTGCTCATTGCTTCTTCTACCACGATGAAACCTTCTGCCTTCTCGAACGCTTCGGCCAAGCTCTTCGGATGATTAAACATCAACTTCTTCACCAACTTCTCGGACTACAACAAATCTAAACCGTTCTGAAATAGCCCCACAGCCTGAAGATCATTGAGGTCTGATACTTGCCCCACTACTTCTCTAAACCTTTTCACATACTGGCCTAGCGTGTCTCATTCGGATACTGTCTAACCTATGCCAACGACCCGGTGGGCTTTCCTCTTCTCTTGTTGCTTCCGAACCGAGCATGGAACTTGTCACACAAATCAGCCCAGGACGAAATCGAATCCGGAGCCAAAGTCCCCATCCACTGCCTTGCATCCTTTCTCAACGTCGTCACAAAGGTTTGACACTTAGCTGCATCCGAGTAGTCGTAATAATCCATCAATCTATCGAACGCCTGACTGTGGTCGTACGGATCCCCTGAGCCATCATAACTTTCCATATGAGGCAGCTTCTTACTAGGATCCGCCTTCTCCCGAAGAATTTCCGAAGAGAAAGGAGACGCCTTTTTACCCGAAGCTTCTTTCCCCTGCTGAACCTCTACCAGTTGCCTCCAAAGCTCCTTCATCTCTTTTGCTAAGAGTTCAACTCCTTCGGGTTGTGATGAAACTTCTTTCTTCGGGGAGTTTTTCTTCTTTTGATCAGTTCGGCCTTTTCCATCCGAGCCAGATACCCCTGAAGGACTTCGTCTGTCACTTCGACTGAGGCGAGAATCCCTAGGGCGGTGTGCCCTCTTCAGATTCTCCAGAGAACGACCTCTTGACCTGCTTCAGCGTCTATCTTTTTCACTGTACAAAGAATATTCAGGGCGAGGTACGTTCTTCAAACCTTCGGGAGTGCGTCCTCTTGATCTGCGTCGTCTCTTGCCATTATCGACATCCCGAAAATCCTCAGGGCAGGGTGCCCTCTTTGGACCTTCAGGAATGCGTTTTCTTGATCTACTTCAGTCAGGAGAACGGCTCCGAAGCCTACTTTCAGAATGTCTGGAATCTTCATCCTTCCCTGTTCGTCAACCCAAAGACCTGCTCCTTTCTTTAGGTTGAGTATGACTGGATGCTCCATCTTCCATTCCAGCCATAAGAACCATCTGTTTGGCTATCTCTTCTCTTTGTTGCAGAAGTACCTTCAAAGCCATGTCATTTTCCTGTGCCATCTTAGCCAAAGTAGATGCCTTATCTGCATGACCTTCTTGGTGTTGGGTTCTAGGCGGTGTGCCTTCTACCCTTTTCTGATCCTTATCAGGCCCTTTGCTAGCAGTAGCTAATAACTTTCTTTTAACATCATCCTGATCTCTTGCATGAGATCCTTCCGGAATATCTTGTGGCCCCAGTCTATCATGGATACTCTTTGAAGGACCCAACCTATCTTTCACAAAAATTCTTTGTAAAAAAGAACTAGCAGTTGTTGGCAGCCCTTCAGCTGTAGCCGTCCTATTTTTCACCATGGCTTCAGATGTAGGATGTTCAATAACTGTGATTAAAAACCAGAATCACTAGAAAAGGGCCCTCCTTCTAGCGCCAATGTTAACGCCAAGATCCTCTCACGCGCCTCAATCACCGAAAAGCGCGTCCAATCCTGCACAGAAAACAAGTCAGCACCGGAAGCTTGACGGCTTGGGCCGCCGGGAGATAGCTCCGGTGTGAGAATAAGTACAGGCCGGAATCAGGTTAACAATGGAGGTGTGTGTTCTAGTGTCTGGTAGAACAAAATGAATCTTACCTCCCTAATATTATGCTCGGTACTTTGTATTAGTCTCACCGCCTTTGCATTCAACCACCGACTATGACATCACCTAATTGCATGCAATCCCCGTCAAATCAATGTTTCCCACTAACTCCTCTCCACTAACTCAGGATTAAACCAAATCCTTATCAATTAAGGTAATGGACTCAGAAACTGCCACCTGTCCACCACCATAAACTCCAGCCCAAACCCAATTAAATCATTATTTAAATAATAGCCCAACACTCCAAAGGTCCAAATAAGTTTGACCCAATAAGCCCAAACAATCATGGCCCAACACCATGTAATCTGTGTTACTCGGACTCGCCATTTTTGGTGGAGTACCCGTGTCGACACGACATGGGTACGGGTGCGGGATTCGTACGGGATTCGACCACATAAATCCGGATACGGCTATTTGGGAAGAAGAGACGCGAGAGGAGAAAGAAGAAGAGCCGTGAGGAAGAAGAAGAAGAAGAAGAGCCGTGAGGAAGAAGAGAGGAGCGTCTGTCGAGGAGGAAGAAAAAGAAGATAGAGTGAGATCAGATCTCAGATCTAAAATATTCATGGAAAATTATAATTAGGTACCTCATAGTTTTTAAAAAAAATTAATTTAGTCCCCCAAGTTTTTTGAAAGTTCAAAATAGCCCCTGGAAAACTACATATCAGTCCCTGTAGTTTTGTTTTGTTTCCATTTCTGCCCCTGTTTCTTTATATTTTTGCACTTCAGTCCCTAGAGCAAAAAAACTTGGTGATATAATTTGAAACATTATTGCTAAAAAATCATAACATACCGTATCCCCGCACCCGTGTCCAAATTCGGATCCATATCCGCGTATCCTCTATTTTTTGACTTCACGTGTCCGACACCTAGATTTGTACCCGCACCCGACATCCGCACACGAGTCCGAGTAACACAGCATGTAATTATTGTGCTTTGCATTCTTTCCCATACCTTATGATATGATTCATGACACAATACGTGATACCAATTTTTCGCATTTGGAGTGGTTAGAACTTAGAACCAAAGACCACACAAAAGCTTCAAATTTAGAAGGCATGTTCCACACAGCTTCCCCACCCCCTCCCCCTCCCCCAAATAAATAAATAAAGGAAATGAAAAAAAGGAAATGTTTCTGTTTTGATGGTAACAATATTGTTTCATAATACTGAAGGGGGGATGCTATTTTTCCAGTTATGTTTAGCGACAATGTTTGGGGGGGGGGAATATTTTGAGTAACTAATGAATATGAAACAAACTTTTGTTCCTTGCAGAAGTATAAAATGGATAATGTCCAGTATATCATGTTAGAAGAGAGGAAGTGATTATATATGTCCATTCACATTAGAAACCACCAATAAGGCAAACATCAACAAATTTATTAAAACATGAAGACACTTCTAACAGCAACAAATAGAATTTAACAAACCTTCCAAGTCATTTGTTTGTGTGCTGGCAAAGGAAGATGCTTCACTCTGGATATCTTCAGTAGTTTTTAACTCGACATGTACAATATGTGGGTACTTCTCATCCTTGACAAGAAGATCGGACTAGAAAAAGGGAAAGGCAAGGAACTTTATGCAATGTATTTTTTGGCTTTCTATAGATATGCAGTGGCGGCAAACAAACTAACCTTTGGGAGTTCATGTTGACGCCTAATTGATGATGTTCTCCACCCAACCACATCTTAAAGAACAGTAAAGATGGAACAAATGCCACAAAGTGGTCAAGAAGAAAGTGCAGTTGTGTGAAAATATTAGATTTAGGAAAGCAAACAAATAAAAAGGATACGATCATAGTTTGCATTTGCATATGCCACACGACGTTTAAAAGAGCGCAAACCTGACCTACATTATAGATGATGCCATGACCAAACAAGATGAACGTACACAATTCAAATTTGGTTGCAAAATAAAGGATAATTGAGTACAACGCCCAACATAAGTCCATACTTACATGAATTTAAGGTCATCAAAGTCGTAAACCATCCGAAGGAGGAGAGGCCTCTCATCATCTTTATCAGTTAGAAAAAGATGCTTCCCAGATCTGCCAGCGATCAGGTGTGCAGTTTGAGACGCTTGTTTTTCAAGGAACGGAAGACCACAAAGGAATGGGAGCTGTGGAATCAAAAACAACATAACAAAATATAGGAAAAGGACTTATAATACAATACAAAATAGAAAATTAAACACAGTATCATAACAAGACTTTATATACTAATGAAAGATCTAGAACAAGTACACCTTGAGGATATGATGGAATATGAACTTCCGATGCAGTGTCAGCTTTACAGCATGCTTTTAACAACCAAGTGAATATAGAGAGTCAAAATGTAAATAAAATCCAAATATACCTTGTTTTGGACAGCGGCTTTTATAATAATTTGTTTGACCAGTTTTTAGCTTTTTAGTTTTTAAAACATATAAAGTGAATAAAATTTCAAATCAGCATTGCTGATGATTTCAATCCCGCACTCCACGGCTTATAAAAATAATAAAAAAAAGAAGAAGAAGAAATAGAAGACAAGGATCAGTTCTTAATTCTGCCACAGAACTTCTGCTATTTGGTTCTCTCTCCAAATTTAGTGATCTCCCTATTCCTCTCATGTTGTTCAAAATCACTTTTTTTCCTTTGCTTCATTTCCATCATCCCTTGTCTCTAAGGTTGCCAGATACGAACCCGAAAATCAACATAACAAAGATGAAGATCTGTTTGGTGCAGATATACATCGACTTAATAAAGAATTCTTTAATTGCGTCGAAGAAAGAAAACCCCCTCAAGCTTCTACATATTCATTAGGATTCTCTATCTGTTTCCTAGAAAATACTATCTCAATAATGAACTCTCTGATTTGATTCCATTTAGTTGAATAGTCTCTAATATTAACTCTCTGATTTGGGATTTGGTTTTCTTGGGATGCAAACAGATTTTTTGGGATCCAGAAACAAGAGGCAGTGATTGGCCAGAGAAGTTCTTTACTGGCATCTGGCTGGAAATTGAACCAGAGAAGTGCTTGGAGTAACACCAGTATCGGACTTGGCTGATGCAAATGATGGTTCTTGGGTTTCAGTCACTGCATTCATTTTTTACATACAAACCTGGGGCTTGAACATAGTTCTTCCTCTACTTTTTTTTTCTTTCTTTTTTTGCTAAATTTTTCTTATTAAATTCGACAAACTTCCTCTACTTTTGGTCCTCACATTGCCCCTCAAAAACCTCATCCGGTTGAAACTGCTGTCCTGCTTGGAATCTAAATTGGTTTAGAAGCAATCTTCATCTCTCTCTATATCTCCAAGTGCACCCACCCACCCACATGTGTGTGTGTATACCACTAAGCTTCTTTATCCTCTTATGTTTTTTTTCTTGGTTCTTAAAAGATATATTATACACACACATATGTATATATACATATATATATATATACACACACACACACACACTACTAAGCTTCTTCAATCCTTTTCTTTTGACCTTAAAAAAAGAAATGAATAAATACATATTAATATTTGGCTTCCTATAATAGAGTATATTAAAGCTGGCCAAACAAAAAAATAAAAAGAATATTTGAAATTATTATTACTATAAATAGTTTGAAAACAATTCAAATAACTGTTCAAACAAGTCCTTTAAGTTTTCCTAAAGACAACCTTTAAATCTTTCCTTTGATGTGTTAATAGTTAATAATACATCTCTCACCATCCTACTGATAATGATTACAAAAAGCAACAAAAGTATTACAATGTAATTAATTTCTAAATCCAACAATTCTAGAAAAAATGAAAGACAAAAGGTTGTGTGCATAAAAGCTCAAATTTCAAAGCATATGCAAGTATAGTTAACCTACCTGTTTATTTCCCCGTGAACCAAGATGCGGGGTTGCAACTGTTATAAAGTTCATTGGTTCCAATCCAGCAACTTTAGCTTCATAATGCTGATATAGCCTCCCTACAGCATATCTTGCAACAAGACCACCCAAGGAATGGGCCACAAAGGATATCTTGTGTACCTCAGGCCATCGTGTGACAACGTCCAACACCTACACCAATGAACAAACACCAGACAAGGTCTCTGCATAAGAATTCTTAAACAAGTGATTGCAAAATATAATCCTTGTGGCACAGAATTTAAATAAACAAGTAAGTTTAAGAAAATGAAGATTAAAATGCTACCACCCAAATACCTCTTCAGATAACCTCTCACCCATACAGTCTACGCCATCAAAAGTCAACATCAAAGAATTGCACTGACTGCCTGCTCTAACAAAACAAAATCAAGTTAAAAGATTAAAAAAAAAAAAGGAAGTGTATTGTCAAGGGAAGACAAGCCAGCTTAATGTAACGGTGCATTAAAATGTTCAGCAATAGAATCAAACTTGACAGCAAGCAACAGAAGGAAGTACAAATTGCAAAAATGAGAAGATATAATAATGATAAACCCCAGTCCCATATCGTAACATGTGAGATACTTGGATTTGGATGTGTATATAAGGACTCATGCTGCTATCATTAATACCTTCACTCGTGACCTTTTGGGTGAGCCTGTGGTGGGAAAAAATGACTCAATAAGATACTATTGAGTTAGTGGTTTAAGGCTATGTTTGGATGGATTTGATTTGATTCTGACTTGAGATTTGACCCAAGATTTATTCTAGACTCGGGATTTGACTCAGGTTGTTACATATTTTTTTATCAATGACATCTCAATTTATTACTATTTGACACTTAGTTGTCATAAAATTTACTAGCAGACACTCCTCTGATACGACTTGATGCAGACATCATGGAGTGAACCTTCATCCCTGACATAGTTTTGTGTGTGAGGAAAGTTATCCCTTACTGAGTTTCTTGAACTGTACCTATACATGGACTCCGTTCACCATTTAGTTAATAAAAAGAAAACACCAACCAATAAAGAAACTAATTGAACCAAACAAATGCAGGTCTCAAAATGCATTCCCCAAAAAATAAATGCATACCATCAATGTAAAGAAAAGAGACTAGTTGATTCAAGCAACTAAAACTTTACACGATATTTATTCCAAGACTACAGACTCATAATTAGTCAGCACGTTGCATTGGAATATTATAGTAAAGAAGGTGAAGTTTAAAAAGGAAGGGTCTTCTGAAGCCCCAACAGCCAATGTATATCAATCACCAGCATATAGTATCTACAAACTGAAACTGAATTATTGTAAACTTTAATTTTGTAAATTTCAAGAAGTGAAAATAGAACTGAATAGGATTTTTAAGAATCATTAATCATAATAAGATGGACTGAAGCAAAACAAGCACTTACGATGAACTATAACTTTATCAGAAAGTTTCTCCACAAATTGCTCAGCAGCGTATCTCCAATCTTCAGAACTGAACATATTTCAGAAGTAAATAATAACAAGCAGTGTGTGTGTATTTACCAAACAGATGTATAATTTTAGGCACAGAATGCAGCATGTCGATCAAATAATCATTTTTGGTGTAAATTTTATTTGTCGGAACTCCTCTACAATGAATAAGTAAAATAAATATTCCCAAAATTTCTAAAATAGATGTATGAACATTGCTACTAAAAATTAACAAAAACAGGGTTTGAAAGCTCCACAACATCAATATAGTACAAACGAAACTAGCTTAAACCTTCAATAGTTTGGGAGATTGTAGATTTTGAGTGATTCTCCCATGGGAATCAGTGCTGCTCTCATCTACTTCAGTATATTTTGAATGGAGGGTATCCAATTAATTCCAGGGGAACACAACCACCCAACAAGAGGGGCAAGTCAAGACATAAGCGTTTGTGTTTACCTATTGACTGCAAGGTTTCATCATGTGACATCTCCGTTATTGAACTGAAACATGTCGCTCCTTGGGGATGAACTTTTCAATGTTTACGCCATTTAACATATAACCTTGTGCTTTATGTTCTCTTGTCAATCCCTTTAGTATGGAAACACTATAGACCATAATCTGCGGTGTTTGTAGGTCATTAAGGGTGTAACTCAATTTACAAAAGCTACTAACCTAAGAAGAAGGATTCATCTGTAGGTGGGCGAACCGGAGAATCCAGATTCAGGGATTTAGGAAGATATCTGCTTAACTTGCATTCGGTAGTCATATATATCTATAAAATAAAACAACTTATAACTCTGAGCAGTAACTTTGTGAGCAAATCAAAGGAGAGTTGCATTTTGGCAAATTTATGGACTTAAAAAAGGTTTAAACAACATTACCAACAATTTGAGAATTATTGTAATCCTATTTGTAATAAAATAAACTTGTTTCGCTGCTATTGTAGTTTAGTAATAAGAAGGTAGATCTTTTACTAGATGTACCCGAACAATACAATTGGTTCCTTCCGCCACCGAAAAGGGTCTAAAATCTACAAGTGAATAAAGAAGTGAAAAGTAGACAAACACCGATACCATCCATTAGAATATAAGCTTAACAGTCATAGTTATTTTGGGGGCGACATCTTAATCATCCCTCTCAACGATACATAAATAACATTTTATTGGCTGCAAATTAAGCCAAAAATAAAATAAAATAATTACATAGACAATTTACATCAATCTTTACCTTCCAACGATCCCATTAACCATAATCACGAGGTGGTCAGGATGCACCTCTGGAGCCGGGTCGAAAATATCTTGGCCGCCATAAACAGAATCCATCTCCACTTTCTGCCCCTTTTTGGACCGACTCATGAAGCAACTCATGCTCAATTTTCGAAGAAATGCCACTTCACTACTCTGAGGCAACAATAATCTACATATTCCTCTATCGGGTCTCAGTCCAAACCCTAGATTCTGAGAGGGAAATCGCAGTACACATGGGGGTTTTGAAAGCGAATGCGCGGTGGGTCTAACCGAGAATTGGTAGATAGGATCATGCGTGGCGGAACGGATTACTACCAATCATGGAAAATTGAGGACAGATAGGAGAGAAGAAATAGAGACAGAGAGATAGAGAGTAAATTAAATAAAGGGTTTGAATTACAGAGGATGAATGGGTAAAAAGTGTGCAGACGAAGCAGTAGTGCATTGGCCGAATAAGTACTTATTTTGCATGTTGGAGTTATATTACGAGTATACGAGATAGTTGAAAATGCGGGAATTACAGTTGTAAGGAAGAGGAAGATATCATTCAACTGGGCAGAAAGAAGATAGATATTTTGACGTTGGTTGAAACACAGCCTGAATAAACTTAAAGGTACCAACTACTTTTGTGGAATTATTATTGTTGTTTTTGTCGCGTGGCTTATTTTTCTGGGTTATATGTATATAGTTATGTATTATAATCGGAATATGACGACTTTTAAACTATTATGACGACGGTTTATCAGTCTCCGTATTTTAGAATAATTATGACCATGGATTTTTAAAAAATTATCCTCATATCTGACTGCTATGTACATACATTTTTTTTCATTTTTTAATAGTGTAGTTTAGAGTTTCACTGTTCACATCATATCAAGCCTTTATATTCTTTTTTTCTTTTTTTTAACGATGTATAAAATAAAAACAACTAAAATAAATAGTTAGATACTATATAATGTTTATAAAAGAATAAAGATCAACGTAACCTCATAATTTTGTCGATAAATATAAAATATTCATGTCTTACAAAAAATTAGTCTAAAAAAAGTTACCCTATATTTCGATATTGATATAAAACAAATTATTTATTATTCATCCTACACCCATTCATCTGTTCAGTATTTATTTAATATTAAATAATTAGAGTATTTAGTATTATAACTTAAAATTAGAGTGAATTTTGTTCTCCTCTTCTTCTCCTCCTTTTTTTGATCTAATTTTCTTCTAAGTCATGAAC
The DNA here is from genome assembly GCA_020205555.1 of Panax stipuleanatus. Classification (NCBI taxonomy): domain Eukaryota; kingdom Viridiplantae; phylum Streptophyta; class Magnoliopsida; order Apiales; family Araliaceae; genus Panax; species Panax stipuleanatus. The sequence continues at coordinate 153,285,115 of CM035122.1, forward strand.
ATCTTATAATTATAATTATGATTTTTATTTGACTTTATTTTTGATAAACATTATGAAGTGCTTAATTACATCTTACATATATAATTGTTGTATTTTGTTTTAGAATTATATGTGTAATAGAATAAAGTGCAATACTTAAATATGATAAATAAATAAATTTAGAACTCATTTATTAAGGGTAAATTAGTCACTTACTTATATTTAGATGTGCAACTAGTAATATTGGGTGTGGATATTACTCATTTTATGTTTTTATGTAAATTTAGAACTCATTTTTCATAGGAAGGTTTCAATTTTATGTTTTTCAATTTACTAGTACTGTTTATTTGATTTTTTAGAGCAAACTTACATGATTTTGGCCAAAAAAGACGATAAAAACGGGCCAAAGATTGCTGCTTCTTTTTTTAATTTAAATTGTTTTATCAGTTCATGTAGTTTAGACTCTAGTACTCTCAAAAAATGACTATATCAAATAAGTTAATATATTTGAATAAAAATAATTCATAAAACTATTTCAATAATTGCTTTTAATGTGTATAATTAGACGTTGCTTAAATATTTAAACATTCACTGAAACAACTTTTTTATATAAAAAAAATCATATCTTCTAATTATTTTAAGCTGAAACCAACAACCTAGCTCATATAATTTATTACTTCACCAAATTTTATTTTTCTATTTAAGAACCAACCTAAGTTGAAATTCTAAACAATAAGTTTGTAAATTTTTAAAACGGGACTCTTGTTGGAAAATAAAATATAAAAGAAATTGTTACTTTCACAATATAAATTTGATATTTTTCACAATACATTAGGAATCATATTTACTAATAGCCGTACTATCCGTGCATCTGGCACTACTTACGAAGGGAAAGGGGAAGGGGAAGGGAAAGGGGAGGAAAGATTGCCGGCACTAGAGAATGGAGGAGGCAGAGAGGGGAGTTCGGGAGGAGGAAGAATGGAGGATGATCTGAGAGTGAGAGAGAGCAATTTTTTTCCTTTTGAAATTAAAGAGGATATAATGGACGGTGAGATTTATCTCAAATTTGGACGGTCCTACTCGTTTATTAGGGTGAGTGGGAAATTCAAATTCAATTGTATTTGTTAATTAGATTCATACGAGGCCAGGCCAGTAATTCATTTGTAAAAATATTCATTCCTTATGAAACACCTTTCATCAAACACTAATATAGTCTTAAATTATACTTACTAACGACTAATTCTTACATGAAATTAATTCCAAACACAATTATAATAATACATTAATTATACATCAATAAGGCCTTTCACCAACATAATTGCCCACAGGATCATAGTTACAAGTCATGAACACATCGCCACTGTCACAAACAACCCGAGCACACCCAACTCGTCGCGTTGTTCTCCACACTATCTGCGTATAATGCCCGCACTGCTGCCCGGCAGCGCAACTATTGGTGGAGTAAGTGTAATATCTCTCTTCGGCAGCCCATTCGTGCACGGCATCCGACGGAGTCCATGCGGAGCCACTGCCCCAATATATGTTCTCACCCAGCTTAAAATCATATTCTGGGAACGAATGCCTTATCGCGCAATCTGCTTTTCTCTGCCCGGCCCACCAACTGGCGTACTTTTCTAGCTGGGTGTCCCAAATTAGGGGCAATTCCCATTTGGCTGCCCTCACCATATTGTGAGCAAACAAGAATTGGAAGGACTCTCCAATGCAACCCCAACATAGCTGCTTTGAAACTCTGTACACAGTTTCGTTATTGGGCTTTAAAGGTTCAATTTTTGGTGTTGGATTTGTTGGCGAGTCAGAAGAGAGAACAGGCTGGTTGTTTACTGCGAGGGATAGGAAGAGAATATTGAGTAGAAGAAGGAAACTATAAGGTTTCATTATTTGGGACTTGCGGACTTGGGATGAGCAATGCGAGAGTGAGAGAGACGCAGACAACAGAGAGACAGTCAGTCCAGTCCAATTATTAAGCTACATATGGAACTGATTTGCGAGGCACATGGTAGTACTCTGCTATATATATACCCCCTCCGTCCCTTAAAGAGTGCAGTTTTAGCTAAAAGCGCACAAACTAATAAGTGGGATAAAATGACAAAGCTAACCCTTCTCTTCCTTTAGTGCATTAACTTCCCCATTTAGTGCATTAATTAAAACAAGGGCATATTTGAAAGAAAAAAAAATTGGGTTCCTAAAACCGCACTCTTTAAAGAACGGATGGAGTATATATATATGAATAATGTTAAAGATACAAACTATTCTATAAATATTTTACAAACTGTTAATGTGTCATACTCCACATCAACTTTTTATGTGAGGCCGAAAACTATATTAAAGTAATTTGTTGATCAATATGCTGAGATGGAGTATGTCACGTCAGTAATTTATAAAATATTTATAGAATAGTGTGTCTGTAACATTACTCATATATATATATTGATCAATTTCAAGAGATTTGGTTTGATGAATTGAGAAATATATATATATATTAATCAATTTCAAGAAGATATGGTTTCATGAATTGAGAAATATGTACCATGGCAAATTCAAGATCAGTTCTCAATAGGGGTGAATTTTTTGGACTAAAACTTAACGAATTAGAGAACGAGAGTTTAAATATATTATACACAGTGTGTTTAATTATTTTTAGCGTATAGTTTATAATATATATTTTTACCCCTCTAAATTTAACATTTTCATAAATGTGTCCCCCTTAAGTATATTTCGTTTTATTTCTATCATTATTCCTATACCTATAGCAAAAAAATCATGTATATTGTCCTATAAATAGATACGTGATGCATGAGGTGTATAAAGTCAGCTTTTTCAAAAAAAAAATATTATGGTCATTTTATGAAATATTACTAATCACTCCCCCTTCTTAAAGTCTCATTTGCAAAATTTATAAATTTTATGAATGTATTGTTTTCCCATTTTAAACTTTATTTTTGTTGAGTGGTTAGTTTAATAATAATTACATGATATTGAAGCAATGATAATAGATTTGAGAACAGCGCATGTGTCAAAATAAATAGTACCAGGATTTATTTTTTGAATAAGTGATACTTTTATTGTGAAATACAAAGAGTATTTATTAAAACAGAGAAAAAACAGAGAATAGTTAGCATAAAATTAATTTTGATCAATTGATTAATACAATATTGACACACAAGTCAGACGTAATCTCTTTGTGCATGTTAACACTCTATTAGTCAAACTTAATGATAATTGAATTCATTAAAATATAATTATACTTGCACAACTTAACATAAACTTTTCTTGTCCTTTTAGCATATCTTTAAAAATTAAAATGATGATTATTTTTAAGTGGCGGACGAAATAGTTTAAGCTGGGACCATACAAAATGGTTTTGAAGGTCCCATGAGGTAAGGGCCGGGCAGGGTGGCTCAGTGGCTATATATATATAGATATATATATATATGTATATGTTGAGCCCGTGAACTCTAATTGTTTGTTTGTTTGTGTTGTACCTGTAGCTGCTGTGTACCTGCTGGAAGGAGAAGCTGACACATCTATCATGGCTTCCTTCATTCCAAAAACACAGAGCAGTTGGCTTCTCAAAACAATTGACAAGTGTTGGTTACCTAGTGGTGACTGTTGATCATTCGAATTGAGAATTGTTGGTAAAAAAATCCCAGCTTACTCTGCTAAAAGGACTCACTTACAGTACTGGTTTTGATTTGCAGCATATTTTTTATTTCATTCTCTCCTCTCTCCTCTCTCCTCTCCTATAATCTGTCGTCATACAAATTTTTGTTACTTTTTGACCTTTTCTTTCTATATTTTTTTATAAAAATAAATAAATGTTAAAATTGATATATTTTATTTAATTTTTGTTTATATATATATATATATAAAAGATAAGAATCTTAGGCTCATTCAACTAAAAACTCACCCAACTTATTCTGTTTTAGCGACGGACTGGACGATGGTTCGTCCGTCGCTATATATACAACCGTCGTCTATATGTTGTCTGTCGCTAAAAACTAAGACGACGGTTGTATATATATTGACGGACCGAATCGTCGTCCGGTTCGTCGCTAAAGGGGATGAGTTGGGTGAGCTTAAGATCCGGACCGTATATATATATATTATCAATTTAAAATTTAAAACTATACTAATTTCAAAAAATCAGTATTAATCCAAACTTCATATACTTTTCAGAATGAATTAGTTTTGGTACTCCCTCCGTCCTTTAATATAAGACTTTTTAGAGTTGTGCACAAGCATTAAGAAAATGATTGTATAGCATTAAATATAATATCAAATGTCTATATTATCCTTGTATTGGAAAAAGAGATTGTTATTTATTTGGCAAAAAATAATGAGAGAACCAAAATTATATTTAATACTTAGGGTAATATTGAAAACTAAGCAATTAATGCTTACTTGAAAATCTAAAATGTCATATATTAAAGGACAAAAAAATTCTCTAAAACGTCTTATACTCCCTCCGTTCCTAAAAGATTGTCATTTTAGGAAATAATTTTTGTTTCAAAAAGATTGTCGTTTTGAGTTTATCAATACACATTAGCTATTTTTTTCTACTTTACCCTTATTTAAAGCTTTCTTCTCTTTCCAAGATTCTTATTCAATTCAATGTTATAATCCAAGTAGTAATTGGTTGAATTGAATAAAAAATATTGGGAAGGGAATAATTGGTTGAGACAATTAATAAGGGTAGTATAGTATTTTTGTTAGGTATTAATTACATTCCTTAATCTGTGTGCATTAACCTTAAACGACAATCTTTTAGAAGCAGAGGGAGTACAATTTATAAATTTGTCCACAAATTGCTTTAAAAGATAAATAAAAATTCATACAACACACTTTTGTATACTATAATTTTTTTTTCTCAAAGCACTTTTACATAGCCAAACACTATTTTAACTTTTTTTTATTATAACACTTTAGCAAAAGTTTTACATTTAAAATTATTTCATCTTTAAATACTATGTCCATTTCAAAATTAGAGTCGTATTATTTTTTACTCTATTTCAAAAATAAAATTATATTTGTTTTTTAATCCTTTCCCAACAAAAAAAAAGTTTTTTCTTTTGCATATAAATTTTTAAAGATTATTAATGTATTACGGTGTATTACTCGCTTTCAAGTAAAATTTCTCAACATACAAAATTCCAAACAATAAAATAATTGTCATAGTGCCAAGAGGCCACATTCTCTCCCACGATAAGTACAAAAGAGTCACGTTTTTATTGTAGATTAAGGTTAGAGGTGCATAGTAGTCCGTTTTAGGTCTATCAGATTTTGGACGTTGATTAAGGAACCTTGGGCGCATAGTGAAAAAATTGAATCCCTATTTTGCAGAATGACCCAATAACATTGCAGAGTAAGTGTATAGATAAGGGAACTGTTGTAAATGCTCTAACAAACTATGTTCTAAATAAAATCAAACGGTTTCTCAGATTGTGATTCCAACCCCACAATACTTTAATTTCTAATCTCCCTCCTAAAAGACATATTTGAATTATATGAACCGTGCATGTGTTTTCTGGGCCCGGTAACAATAATATAAATAGTGGTAACATTTTATTCATTAATGTGCGCGCTCACAATGACCTTCACCCTCAGAGACAAATTTTAGCAAAAAAACCATTTTTCACTCTCTAAAAACCATGCCGAAAACCTTCCTTATGCTCATTCTTTTGTTGCTATCTTCTTTCACTACTTTATGTATGTATATTTTCCCACACTCAGAAATCTTTTCAAACGTACATTTTGTCCATTTGAAAACACGTACGGTTTCATTAAATAGGAAGAAATTAAAAAATGGTCACTAAACTTCAATTTTTTTGTTTATTGATTGATTGATTGTTTATTTTAAATTTAGGTCTGAGAGGCAGTAAAGGAGGTTCAAAAGAATTGTGCAGTCCAAAGGATATTCGGATATATCAATGGCAATCAGGGTACACAGGCATTCATGTACCCAAGTTCACCGTCCAAATTATCAACGAGGCCTGGCGGGCAAATGCTGTTTATGGTGTTGCGATTTCTTGTGGTCCTTTTGCGTCTACCGGCCTTGTTAACCCCTTTATTTTCCGACGAACCACCGGCAACAATTGCCTTCTTAAAAACGGGAGGAAAATTAATCCGGGAGAAGTTGTTTCCTTTCATTATTCCAATATACTTCCCTATGCTTTTATTGTTTTAGAGGTTAAATGCTAATGTAGCATTCATGGTATTGATTATTGATAGAGTGAGTTTGGAATCATTTTTATTTTCTTGTAACTATTCTGCATTGTTTAATCTGTAATTTAATTAAGGTGGTTCGAGTGTTACTCAGCTCCTGCATTCAAAAACAAGAGTACCCATTTTTTTTTTTCAGGTGAATTTAGCAATATCATCTAATTCAATGTTTTCAGGCGATATATTGTCATGGATAATGTAAACTATATAAAAAAAAGTATTGCTCATATTCATTTCAAACTTTAACGTTTTATAATTGAAAATAAATTCACATAAATTTTCAATTTTAGAGTTTTAATTGCGAGTTCATTTCTTATTTTTAAACGGGTGGAATATTATTGATATTCTCGTTTCGGGGGTAGGATGGTTTATATGTAACTGATATTTACCAGTTTCTTAGTGCAGTAATCTCAGAAATACTCCGTAGACAGATTTATAGAGGGATAATAATGTGATGATTCTTTTATATATAGAATCTATAATAAATTGGATTTATTAGATACTGATATTATTTAATGCATTAATTACTGTACGTTACTAGTATTTTTTATCTACTATTTTCAAATTTTAAAGTGTTGTCCAAACTTTTTCAGGAAGTCGCTCCTTTTTTTTAATCTATTATTCATTATTGATTTCTTGTAAATACATTTAATTAATACACTAGTTATTATATTCAATATTAATAAGTTAGTTGAATACATTTTAATATTAATATACTACTTAATTTATTTAATATTAATAAGTTAATTAATTAAATGTTTATTAATATTTATATACAATAATAGGTAGAATGTTAAATTCACTAATAGTTGTGAGTTATTTTGATTTTTTTATGGAGATACTCATAAATATCGAGAGATAAAGAGAGCATGACAAGTCTCAATGTAAATGATTGAGTGATTGACTGTCGTAGTTTATTATATTATCTTAAAATATTTCGAATTCATAAATAACTTGAATTAATTAATTTTTAGCTAATATTATTATCTATCTAAAAGCATTACTAATTGGAAAAATATTATTTTGAAAACTCAAATGAATAATGTTAATATTAAATTTAAAATATTGATCTTATATTTTAAAATGAAGAAAATATTAAATATTAATCTTATATTTTAAAATAGAAAAGGTATCACATAATTCTTTATAGTGTCCATATTATTAATTATACAAACCAAAATAAGGAAATATACAATTAATGTGTATGTCATTCAATTATAAAGCTTATTAAGCAGGTCACTTTGAGCACCAAACTACCAATGCTCATTGGGCCATGGGCTGGGCTGGCAGCACTGCAGTAGAAGCATGGCCCTTGGAATCTAGGTTGGTGATGGATTGGAGCAAAAGGAAAAAAAGGCCTCTAAGCTAAGGCGCCAGGCCCCAGCCAAAAAATACATGCCGAAGGCTTAAGAGCTCCCAAATTAGTATACAAAAAGGAGTAGCACATAGTATTATTTTTATTTTTATTTTTTTTAAAAGGACTACGTGGACTGGACCAGACACCAGACTATCCTGGTCTGGTCTGCAGACCTCAGCAGATCATCTGTTGGTACGCTAAGTCTAATCTGGCCTGGCTTTGGAGGTTCAAAGTCAAGATTTGGCCTGACTTAGTCAACGTCCAAAATTTGATAGACCTAAAACGGTCTGCTATGCATAGACCTGACAAACGGCCGGGCCGGGCCGGGCAGGGCCAAGCGCGGGCCGGGCCATTTTTGGGCCGGGCCAAAACGGCCCGATTTTTTATGGGTCGAAAAATGACGGTCCGTGGCCCAACCCCGGCCGGGCCGGGCTGGCCCGCAGGCTTTTGCCTTAATTTTTTTTATTTTTTTTTTTGCAAAATTTATTTTACACAATCTTTTTATGTCATAATTTTGCAAAATTCAAATTCCCTTAGCTTCATGAGTTAAGGATGTTTGTTAATGCTACAATCAAAACAAATCAAACTCTTTTTTTGGAATAAAAAAAAGGGCAAATGGACTCTTTTTTTAGGAGCGGAGGGAGTAGAATTTAACATTTATAATTTTGTATGAATATGATTAACTAAGGATGAGTTGTCATCACACATGGGCACATGGCATATGATGTGTATAAAAGAAATATTTCAAACATTATTGTTTTGCTAACTTCTTTTTGATTATTTAAAAAAAATTATAAAAAGAAAATGACATTTAATTGTTAAAATAGAAAACATACATTTTTTGCGTTTATAAAATGTATTAGAAGTTGGTTAAAAATATATGCTTACAAAATAATAGTGATATAAGATGTTGAGGTTAATTTGATCTAAAAAATTTTAATTTCAAACAAGTAGTTGTTGTAGCTCAGTTGGTTTAACTCTTATTTAATAAGTTGGAGGTCTTGTGTTCAACCCTCACAAACATCATTGTTTTTTTTATAAAAAAAAAGCATGAACGGACCACGGGCCGGGCCGGGCCACTCGCGGGCCGGGCCAAAATGACCCAACTTTACATGGGCCGAAATTATAAAGCCCATAGCCCGCTTTTTTACGGGCGGGCCGGGCCGGCCCAAGGGCCCGGGCTTCTTTTACCAAGTCTAGCTATACCTCTAACCTTAATCTACAATAGAAACATGACTCTTTTGTACTTACCGTGGGAGAAAATGTGGCCTCTTGGCACTATGACAATTATTTTATTGTTTGAAATTTTGTGTGTTGAGAAATTTTACTTGAAAGCGAGTAATACACCGTAATACATTAATAATCTTTAAAATTTTATATGCAAAAGAAAAAAGTTTTTTCTTGTTGGGAAAAGATTAAAAAACAAATATAATTTTATTTTTGAAATAGAGTAAAAAATAATACGACTCTAATTTTGAAATAGACATAGTATTTAAAGATGAAATAATTTTAAATGTAAAACTTTTGCTAAAGTGTTATAATAAAAAAAGTTAAAATAGTGTTTGGCTATGTAAAAGTGCTTTGAGAAAAAAAAAATTAAAGTATACAAAAGTGTGTCGTATGAATTTTTATTTATCTTTTAAAGCAATTTGTGGACAAATTTATAAGTTGTACTCCCTCTGTTCTTAAAAGATTGTCGTTTAAGGTTAATGCACACAGATTAAGGAATGTAATTAATACCTAGTGAAAATACTATACTACCCTTATTAATTGTCTCAACCAATTATTTCTTTCCCAATATTTCTTATTTAATTCAACCAATTACTACTTGGATTATAGCACTGAATTGAATAAGAATCATTGGGAAGGGAAGAAAGCTTTAAATAGGAGAAAGTTTTAAATAAGGGTAAAGTAGAAAAAAAAATAATTAATGTGTATTGATAAACTTAAAACGACAATCTTTTTGGAACAAAAATTATTTTCTAAAATGACAATCTTTTAGGAACGGAGGGAGTAGTATTTTTTAGTCAAAAACTCTACTTACTAAAAGTATACAAAAGTGTGTTTGGCTATGTCACACACACACACACACACACACACACACACATATATATATATATATATATATATATATATATATATATATATATGTTCATGGACATATTAATTAAGTTGAACTTTTGAGCTCTACGAAACAATAAATCAAAATAAATGAGTGACACGTTCATGCACATTGCACACGAATTAATTAGTTTAACTTTTGAGGTGAAATGATATGATAGAGGTAATTAAATGAGTACATGGCTAGGCTAACATACCAGTTCTATATATATGAGGATGCTTCACGTTAAGCATTACTATTTTAATAAACGCGTTTCACACCGTTAATTTAAATATTCAATGATCCAAAAAGAATTTTTTTTTAATGGCCGCAGGTAGGAATAGCGGCCAGAGATTTTTTGTTTTTGCTGGCCACAGGAGGGAGTAGAAGTCATGAAGTCATGAGAAATGTCTAAAATACCCCCACCTTAGTTAAATTTAAATAGTTTCAATGTATAAAATAGTTGTATAAATAATTTCTTAAATAATAAAAATTAACATTATCAACAATGTATAATGTATTTATTTCTATAAATAAATTTTATAAATATTAAAATTTAAAATTATTAATTATATTCAATGTATTTATTTGTATGAATAATTTCTTAACTATGAAATAAAATAACTATGAGTCTATGATGCACCCTTTTAAGGTATGGCCGAAACAAGTATTTGAACCTCTCTTTTTTCCTTCAAAACAAACATAAAATAAAGTAAAAGTGGAGATAATTTAGTAATTGCAATCTAACTGCATGCAACACTACCCTGAGTGAACCAGAATGGTACAGCCAAAAGTATGCATGATTTATTGATCATATTTTAAAACTGGTGAACATGTTTGCTTATTTCTTTTATATATTATATAACTTTCCATTTTCCTGATTATTGGTCGATTTTTTTTATCTATTCTCCAACACGTACATGGAACTGTAATTTCAACACAAATTTTATTTGATAATTTTTAGAATTATTTTTTATCAAGTAAGGCTGGCTTGTTTAGCTAGTATATACTCTAAATTCATGAAATTTTTACTAGTTTAATTAAAATATTCACTGAATATATTTTATTATTTGACTATTATATAACGCGTGATGCATAAAGGTTTAACTTATGATCTACCCAAAACGTCCGTTCATGCACACAAATTAAGTACTATTTTCGTCTCATAATAAGTGTTTTTTTAGCTTAAATTACATATACCAATACACAAGCTAAAATAATAAAAACACCCTTAATATACTTTTTTTGTTTTGTTTGAGACTTTTTTTATTGCCTTTTGGTCTCTCTTTCTCTTTCTTCAACCTTTCAACTTCCCAATAAATACCATTGGTTACATAAGGGCACATATGGAAAAATATTGTAAAAATTGTATTGAAATTCTAACACATCACTTATTTTGGAAAAAAATGTTAAGCCTAAAAAATTATTTATTGTGAGACGGAGGTAGTACTAATTAAGATGACTTCTGAGATGCACACAATTAACGATAGAACCAATTAAGGTGACTTTTGAAGTATACGATACAAAAAATTAAATGAGTGCATGGCTAGCATATACTTATTCAGTTCCCACTTCCCACTATATATATATTTATATATATATCCCAATTAAGGTGACTTTTGAAGTATACGATACAAATATATTTGTGTATATTTTATGAACAACTCTTGAGTAGTAGTACTTACTAAGTTGAGCACAAGAAGTATACAAGTAATTTCTGCATGGCGCTGTTTGGTTGTTTGGCTCGCCTGGTTGGATTCGGTCTGTGTTTTTTGGCAAAGTCACTGATCGTGTCTATGACAGGACAGCAGCCGCTGGAGCTGATGTGGCGATGTTGTTCCAGGCTATTTGGAGGAAATTTGCAGAGGCTATCAGGCTAGCTAGCTGCGGCCATGAATAAACTTGTTTAAGCTGATCTTATCATGACTATGCTATAATTATTATTGTTATTTATTTTACTTTTATTTGGTCTTCCAGGGAATTAAAATATATTTTCAGTTTATGTCAGTACTGAAGGCTCAAATTTTAATGCAATATTATTATGCTTGAATATTCTATCAAAATAATTAGTGAGCATGCATGGTTGCTTTAATTTCTTCTGTTAACGCTTTCCACTTTCAACATCTCTTGTTGGTTTTAATTTATTTATTTATTCTCTAATTACAAGAACATTTTCAGAGCAGGTTTTATTAGATGATTTTATATTAATGGCTAGACTAAGGTTATTTTAGTGCATGTCGTCGTACAAGATATATATATATATATATATAGTGCTACTCTCAACAAATTAATTAAAAATCAAGTGTTATATTTATGTCCTCAACAAATTAGTTAAAATTGTTACAAAAAATGAAAGGATTATAATAAAAGAACAAATACAGTAACACAGTATTATGAGGTTCTGTGTATGAAAAATATATATAACACAGTTAAACATGTGCATTTGGAATTGAAATAGTTACTTATTTAATCTATATTCATTTCATCCTCAAAAAGTAAAAGTGAATAATTTTTTCATAAAAATAATATTGTTGTATATCTGCAATTTTAACATTTGTGAACCACATCTGAAGTACGGACTCCTACACTTTAAATATCCATGTGCATTTGAATTGAAATAGTTACTTATTTAATCTATATCCATTTCATCCTTAAAGTAAAAGTGAATAATTTTTTCATAAAAATAATATTGTTGTATATCTGCAAATTTAACATTTGTGAACCTCATCTTAAGTACGTACCATGTGCATTGGAATTGAAATAGTTACTTATTTAATCTATATTTATTTCATCCTAAAGTAAAAGTGAATAATTTTTTCATAAAAATAATATTGTTGTGTATCTGCAATTTTAACATTTGTGAACCACATCTTAAGTACGTACTCCTACAATTTAAATATCTTAATTATACACCTAAGTGTACTAACTTTTTGGTATCAACTTAGAGGGAGTATTATATATTTTTTATTTTATTTATTTTGAGTTGAATAATAAATTGTTCTTTGTGTGTAGGGAGGGAATATTATGTGGGATTTTCTGATTCTCAGCTTATAGGTAATTTCTAATTCTCCCCAAGAAGGAATTAATTGTGTACTATTTGTTGGAGCCCAACAAAAAACCAGTCTAAAGTAAGAAACTTACTGGGCCTTTAGGCGTATAGAATAATCATGAATTCAGGATTATTACAATGACCCAAATCTTCAACTTTAACGAATTTGATATTATATGTAAATTTCAAGAATTCAAACTAAAATGTAATTTTAAGACAAAACTAATTAAATTGAAATTGGCTGAATATGATTGAAATTTTGTTGATGATGTACAATCTCAAGAATTCTAATTGAAGTTCATGAATTCAAGGTTAGATCAAGGGGTAAATTTTTGTATAAATTCCTCTAATAAATACACGTAGATCCTTCCAATAATTCTCCAAAATACAATAAGTTAGAATTTCAGTAAATGACGTATCTTATTTTTACAAGTTTAACCCTATCTCTTTTATCAATCTTTAGCAATAAATCAGAAATCCCTAGACACTATCAATTGGGACGGTTAAATACAAAATCCGATTGTTTAACCCGTTAAAAATCTTGTTCCAAATTAATTTGGGACTGTGATAGAACAAAAAATAAATTGCTGTTCAAGCCTTACCTTTTCTCGCCCTTGGCAGGTGTCAGTAGTATAGGTGACTCTTCGGTATATCGTAACTATTATCATTAATAACTAAATTAGGCTACATTTTTGAAACTTACTAGTTTAAAATGTCAGAAAATTAAATAAATAACTGGAATCATTTGAGGATTCTACCATGCATTACCCATGGTGGTTAGTCAAAAATTAGTTAACTGACTCTCCACTTCGCTTTTCCGACCTCTGGAATATTAATTAGGAATTTCTTAACATATGTTCTTAGGGCAAATGTTAAGCACACAGTTCAAGAGAATATTCCTTTGAATTGTGTGTATATTCCTTTGAACTTGGTATAAATGTAAAAATCAAGAGAATATGCACACAGTTCAAGATAATATTCTCTTGAACTGTGTGCTTAACATGTGCCCTTAGGGCACATGTTAAGAGGACCCTATTAATTAAGCTTTCAAATTTGCACTCTAATGTTATTTTGCGAAGGAGTCCACCCACATGCTAACGTAATACAGTCCAATAGAATAAGAGATCGAGACGGTTTTTTTTTTCCTTATGTAAAATCATTTAAATTAAATATTGGAAAACCTGAAATGAAAATGGAGTCTTTAGATACATGGAAATATAGTCAAAAACTGTGATAACAGTCATGTCCAGTATACATGTAGCAATATAATGAGAATGACACAACGTACATTATTCAAACCAATTTACAAAACCCATTAATCATCATCTTCTCCATCTCCTTATGACCATGAGAAAATTTATGAATCCCACTCCTTAATGTATATAATATATATCCCGTCACTGCGGCATATTGTATCCCAAAGCAAAACCTTGGTAAACTTGATCATCCGATTGGTGAAGAGCAGAAGTAGGGTCGTCCCACGAATTTGAGGATGCAGAAGTTGTGTCGAATTCATAGGACCACCAAATCATGCCGTCTTTAGAACCTTCCATTTCCTTGAAACAATCAAATTCACCAAATCCCGATGTCGCCTTGTTGTTGTCGAGAAAATCATCAGCTTCAGCTTGGAATGTCTGAATTCCGGGGTTCACTTGTTGTGCATCAGATTTTGGGACAATAGTTGAGTCAGGAATATTGAAGGCAATCGGCATGGAATTCTCCAATTCATCCATTTTTGGCTCATAGAATTCAACATCTTGTCCTTGTCCAGGCTGAGGAATAGGCTGCATCAAAGGGTTAGAATTGTCATTAAAAGATCGGAGGGTTTGGATCATCTTTTCCTGAAGGGGATTCAACTTGGGCCACAAGGCTGGATTGTTAAAGAGAGAAAAAGGGTTTTGAAGGCTTTGAAGCTGCATGTGGAGTTGAAGCCTTTCCATGGCCGAGTTGCTCAAGTAGTTATCGTCTGCACCATGATCGCCTTCTTTTGGGTCCTGACTCGAAGCTGCAGATAGTCGATTGATGTGAGAGTTTTTGCGCCTTCCGAGCAACTTTTTCTTGAGCCTAGTGTTCCAGTAGTTTTTAATATCATTATCGGTTCTCCCAGGCAATTGAGCTGCAATAATGGACCACCTGAATGATACATAAGAAAGAAAAACAAAAAAAAAAGTTTAGCCCCCATAAAGAATTGATACATGGAATAAGAAAAGAGGAAATTAAAACTGATCAAGGATTTAGATCTGTGTGCAGAAGTTATACATATATGTATATTCTTGAAACAAATGCATCATGGACAAAAACAAAGGACAAATGAGGATATATATATACACACACACATATGTATATGTATATATGTTGAAAGTAAAGTTACCTGCTGCCAATACTAATATAGAGGCTGCAGATGATGTTGTCTTCTTCTTCAGAGAATCCTCCATGCTTGATGTTGGGTCTCAAGTAATTTAACCACCTTAATCTACAACTCTTTCCACATCTCTTCAATCCTGTCAATATGTAATTATAAATTAATACACCAATTACTTAGACAAATTAAGCTAACATATGTTTTTTCCCTAAAATTTGTAATATGAATCCTTCCAAACAGAAGAGACCTTCATTACAAGAAAACTAAGTATAGACAATTTTCAAAAATAATCACAATATAAGATAATTTTTCAAGAAATTACAAAAGTTTTTGACGAGTCGTCAAAATCATCATAAAAGACTTTAATGATAAGGACATCTCTAACAGCTTCGTGACAATAAAAACATTTGTGAATTTCTATGATGAATTTGGGCAATCCACAAATAACCATTTTTCTTGTAGAATATAGCTTGTGTGTGTGTGTGTGTGAAAGAGAGAGAGAGAGGTTGAGGAGGATTGTGTAGGTACCAATTTTCTGGGGAAGGGCAATCCAGTTGTTACCGGTACCATAGTTGTCTATATAAGCCTTAAGCTTTGCATCTTCTTCCGGTGACCACGGACCCTTCTTCACGTTTGCTTTGTCACAGCATGGAGCCCGACCCATATCTGATATCTTAATTCTTGATTTCTTTCTGATCTCTACTGTATCTGAATATGCTAGCTCCGTCTTCTCTCTTAAATATCTCCAGCCAATATATGAATTAATTGGAAGCTATCTAGGGCTGTGTTTGATTGTTGGGAAAATAAGCAGCCGAAGACCAACCATTTATAGGTAACAATAGTTTGGTTGATGATGTGATGCTTAATTTTCAAGAACCAGAAAAGTCAATCATCTCTCCTCTCTAGCTAGCTAGGGTTTTTGCGTTTCTCTCTCATATTTTGGTTTAGTTCTTTTCATATTTTATTGTTAATGTTATTATACATGCAACGTGACAAAAGAAGTGCACAAATTTCTCTCATATCTTAATTAATATTAAAGATTCAATTGCTTTTCCTTTCATTAATTAGTTTATTATACTACATGCATGTAAAATCAAGAGAGAAACCTCCATCCTTTAAGTTTGTCGCTGACCTCGATAAATGGTTCCATTATTGAGCTACCCTCTTTAGCTAGGTTATTTTTAAAGATTAATTAAGATATAATGACTATCATATAAATAATACTCTCTTCGTTTTTTAATATATGTCATTTTAGATAATTTTATTTATTTTAATTATTTATTATTTTATACTTCATCCGTCTCATAATATATAACGTTTTAGATGATTTTATTTTTTTTAAATTATTTAAAATTTTATATAATTTAGAGAATTAACCGCAATGTTTCAAAATTACTCCTAATGGAAAAATATTAGAGATGAGAGGGAATATAAGATAAGTTCTACTATATGGTAAAGAGTATTATAGACAATTAATACTATAGTTAATGTTATACACTCATTTAATTTTTGTACACAACTCTAAAACGTCACACACACACACACACACATATATATATACGATCCGGATCTTAAACTTACCTTTTATCCAACATACTTTGTTTACCCCCTTTAGCGATGTACCGGGTGACGGTTTGGTCCGTGACTATATATACAACAGTCGTCTATATGTTACCCGTCGCTAAAAGCTAAGACAACGGTTGTATATATAGCGACGGACCAAACCGTCGTCCGGTCCGTCACTAAAGGGGGTAAACAAGATATGTTGGATAAATGATAAGTTTAAGATCCGGACCGTATATATATATATTATGGTCTAAGAGAATTAACTATAATTTTTCTAAAATTACCCCTCATGGGAAATGTTAGAAAGGGAGAATATGAGATAAGTATGGTAATTATGAGAATTTAAAGGTATTATAGACAATTAATATTATATTTAATGTTATACAATACTAGTAATTTCCTTAATTTTTTTCCACAACTCTATAAATAAGCAGTTTGCTATACATTGATATATATGGGAAAGAATTAATGACCTAACAATGAATTTCATGTAATAAATTACAATCTTTTTGGGTTTTTAATTAATTACTCCATCCGCTCCCTTTTTAATTGTATTTTTAGAAAGATATTTTTGTTCATTTTTATTTGTCATTTGTAGATTTCAAGTAAGCATCTAAATGTTTAACTTTTCATATTATCCTTTATAATTAAAGGCTAATTTGTTTCTCTCTCATCTTTCTAATGAAATTTAAAAGACTAATATTGAAATTTTACACTTAATTTAGTCAATTAGACAAAATATTAATTGCATTTCTTAATACATATACATAACCTTAAAACGTAATTAATTAAAAAGAGCGAGAGGGAGTATATTGATTCTAACCGAGATAGTTTTCACCCTTGAGAATTGAGATTTACTAATATTTACGATTATTAGTTTTAACTTGCACATCCAGTATTAGTTGATATACATACGCATTATCCAGTAAAATGGGCACAATTTGTAAACCAAATAATCGTACCTAATATAATGCATTAATGTAGAATATACTAGTTGTGTTGAACAATATGCTACAAGCTGCTTAGGACAACCAACCCACAATTATGCATACTCCTTGCCCAACCATTAGCAAAGCTTATCCTTCTGTCAGGAGAAAAGATTCTTGTTTCTTTCTCAATTAATTTTCTTAAGGTTTGCATGATTGCATATTTAGAGTTTTAGTTGCATCAGCTTTCCTTTAGCTTATATATATATATTACTGTATCCCACTTAGGAATTCTGATTAGGGATAAGGCTATATATTACATTTTTTGACTATATATTAACCATTAGCAAAGCTATGTTTGTTTTAATAATATTTCAGTATTAAACTTAACAACTAAATTATTATTGAGAAGATATTAGCAATACAAACTTAATCCCTTTGTTACAAAATTAGAAATATATTTAAACGACAACTTTTAAGTAAATTATATTTTTTTCAAACATATCTTTAACATTAGTTAAAAATGTAATAGTAGTAGTAGTATGATGGTATTCAATCAACCAAAACAAATATAATAGCATATTAGAAAATTCATATCAATTTATAGTCAAAAAATAAAAATACATCACTAATTTTTGCGTAGATGAAAAAAAAATTATCTCTAAGTTTTGCATAGACGATCAAATATATTATTTTCAAGGCCGTTTTAACTCCTTGCCCAAAAAGGGCATAAGATAGGAGACGACTAGATTAACCAAAACCTAGCCTTTAGTTCGTATAATTAATACTCTCTCTCTTTTTTAATATAAGTCGGTTTAGAGAAATATTTTTGTCTCTTACTATAAATTGGTTGAAAATTTCAAGTAAATATTAATTGCTTAGTTTCTAATATTACCTCAGGTATTAAATATAACTTTGATTCTCTCATTATTCTCTATGCAATAAATAACACTCTCTTCTTCCAATACAAAGGCAATATAAACAATTGATATTATATTTAATGTTTTACAATCATTTCCTTAATATTTGTGCACAACTCTAAAACTAAAAGATTGTCATTTAAGATTTTTGCACATGGATTAAGAAAGTCATTTAATATTATCATTTAATAATTAAAATTTGTATAAAATTTCATCACTACCTCTTTATAGGAAGTTGAAAACTATTAATACAAGAGAGAGAATTTCTTGGGACAATGAGAGAAGGTAGAGGTGATATAAGAAAGTAAATAATTTATTCTCCTAGAAAGTTGTAAACGACAATTTTTTATGAACAAATTTGTTCTTTTAAAACGACAATCTTTTAAGAACGGAGATAATATTAAGAATAAGAAGAGTATATAATAAGCTATTTTAAGCATGGAGGAAACTTTCCTCCGTTCTCAACTGAAAGTCTGAAACAACATATTTTAAAGCTGGTAGTGATCTTATTTCTTTCCCAATAAGAATTCCAAAGGAAATTCAGGCACACTTTCCTATATAGTAGAAAAACACGGCAGAATTCGCATTTTCAATGTCTTGTTCAGCCGTTCATGTTCTTAGCTACTCGTATTTGTTTACAAAAGAAATATCCATTATTATATGTAATATTATTAATTAATTAATCGTACTTGTTCCAATTAATTAGTTGGCTAGGGTTTTAGACAATAATTTTTAAACCAGCAGAAAAGAAGGAGAAAAAACAAAAAAGGAATTAATTAAGGAGCTTAAGAATATTTTTTTTATAAAAAAGTAAATAAATTAATGGCCGGGATGGAGCAGTAGCACTCATTGACCTTGGTTTCCTACCATAATATTTTCTTAATCAATTTTAAATTGAAGTAACATAGACAAATAGTCCAGAACCGCACTTGCATAGAAATAACCAAGCAGAAAACTATCAAATTTTCAAAAGGTATTCCCTCCCTCCCATAAGATACTAATAATATATAATTTGTAATCATCAAATGGACTCAGATCTTTCGGAAGAAGAAAACATGCTTCTGCTTGTCTTTGTCTAAACCCTAGAATCTTCTCCATTGACTCTGCATAATTACATGCATCATCATCAAGACTAATTAATTAATCTCAAGACTTTATAGCTAGCTAGGAGAGCTGGTGAAGATTTTCTGGATAACAAGATAAGCTTGAGCAGGATTGGCTAGCTAATGTATACATGTATATACTACAATAATATGGAATGATTGGTGCTAACTTAATTCATTGAATCATTGCTTAATTAATTAAGAAATCTCTCTCTTTTGACTTCTTTTTTTTTGCGGAGCAATTGTAGCTAGCCCTGTGTGCTTGGTTCACTCGATCATGACCATTAAATTTAACTGCAGACTTGTAAACAGATTTCATAGGTGAAATTTCATGGTGTTCTTCAAGAATTGCTGTCTTTTTATATTCGTATTTGTTATAACTTCAGGCAAGCATTGCCAAATTTCAAATCGTACTAAACCCTATATTTTGAGTGTTAAGACTCTTTTACACCATACCTTATCCTCCCTCCCTCCCTTAATATATAAGTGGTTTTAGAGTTTTACACAAGTACTATTAATTAAAAAATAATTGTATAACATTAAACATTAAATATAATATCAATTGCATGTATTGTCCTTGTATTAGAAAAAGAAATTGTTATTTATTGGACAGAAAATAGTGAGAGGACTAAAGTTATAGTAATATTTAATACTTGGGGTAATATTAGAAATTAAGTAATTAATGTTTACTTGAAATTCTCAAACGACAAATATTAAGAGACAAATATTTTTCTAAAACGACTTATATTAGAGGACGAATGAAGTATTTAAATAATGATTCGGTTAGGGTAAAATTGGCGCCAATTTTTATTTTTTATTTTTTGTGCAAAAGGCTAAATATTGTATATTGATGAAATGTTGGATTACGTAAAATCATATACTGCGCATACAATGGAAAATTAGAAAGCATTCACACATTTCAAACTTAATGCCACAAATTAACTAAAACCCGGCCCTCTGCTGACTGCTGCTTCAAAAGAAATAAACACTTCCTACAATTGCAATTCTTTCACATCTGCTTCAATGTTGCTGCTATTTCTTACCGCAACCACTGATATATACTATTACTTCACCCAATGCATGCTGCTATATTCAGACTCCATGAATTAACTTCATGGTACAAAAAACAGATGACAATTCCATCACTCTTAACATCATATATAGTCATGCCTGAAAAATTAAATGATTTATCAATCCACTGAAGTTCTATAAATCCAACTTTCTTAAAAAAAATTAAATAAATTCTCCCATTCCTTGAACAATATTGGTGCCTTCCCCCCCCCCCAACCCCACCCCCCACTAAGATAGATAAAATTATACAAAAAACTTCTCTCCTACTACTGTGCACACACTTTAATCAAAATCTCAATTTTTTTTAGCATCAGACCCGTCATACAGGTGGTGTTTGATAAAATTAATTGTTAAGATCTGAACAATTTAGACATCTGAATAATTTAATTAGAGCCTCTATTTGTGTCTGAATAAAAAAATGTTGTTTGATAACTAATTATTCCAAAATGTTTGAATAATGGTATTTTACCATTTTAACCCTCTGAACAGTTTAAGCAAAACATGTTTGATAATCAGAAAGGTCTGAATAGTATTTTAAATACATATTTATAATATTTTGACCACAATATGATAAAATAAAATGTATCATGTCTAATGAAAATATCGATATATTTGATTTCACAATATCGATATATTTGATCTCATAATATATCAAAATATCCTTGTTGCATCAAATATATTTATCATGCATTACCAATACTGAATAGCTATATTCACTAGCACATTACCAATCTGACAAAATTTAAAAAAATGGCTAGATTGATATATTTGGTTCAACAATATATCAAATTACATCAATATATCATTGTTGCATCATATTGATACATTTGATCCAATATTGATATATTTAAGACAATTGTCATACAATATTAATATATTTAATTTCACAATATATCAATATATAATTGTTGCATCAACACAAAAGATTCAAAAGTCAAGGAGTACTTGAGTAAAAAGCAGCTTACTGATACTAGAAAGTAATAGAAACCCATCAAATTTTAAAGCAAAGAAATCTAAACTTCGTGTTCAGGACTCCTAATCAATGAAATAAGGCAAAAAAACGAAAATTCAGATAAATGGATAGTAGGAAAACAAGATAATCTGAATAAGAATACTTTGGAGTTGTAACTAAACAGCCTTTAACAATACACTCATTTACAAATCAAATCCTACCTAAATTGGAAAACAGAAATGGAGACATAGACATGTGTTAACAACAAAAAAATTTACCTAAAATTTCTAACATTTAGATGAAGTCACAAAATTTGAGAAGTTCACAAGCACAAATTAATGTGAAATCAAATCAAACTCAACCTAGCTCAAACACAAGAACAAATTACACAATCATTGATAAGGATCTACAGAAATCTTACGCAGAAGAAGAGGGAATTGATAATAACGAACAATAGACGAAGAAGGGAGAAGATTTACCGGCGAAAGAAGAAGAGCAGCAACGAAGGAGAAGATCAGTAGCGAAGGAGAAAAGCAGCTATGCGAGATCGTAAGTTAAATTTGTATTGGGGATAACAGGCATAATTTGTAATATTGAAAAGGCTATTTTTGTCCCAAAAAAATATTTTCTGGCTTAGACATGCCTCTGGATGGTATAAAAATATTTTTTATGTCTAACCGATTAGAGTCATTAAAAAATAAAAAAAAAATTATCAATTAATATTTACTTCTGACCGAATCAGAGGCAAATTCATTAAGAGCCATATGAGACAATCAAACAGATGTCCTGCAAATAGTTGACGAACGTGACACTGA
Source organism: Panax stipuleanatus (assembly GCA_020205555.1). Classification (NCBI taxonomy): domain Eukaryota; kingdom Viridiplantae; phylum Streptophyta; class Magnoliopsida; order Apiales; family Araliaceae; genus Panax; species Panax stipuleanatus. The sequence continues at coordinate 153,307,556 of CM035122.1, forward strand.
AGGTATAATATATTTATTCTCAAATAGATTAGAAGTAGTCCATATATATATATTAACTAGCCGTACTTGCTAAAACTTGAGGACTTTAAAGCCGGTAGTAATTATTAGTGTGTATGTGAGTATTATGTGTTTCATTTTTATGTGATAGTAGCATTATTTGGTAGTAATATCCTCAATGCGCATGCAATTAAACCACAAGCAAAGAAGAGTGTTGAAAATACTACTTCCTTAGAGATACAATTTTTTTAATTCATTTTAAAATTAAATTTATTTTTATTTTTTTAAAAAAATAACCTGACAGAAAATTTTTAATGTATCATTAATTTTATTAATTTTTAGTTAATTAAATTATGTCATCACTACTACATTTTTATTCAATGCTAAAAATAAATTTAAAAGATTAAAATAATAGACATCTCTAATAATAGACGTCACTTTGTGATGGCCAAGCTATATCATTTCCGTAGCTCAAACAAAAAATTAGTAAATTAATTACATAAATTTATATTTGATGTGAAAGTATACTACAGTATTAATTTGATTTAGGAGAGAGAAATGGCCACCCCTCGTCAGTAGGGTTGACAAATATGTCAAGAGAAGTCCAATTAAAGAATAATGTACGTATAGATGGTTCAACATATATATACCTAATGAATGACTTGTGTTTTTCTTCTTCAAAATATATATATATATATAGTATTGATACATAGTAGTATCCATATACACACAATTACCTGCAGCTATATATATATATATATATCCCCATGCACTGTATATATTTAAATTAATACCCTGTGCAGGGATGCCACAAACAGACGCCGTTGCTGAGCTCAAATTCAGCCCTAATCACTTGACCCTTGAAGTTGTTTACACAAATATTGTCAACGTGTAACTCTTTCTTTGAACAAACCCATCAATCACTTTAATTTTAGCATCCAAGAAATTGACTTGAACCTTATCACTTGCGACTTTCCTTTCCTTTTCTTTTCATTCTATTCTTTTTTGGGGGGGTTAGTAAGGAAACTTTGGATTTCCATTATTTAAATTGTTCAAGTACTAATGACCAATTCTCCAAGAACATATCACGCGACTCTACAATTAAAATATTGAAATTTAACATATAAGAAGAAATGAAGAATTAATTAAAGAAATACCCCTATAATCCTCCATCTTTTATCAACTCCATCTTCTCTCGTCTAATTGGATAAAAAAGACATTACACACAATATGCCTGGCAGATCTTTGGTTGAATTCTTTAGATGGAACTTGGAAGTATATCTAATATCAATGTTCCAAGAAGAAAAAAGAAGGCTAAGTCGGTCGAGATATATATATAACATGAGTAGGTAATTTATAGTAATTTGAAAGAGACCGGCACGTGTAGAAATCAAATGGGTACTACACGGTACGTGGGTAGTTTGACCTAGAAACAAAAGGTCAATGGAACGTGTATTAGGTGCCAATATTTGTAAAGTTTCTAGAGAGAGAATTAGTTAGGAGGGTGGGAGGGAGAGAGGGAGAGAGGGAGAGAGTAATGCATGGTGTCATGGAATTTGACCGAGAGAGAGAGAGAGAGATGTTTATTGTACGAAGTAGCTAGCTTAGCTAGCTAGGTAGTGACATTGCCTCTCCGATCCCTTAATTAATTTCACCATTTTAATATAATAAGCTTAAGCTTATATAACCTACCCAAATCAATGGCATTTCATGCAGAGAAAGGGAATAAAGTCAGCGAGGTGTTTGGAAAATCTACGTACTTCATTCTTATTGTAATTAATATCGTTCTAAATTCTTTATGCAATATTTCATGCATGCTTCTTGTTATTATTACAAGCTTGCAATCCGTACGTGCGAGCACGAGTTGGTTTTCTTAACAGTTTTATTTCATAACTATGTTGCTATGTAATATTAAATATATGTAAATTTTGTGGTGGTGAATAATATGTATGATTAGTGTAGAGGAAAATATGCAGTTACATAAATTTATGTGAATGATATTTTTTTATTCAATAAAAGTTATGAATATGCGTTGTTGAAGTTGAAAAATATTGGCCACAGAGTGTTTTGTTGTCCAAAAAGAAATGGAAAATGAAGAGAGAGAATCTGGTATTGATAGAGAAAGTGAACGAATAATTAATTAAGGGAATTGATAATATTTCCACAGAGTAAAAATGTTAGTTCCACAAAATTCTCCTCCTAACATGAATAGTAAGTGGGATAGTTAGTTGAATTATTGCATATATAACATGCATAAAATGAGCCAAATACCAAGTTAGGCAGCTTCCACAAGATACTTCAATTCTTGCTTACAACTGAGAATCAGGAGTAGTAGTTTCATTATAGTACGTACTACTAATCAAATAAAAGTTCAAGTGTCTTTATAATGGGCATGTTTTGCATTTTAAGTACTGTAACAGATGTCCAAGTGATGAATACACCCCTCTAAGCTTCATAGGGATATTCTAAACATCACTACAGCCAACTAATTATCTATATACACATCTTCTGATAGCTAGCAGCAGCAGGGTTCCATCTCGAGGTATGGAGAATAAAGAAAAGAATCACTATAACTGGAACAAATAACAACCTGCAAATGGAAGTTGGAACCATTTCAATTCCCAAAAAAAATAAAAACCATTTTGAGAAAGAGGGGCATTTTACATGAATAGGGAGGAATGACTTACATTCTACTTGTGTGATCATTCTTCCCTCAATATAGTCTTCCTTATGCCTTATAAATACCGAGTTAGGAGCACATACAGTTGCAATTCATAAAGAAAAACATGTTTCCATGGATGTAATATAAAGGTCCATGGAAGAAGAACAAGTGCATAATAATGCATTATTAGCCTATTATGTACACCACCTTAGGAGCCAGAACATGACCCAAAACTGCAAAGCTATGCTTTCTTTGTTGGCCTTTCTGTTAACATCTGCTGACAGCATTTTGTAAAGCCAGAGAAGGCAATTGCTTTCAGGATTAGCATCACTTCACATTAATTGCTGCAGCCATATTTCTCAACCTCTGAGCAATTTCTGCAAATGATGGCCTCTGTGCTGGATCAGAGGCCCAACAACTTTCCATCAAAGACTTCCACTCGGGATCGCACCATGTTGGAATCTGAGGGCGTAATGAGTTGTTCACAATTCCTCCTGCATATTATGGTGAAGAATTTATGAATAAAGTACAACTACAGGATGGTCATTTTGACATCGTGATTAAAATAGCATCTACTATTTCTCTTCACTTTATAGTCAGACCTTGATGGTGGTAGGTTTTTGTTTTTTTCTTTTTTTGAGAGGGAGGGGGAGCATCAGCATAAAAAATACAGAAACATTGTCTCAGCGGACTGAATATTAAGCAAGCGTCCACCACTTATGTCTTGAATCAGGCAGTAATTCACAGATACAAGGAGAGCTATAAACACTATGCAACCGAAGGCAGTCAAGCATTTGCATCATAGGAAAAACTAATTGCTTCTACAAAATTTTAAATAATCCCTTAAGGCCCTTAACAGAGCTCATGGCCTAAACCATTAATCCAAAGATCTCAACTGTGAAATTGAAGCATTAAGCGTTCTTGTGCAAACCCTTGGGAGGGATTTCCTAGATACCGATAATCCAAGGTGAACAAGACTGGAACAAAGAACAAGCATTGACCTCTGAAATTAAAGTGTGACTCACAAGAATTGCAAAATGGACCCTCTAGTTGGTATTACATGTTGCCAAGAGACCTTAAAGAGGTCCGAGTATCCGTTTCACACTGGTAGCCTCAGTCTTTCTTACCAGACAGTTGAAAAGTAACCTAATCTAATATGTCATCATCCTTTCACTTGTCAAGCACTCATCCCAACAGTAACTTACTAACTTCATATACAGGAACATGAACTCGCAGATCATGGATAATAGTAGTAAATTTTGCCGTATTGAAGGCAAAACATCGACAAGCTCTAACCAGAATCTTCTCTAATACTACCCTTTTTCTCTTAAGACATTAAATTATGATATATTTTACGAATTTATGGAACCAAAAGACCAAGTACATGGCAAAAGCAACATACAAATTTTTTAATGAACAACAGAAAAAGTACATAATCTTTGTGGAACATACCAATTACAGAAGCACAATGCATATCTGCGTAAGGTTCGTCGCCCGTGAGCAATTCCCACATGACAATTCCAAATGAGTAAACATCAATCTAGATTTCCGAAAGTAAAATTTATGATGAGCGAATAGGTGCAACAAAAAAAACAACAAAATATAGATTCAGAGAACTCCCTAAAAGAAGTGGAAAATAAATGGAAGCTTAAAACTTTGGTATTCATGCTAGCATTAATATACCTTTTCTGTTACCATGTTACTTTTGCCGCTAAGAAGCTCTGGCGCCATCCAGGGTAGAGTTCCACGAACGCCACCGGAAACTAAAGTGTGTTGTTTTACCTTTGATAAGCCAAGATCCCCAATCTAAAGAAAAAAGTGGACAGCTGATGAGCCAGCAACTCCAAGCCAAAATCAGACTACATCAGCTAGTAAATCAGGCTTGTTACAGTATCAAAATGTAAAATATTAAGGACCAGCAAATAATTTTGGTAAGCTTCAAGAGTGGACTTTAACAATTAGAGAAAGCTTGAAACAGAATTCACAACTTCCAAAAAAACATCAAAAGGAATTCTATTTACAATGACACATCACTACTATAAAGGGATCAAAGGTTCAAAATTGCGGTATGGTAAAGACATATCGGATAGTCAATTCTTGATGCGGTATCGGACAATGTGCAACAAAAAACTATAAATTGCTTAATAATTAAAAAAATTACAAAAAAAAATATCAGCAAGTAAAATAATGAATAAATACATACAAACTTGTCATTTAACACTTATAACATTATACAAGTCATAATTGTTGGCCTCGTTAACTTTTCTTGACGTAAAATTGAAAATTCTGTTTATATCTTATATATATTGATATTGGCCAAGAAATTTACGTATTGGCATACATATGTACTTGTATCGGCGGATACTTTAAACCATTAAGGGATACATATACTCAAAAATAGATTTCCCAACTAGAAAAGATTTAAACATCTTTAACACAGTTGATTTTAAGCATACCTTGCACACTGGTCGATGTGGATCTCTCATATTAACTAGCAGGTTTTCACATTTTAGATCAAAATGCACAATGCTCTTTCCGTGCAAATACTCCATCCCAAATGCAGCATCCATAGCTATAATTAGTCTTTTGCGACGATCAATTGTTCTGACCATTGAAATAACAATAGCATTGTCAAATATAGTTTGTTAGTAGCAAGAAATTGTTTTAATGCCTTTGTATAGGAAGGCATTAAAAAATAAAAAATGTTATCTCCCTAAACAGTGCACAGGCATCAAATAAGCTACCTGTCCTTTTTCTGCAAAAACTGTTTTAAAGATCCATTAACCATGAATTCAGTCACTGTAGCTAAAGATCCATCAGGGCCATCACGAACAATGCCATAGAAAGAAACTACATTTGGATGGTGCAGTGAACCTAATATCAAAGCCTCCTTCCAGAAATCTGCAATCTAAAGACAAATAACGTGGAAGTCAAAAAGTAGAAAACAAAGAACTAAAACTGCATCATGTCAACCCTGAAAAACACAGATGCGTATTACTTTCCAACAAAACTTATGAAGAAAAACTGTGAGTTCAATAATTAAAAGCTGAGTATGTTCTCTTTTCCACTAAGTTTACCGAGAGGAACTAAAATGAAATTGTGTAAACAATGTTCAAGCAATGTACTACTGCGACAGAGTCGGACAGACACCATTAAGACTCGGCACACATTGCAAAATCAATGACTGTTCACTTGATGTTCTTTCATGTTTAGCCTGGGGTTAGTTACAATTCATCAACCTCAATTCCATCCCGATTAAACCAAAATCTCCCACACTACAACCTGGTCGCCCTTTTAACTCCCTTGTGCTCTTAATCAAATGTAAAAAACAAACATTCCATTACAGATGCCTGGCTACAAAGGCCTTTACTCATTCCTTCCGTCTCATTCTCTCTCTCTTCCTTCTTCCCCATAACATTTCCTTTAATCAGACAAAACTCCTTTGTGGAATTTTTTTTTCTCACCAAATTACATTAATATATCTATATCATCCTCACAAATTTCTGTGGAGCTATAGTTAGATGTTTCATATATGTGGATAAACACAACAACGGTGTTATGAAGCTGTATATATAGCAAGAGGAAACATTCAAAGAAATTGTTTAGGAACAAGCTTCTGTTTTGGTATTAAGACTTTAAATACATGAATAACACACATATGTACATGGTGGTTTGTACCGTTACTTAGGGTTAAGGTACTTTTGTGCGGTTTTAACATGAAGGAGAAATCAATAATATTAAATTTGAGGGGGGAGGGTGGGTTTAGTTCACTCCTTCTAATGTATCAAACACAAAGAAATGTTTACCGTGGCTCAATTATTCAAATATTGTTATGCCAAAAGTTGGACACTGTATTTATTAGATAAAGTAGCATTAAATCCTCACAGGAATAGTAAATGGGCTCCACATTCATGTGAGAGGGAGCCGGTGGAAATACCAAATTTGACTTGTGGAAATATCAATTCCTCAATAAAATTTACATTTATTCCTCTTTCTGTAATCAGAAACATTCTAGATACTATACTGCACACAAAGAAACATTTTATATTACATACCTCTGAAACACATATTTTCAAGCATATCTTTAGAAGAATCCTTTAACTCAACATATAAGAAAGTAATATTGATAAACAAGGAGATTAAAAAAAGGTCATTGCATGTTCTGGTCTCCATTAACTAGGGTGCTGACAGAGTTGGGAGAAGTGTTAACATTTAACATCATGAAAAGAAGGCAAATGCTCTTACATTTTACCCTCCAAACAATGGTATAATAATCAACAGAAACAACACAATCACCTATTACCTAGCAGTACTAGAATTTATTTCTCAGTAGGCCGGGACTTTAAGAAATTGATCTACGCCAAAACAAAATCCATAATATAGCCAAATCAACGGTTTCTCTAGTAAAGGAAAGTGCGATGCTAAGAGTAAGAATACCAGGCGCTCTCTTTCAGCTGGTCTCCCAGTAAAACAGCTTGCTTTGATTCTCTTTATTGCCACATCTGAGCCCTTCCACTTCCCGTGATAAACAGCCCCATATGTACCAGAGCCTAATTCTCGGATTTCCTCCAGATCAACATTTCTTATTGTCTAAAGAAAGAGTGAATGTACCGATGAGGAAAAAATTATAGTGCAGTTTCTAAAACAAAACAAATATACAGAGCAAAGAACTCATTATATATATGCTAAAAAATTGAATGTGATGGTAATCAGGAACCTGCAATCCCCTAGAAATAGCTTCTGCCTCAGCCTTTGTAGGCTCAATCTTGGAATTATCTAGATTGTCATTACAAGAACCCAACTCCAAATCTCCTCGAGTGTCCTGTAAAAGAAAGAGAATATTAAAACAGAAGTAATACATTGTACAACTCTCCTATAGATGAGAAACACAATTAGCCCTCACCACGGCTTCTGGTTCATTATGAATTTCTTCATTTCCATTCTCATCATGCAAATGGACAGAATCAGCATGTTCTTGAACTTCAGCTTTTACCTCCTCAACACCCTCTAATGCTGCCTTCTTCACAGATTTAATCAAGTCAGGTACGAAACTCAAACAATCAGCTTGAAGCTCCTCACTATCAAGAGAAATAGGACCTCCAACCCCTTTTGATTTCTCAACTCCACTGCTCTCTTCAGCAGGACTTGAGCAATTTAAATTGATAGCCTCAGGAGATGCCTTGTCATCTGGTTTCTGGTTTTGCACTAGGCCAGAGATACATGGCATATTGGAGTCTTCAATTTTTTCTACATGATTTGTTTCCTTCGATACTTTGTTAATACTTTTTTCTTTGATCCCGACTAAATCAGTTCCTGATTCTGAACTGGAAAGAATCAAAGAAACCAATTTATCATCAACCAATATTGATGCTGAATCTGGGCGAGGCATATGGTCTGAAAATGTGGCAGAGTTTAGCATGTCATGTGATGAAAGGATGGACTCTGGAGTAATCAGGATATGGTGGTTCTCCAGATTACAAGTGTTTGGCATCAATTTTAAGGAATGGCCATTAGAATATTCAGGGACAGAAGAACCATCTATTCCACCCACTTTCAATGAGGATTCGACCCAAGGATTCTGATTATCAAGCCCAACTCGAAATCTGGGACTGCTGTCCAATGTACCCCTAATGAATCCTGGACTACGAGTACCATCTGGTTTCTGAGATGTACTGGATGCTTCATAAGTGGGAGTGCCATGCAAAGGGCTATTAAGATTCCTCCATAGAGAGAGTGCAGGTACATTTCCATGTGGCACTTGGCAAAACTTTTCCATTCCATACGCATAAGGCGAATTTCCGTATCGAACTCCACGCTCTTCGAGAGGAATGTGGATGTGAGATGCTCCTGTGAACCCAGATTGATCTGGAAACACCTCATTCCTCAATTCAGGTCCAGGTCGCATATACCGTGTCTGGTCTTCATGGTGGGCATAATGTGAGGACACATGCTGGCCATCAGGAAAATTATCATGTCCAAAAGGGATGTTCATGCCATTACCATCTATAATGTATTGATCATTCAACCTTCCTGCTACAGATATATGTAGTCTTGGTTCCTCAGCCCTTGGAATCGAATGATGCTGTGGAATCCAACCTCTTTCATGATTCTGAGTTTCAGAGTAGAAGGATCGAGGATCATTCTGGTCTCTAGAATAGAATGGACTCTGCAGTTTTGCGTCTGTATTCAAAATGAGAGTTTCCCTACTTGGAGGACACTCAGCACAAGGACTGACCTGCTGAAACCCATTCACCATGTTAGGCAGCTCCATATGTTGCTGTTCTCCATGCTTCCAAGGGGAATCAGAATAAACTTGATTTCTTGGAAAAGTCGAGTGACAGTGCTCACATATGTTGTTTCCTTCAAATACACTTGAGCCCTGAAGTACATTCCCTGGAAAACCAGCACCATCGCCTGATACAGTTCCAGTCGGAAGCCATACTACGTTTTCTGTTAATTGAGGTTGGTGATCATATGGGGATTGATGATTTACTTGAAGCCGACTGTATTCCTCAGGCATTTTATCAAAACTTCTGTCTGAGAACTCCCCATACGGTGTACGATAATGTGCTGATGAAGGTGAAGTTGGAAATTCCGCCACCGGCCTTGGATCATGGTGCATAGGGGAGTAGTATACAGGACTCCATGGAGACTCCATCTCATTATACCTTTGGGTAACGAATTGTTGGTGCTGTCCTGAACCCACACGAGGAATTGTAAGATGACGCAAGCTAATCTGTGGCATGGGTATCTCGTTATTCCTCTGGTTATGGAGGATGTCCTCGAGACTCATCTGGTTAAGGTACTGTTCTGCGATATGGTAATCATCTTCTGAACCCAATACTTGAGACACACTAGACTGTTGCTTCCTTAAATCAGGTGATTCATTAAGGCTGTTCAGAGCGTCCACATATCGCCGCTCATTATCCCTTTCATCCCCATCAATAAAAGGAACAGAACCATCCTGATCAGAATGAGAAAACAGAAAAATTCTGAGTCTAGTGAACCCATCTCCAGAACCTAACTTATCATACTCCTCCATCATGTTTGCCACGTCATCATCATTAACTACGGTCACAAGAGCATCAAGATCCTCATCAGGCTGCTGATATTTCAACACGGTCGCACCTTCAAAGAGTTCCCTCATCCTCCCCATCAGGTCCTCAAAAGTAATATCTCGAAGTGCGTTCACAATCCGTGTCTCGCCACCCACATACCTAAGCTTCCCATCCTGGGGTCGAGGCAATATACTACCACCAAAGCTACACAAAAACTTTACACGTGGGTTTTCATCATTAGAACTCCGGTGTGACCGAGGAGTAGTAGTTGTAGGGCTGTCCATAGAGTACACAACAGAACGTTGTTGCTGATCAATTTCAACTCCTCCAATTGCAAGGATGACTGCCTCAAGCATTCATTTCCTTTATTACACAAGGTACATTCATGTCCAATTGCCTACAAGTTCCATTACCTCATCACCACAGCCTAAAAAATACAGTCGTGATCACTCTTCAGCTAACTTCTAACCTACCAAATGTATTGCAAAACTCATAAAGCACTCCAAAAACTATAACATCTCTCATTTTCGATCATAAAAACCCCGACAATCCCCATAACCACTAGACAAAATATTCAATAAAGTACACCAAGACAACTATCTTATCTCAAATCAGCCCAAAAAAACCTACCAAACTAATCTCAATTACAACAAAAGCATTAAATACTTCCCAAAAGTACCGTACACTCACACTTAAAATTCATAATTCAATAGAATGAACCGATAAATAGAATCTTACAACTGAAACAAAATCACACACGAAATCCAGCTTAACTTTTCCACAGTACTGCAACAACAGAATACAATACAAATTAAAAATCCATTACCAAAATAAAGCAATTCCATAAATAAAATAACGAAAACACAAAAACATTACCTCAAATATCATATTCTGATCATACCAGGGAAGTTTAAATTTTCAAAGCTCAGTTCAAGAGGAAAAAAAAAACCCTACAAATCTTCTAATGAGTAATCGACAACTATTTTTCTCTCCTCCTTATTTGTGTCACGTAATCGGACCTCGTAAACGATCTATTTATGTCTCTATGATATAATAATTGGAGAGAGAAAGTGGAATGACAGAATTTTTATGGAAGATAAAATTATGATAGCATGATGAAGATGACGAAGGAAGGACCGCCATTGTTTGTTCGCTTGGTTCCGTTTTGCTTCTGGCTTCCGGGCGACACCCCGCTTGGTTGCTTGCCAGGTACTGTCACGCGTGGCGACATCTGCTCTCTTCCAACCTCGGCAACTCTTTATCCCCCCCTGCCCCAGGCGGGTGGTCCTAGTCGGGTCGGATCGGATCGGCTATTGATATTCTATATTTCTATTATTCTATTATTCTAAGGTATATATATAGGCATATCCAGAAATTGGAATCATTGTAAATTCCTATTTTTGTGGTTTTAAAAAATATGCAGCTGATGGTTATTATTGATTTATAATTTGGTTATTTGATTATTCTTTTATATTTTCAAAAAAAATTGAAAATTCTTTTATATCTTTTTTTGAATTTTTTTACATCTTACAATAAAATATTATAATTATTGTTACCACTAAATATAATAATACACTAATTAAATAGATGCATATACATAATAATATGTGTATTATAATAATAAACTATTTAAATACATGCATGTACATAATATGTGTATATATGCGTGTATCAAAAATAGCATATATATCATTTCTTTTCTAAAAATTAAATGGCATAAGTCTATGATAACTTTTATTTTATTTTGTTGATTTAAACTAAAATTAAACTCATTCACACACTCATTCTTGTTAATGTCAATGTTCAATCCCACATCCTTTACTTTGCAAAGTATGGTCCTACCGGATTTAGTGGTTATCTATGGTAACTTACGGTGAGCAAGGATTTGTCATTGTCAAAGGCATCTCCCAACTAGAGTATATATATGGGGTTAATATTTTAACTTAATCCGTACTGTTATTTCGTCATGCACCTCGATCACGAAAAACGCGCCTAATTCTGCACAATGAACACGTCAGCACCGGATCTCGACGGCTTGGGCCGCCAAGGATCGCTCCGGTGTGAGAATAAGTACAGGCCAGAAGAAAGGTTAACAATGGAGGTTGTGTGCTCTAGTGTCTGGAGAGAAAAATGTTCAGTTATCTCTTTTGTGTAATACTCTGTACTCATATATTATCTCACCAACTTGCATGTTTTTCCCGATGCTTACGTCAGCTAGCTGCATGCAGGCTTTATCATACTTTGCTCTCCACTAAGTCAACATAATGTCAACTCCTCATTAATGAAGGAGGCTTAAACCAGCTTAGTCCATCTAATCAATCAGTCGCCTGCTAAATCTCTTTTTAGCTAACCCTTTTCTAATAAGTTACTCACCCACAAACTGCCACCTGTCCTCCACTACCACCTCCAGCCCAAGCTTTATATAAACAATCATTTAGATAATAGCCCAATGCTCCAAGAGTAAAAATGGGTTTGACCCGGAAAGCCCAAAATAAATAAGACTCGACCGGCCCAAATATCCACAGCCCAACATTGTCCCTAGTATTTTATTAAACAGAGTGTTTGATGAAAGAGTATACCAGAGTTCGGCCCAATCAGCAAGGAAATGTAAATAAATTTCGGCAAAGCCCACTCAATAGAAAGCCCATAATTGGGTACAGGCCCCCCAAATTTAAAAGCAGATACCAACCCTTCAAATTCAAAAGCAAATGACGGCTTCTTCAATTCCAAGAACAGACGCCAACCCCTTCCATCATTATCTTCATTAAATGTGCAGCCCTTGGGTTTTGTGAATCACCGAAAAGACAACCCTATAAAGCCTCAAATCCTTTAGTTTGGACAACTTTACCTGCTCATTTGAAATTTGAAATACTCCAGTTTCCTTCTTCTTTCGGCTTTCTCTTTCTCAATTAATCTGTTAACAATGGCTGCCCAGAATTCCGATAACACCATCCCATCTTCTGAAACTCATTCAGCCTCTGTTCCGACCGCTCAAAACCCTACCCAGACCGTTCCGTCCGTAAAACCCAAATCAAAACCCCCATCCAGTAAGAATCCCCCCACCGATGCTTTTAAGGACACTCCTCCGGAACCTCCCTTCGATTTCACCAATAGAAAACAATTCGTCCATGTCAATACCCATTCTTCGATTGTCGACGCGGATATTCTAGCCATCCGAGAAAGATACCAAATTCCACCCAACTACCAACTGCGAGCTCCTACTCCAACCGATCGCATGTACCATCGCCCTGATGGTTATGTTGCTATGCCCCTCACTCTTCTGGAGAAGGGACTCTGTTTCCCTCTTCATACCTTCGTCTTAAACATGCTAGGATTTCTGGGGGTTGGGCTTAGGACTGAGCATTCGGTTATAACCGAACCGAATAGCTTATTCAGTTATAACCAAAAATCGAAATTAATTCAATTTTGATATCCGAACTAATAACCGAATTAGATGATAACCGAATTATCGAATAACTGAATAACCGAATTTAGTATTCAGTTATTCGGTTAATAACCGAAATGTTTTGTGCTGCTTTTATAGAACTGCATAAAGAGGGGAATATAGAGTGAAACTCAAATCAATCTAAAAAATAAACCTTTATTAAGTCTTCAGAGACTATAGTTACAGAGTGATAATCAATCTAAGACAGCATAATGAACAGAAGGAGATCTACGCTTCTCGGCTCTCAGATCTACGTCATCCGGCATCCGCCAGAAATATGAGCAACAGAAGAAGGAGATCAAGATTCAAAGACATCCTTGTTAGGCGCCGATCAGAGGAGGTGCGAGCCGAAGTTTGGTGGACGTGGTCGTGATAGGCACTAGTGGGATAGTGGGAGTCTGGGAGATGATGACTGAGTACAACAGACTGGAGAGTAGAGACTAGAGGGAGACGTGAAGGACTCTTTTCATAATGCTTCATTTGAATATGTAGTGGAGTATATTATTTATGTATAAAATTGTTTTTGAACAAAGGATTATTATGCATCGATAGACTCTTATGATTTTTGATTGATATGATGACATCTTGGAACCCGTAATAGGCGTGACTGACACAAGTAATAAAAAGTTGTTTATTATTGATATGAATGTTAATTAAATACTAGGAGTAGTATTTTATTTTTGATAAAAGAGTTGATGTGAACTATCATCTCGTAAAACTCACCACAATTGCTTATTCGGTTAAACCGAATAACTCGAAATTGATATCCGTATAACCTACCCGAATACCGAAAATAATTTCGGATATAACCGAAATGTTGAAAATAATCGAATTATCAGAAAATTTCGGTTAAATTATTTCGGTTCGATTCGGTAATTCGGTTATATCCGTTTTTTGCTCAGTCCTGGTTGGGCTAGCCCAACTAGTCCCCAATTCTTACATTTACATTCTTGCGTTTATAGCCTGGTGTTTTGAACAGAGTATCCCTCCATCCATCGATTTTTTCTTTTCCCTCTTCGTAGTCGGCCAGTCCCGTGAAAAAGGTTTCAACGGGCTGAGCAAACCGTCTAGTGTTAAGATCGAGAGACGATCCTTGATAGACACCCCCTCAAGCAACCGAGGGAGGCACAAGGAGTGGCTCTTTATCAACGGGCCTGATATTTCTTCTGTCCCCGACTAGACCACTACCCCTATTCTTTATCCAGATTTCGGTGACGTCACACTAGAACGGGGGACAGAAATGGTGAAGCTGTTGAATAAGCTTCCCCTGAAGGAATGGAGTTTTGGACTCCTCAGCAAACAAGCTTGGTTGTATAACCATAAGTGTAAGTTCTGAACCCATCTTTTGTGCAATTTTCTCAAATTCCCTTCAATGATAGTTCTGAAGTATTACTTTATGTCTTTTGCAGTATCTCTGATTAAACCCACTTCCATTGGCCGAATGGATTTGGAGAAATTCTTCACCGTCAAATCAGCTCCAGCTTCTTGTGAAGCTCAAGATCCCGAAGAGCAGGGTGACGAATCCCAAACTTCCGAGGCTCTTCGTACCGAACTCCCAACTGCTGATTTAATTCCCTCCGAGGGGCCAAGTCGACCTCGTAAGAAAAAACATGCTGCCAAGAAACCCAAACGGGTGCCTGTCCCTACACTTACCGAGAGTCTCTTAGACATGCTCATCGAAGAACTAGCCAAAATCCTCCATACCAAAAAACGAAAAGCCAAAGTCAAGATCATCCCCCTCACTACCGAAGAGTTAAGAATCCCGGCTAGACAATCTCCCCCTCCGTCGGCTGAAGCTGACGAATTCGAGGCAGACCCTAGTTCTCCTCTTATTCGGAAACGAAGAGCTGTTTCGGATGATCAACTGCCTTCACCTCCCCCTAGACAACCGACACCTTCACCAAAACAAGCAGCACCCCCTTCGCCCCCTTTATCATCTTTCTATGGTCCGAAACCGGGGGTTCTCCGTTCACCCAATTTATGACCGGATCAAAGGGAAGATTTTTCTTTACATCTGTACAATTCATTTGTTCTGGATACCGACAATCATCGCTTCGGTAACAGCTCCGTTCCTGACTTGATCGAAGAGGGCATGATTAATCAGGCTAGAGTAAGTACATCACATTTTACCCATCTCAGTTCATGGATATTTTCTTGAAATTTTTTCTAACTTCGAGTAACTGCAGGCTAATCCTTTGGGCGTCTCCATCAAAAATACAAAGAAGTTGAGGCTGATGAGGAGGCGTGTGACGCCCCTAGAATAGGTCCATTCAACCCAACCCATTCTGAGTCGCCAAATACATGGTACAGAATTCAAATACAAACTTTATATCTCACGGCCGTACAAAATACGACCACACAACTGTGAGTGTCAATACAAATCGTATATAATACGAAATATTAACATTCAAATTCATTCTTTATTTATTACAATAATTATCCCACTATTTCACAAAAATAGCGAGGACTACTATTGCTCTAACTCGGACCATCACTCTGTCCCCCGACTAATTCCCGCAACGTTCTCATTTCCTGAAGAGGACAATAGATGAAAAGGGTGAACTCAACTAACCCAGTAAAGAATATTATGACTAAGATAATGGAAAATAAATTATCGTTAGCCTTCAACAATTCAGATAAAAAATTATTGACAACAAGTTTTAGATCAATATTCGCAGCGGAAATAATCGTTCATCATCAATATTTTATCCATGTAGCATCAATCAATATACATCTCGAATCAAATATTCATCTTTGCACTACAGGCCAAAGATATTCATTTGTATCATCAGTGGTCATGTTCATCTCAACACCTGTCATCTTTGCACTACGGCCAAAGATATTCATCAGGTAATCATTCATCTTTGCTCTACAGGCCAAAGATATTCAGTTATATCACCTTTTAGGACTGAAGATGATGAAAAATATTTTAAAGAACGAATCCAGTGAGATAAAAGACAAAGATTAGGGATTCGTAATTTAGTTTATCCAAATTCAAGAATATTCCATAATAATACTGTGGAGCAAAATTCAAGAATAAAGATAAAAACTTGGATCCAATCAAAGATAGGAACCTTAATAAACAATTTGGACAAACAGAAGAAAATTTAATTTTTTTCGTGAATAGTGCCGTATACGTGAATAGTAACCCCGACGAAAAAAGTAAGAATTTCAAAATAAAATCCATGACAATATTTATGTATAATGATATTGAAAAGAATAACATTATTTACGAAAAGAAATAACATCCCTTACCTCAAAAGAATAGTACATCTGACTGGAATATCGGATATATTACCGACGAAAGCTTGTACTGAATAGTAATACTCAAAGTATCTAAATACTCACAAAAATACGCTCGATATTATAGAGAGAGAAAACTTCTGATTCTGGTGTGATTTTTAATTCTAACCTAAGCACCCTATTTATAGAAAAAGCTTAGGATGCCAAAGTAGACTAAATTAATAAAATAATATTATTTTATAAAAAATTTCTGCCGCCTGGCGGCTTTCAAAACATCAGAATTTTTCAACAAAAGTGGGGCCCACCCATTAAAAAAATATTTATTTTTCGAAACTTCAATAATTCATAATAAATAGCCCTTTTGTCAGAAAAATACAAATTCTATGTCTTTCTGTAGGAAATTTAATTCTCTACAACTTTGTAGAAGGAAGTTTTTTCAAATTTCAAACATAAATTATTCGAAATCCATAAACGGATGATTTTTCCCAGCAAAATACTGATAAAAACACATCAGCACTAATTCCTTCTCTTATATTCACAAAATAAATATTTTCTTATCATATATATCAATAATTAATTATTCATATATAATATTATAGAACTACAATATTGACAACCATGTCGTTTCCAGGAAAGAGGGGGCCTTCCGATAAGGACTTCTCCTTACTGGCGCGCAATTAAATAACCCCTCCTAGACAGAACTTCCTTAGACATTGTCAATAATACTATCTAATAATATTATTCAAATAATATGAATTATTGAGTTGATAATGTGAAATACTGTGCAGTGACAATTATTGAATTAATCATATAACGTAGCAATTATTGATATAAAATATCAACGCAACAATTATTGAATCAATAAAATATCATGCAATTATTGAATCAATAATACAAAATATCAACTATAGCCATTACTGAATCAATCATATAAAATAGCAACGTAGCAATTATTGAGTCAATAAAATATCAATGTAATAATTATTGAGTCAATAATATAAAATATCAACGTAGCAATTATTGAGTCAATAATATAAAATATTGAACAGTAATTACTGTAACAATAATTGAGTAAGTGCCTTCTCATGTAAGACTCAATAATTCGAAATACTGTGCAATACCGTGTGCTACTGTGCAACACCGCGTATCACTGTATTTTAACCACCGGGTATTTCAACAGTACTAATGGTAACAATTACGCCGTTATTTTGTAAAAAGGTTATTTCTGTCGCTTTCTATATCCGACAATTATTCCGTTGTGGGGCCCCCAAATAGCTGCGCAGTCGTACGAATATTCCCCGACAACAAGAATATTCCACGACCAAACGAATATTCCCCGACAACAAGAATATTTTATAACCACTTGCTCATTTTAAAATATTTGCACATTTCACCCATAACTTTTTACATTTATCAATCAACACCTTACTATTTTGAAATAATATATAAAGAAAATTAAATCTTTATTCATAAAAGTTGGGGTCTTACAAGGCGGCGCAAAAGGAGAATGCCATTCTGAAGTCAGCGTTGGCAAAGGAGAGGAGTGAACATGAGAACCTCCGTTTCAACTGCAAAGGTCTTCAAAGTGATCTGGCCAAGATGAAGGAACAACTGGCTGCAGCCGAAGTCCTACAACAAATGACTGTTGAGCAGAATGAGGGATTGCAGAGGGCCAATGAACGGCTAACTCAGAATAACCAAAGCCTGACCCAAGCAATTATTGAGGCCAAGAAGTCTGAAGACCGCCACTTTGACCTTCGTGGCAAAGTTGAAAGGGAACTTCGCGACCTCAAATTGGCTGACCCCCCCTGACTGAGGAACTTCGAAAAGAAATTCAAACTGAATACCGTAAATTCGCCGAGTTAACAAATAAAATAGTTCAGATGTATGTCGAGGGCTATGAACAGGCCCGAAGCAAAGGTAAAGCAAAACTAGCTGCTGCCTCTCTGAATCCATTACTCCTTGACTCTTCTGATGATGAAGACGAAGGGTGATGGCGAAGATAATCTATCCCTTATAAACTTGTACAAATTTCAACGATAATGTAATTTCTTTATTATGTTTAATGAAATATATCTTATCCCTTTTTACTCCTTTTCAGTTTAAATTATACTGTTATTTAAACAATATACAATCTGAGCTTAACACTTCAAATAAAATCAAGTAACAATGTAAGATGAGACTTACTCATTACCGAAGAGTATTATATGTCATTGTTGGAATGAATAATTCACCGATCTTTCAATAAGAACATTAGTTCCGAAGAACTTGCAATGTCATTCAGCCTTATAATAATTAGGTAAATCAGTTCTCTCCGGGAGCGAACAGGTTCAACCTAAAAAATTTTCCGCTTCGCTACGAGAAGTTGAAGGGATCCAACCTTATAACTGGTGACCACGTTCTCTCTGAGAGCCGAACGGGTTCAACCCAAAAAATATTCCACTTCGCTACGAGGAGTCGAAGAGATCCAACCTTATAACTGGTGACCACGTTCTCTCCGAGAGCCGAACGGGTTGGACCATCAATAGTTCGCTTCGCTATGAGAAGACGAAGGAATCCAACCTTATACCAAGCTGGCAACCTCGTTCTTTCCGAGAGCCGAACAGGTTCAACCCAAAAAATATTCCGCTTCGCTACGAGGAGTCGAAGGGATCCAACCTTATAACTGGTGACCACGTTCTCTCCGAGAGCCGAACGGGTTGGACCATCAATAGTTTGCTTCGTTATGAGGATACGAAGGAATCCAACTTTATACCAAGCTAGCAACCTCGTTCTCTCCGAGAGCCGAACAGGTTCAACCCAAAAAATATTCCGCTTCGCTATGAGGAGTCGAAGGGATCCAACCTTATAACTGGTGATCACGTTCTCTCCGAGAGCCGAACGGGTTGGACCATCAATAGTTCGTTTCTCTACGAGGAGCGAAGGAATCCAACCTTATACCAAGTTGGCAACCTCGTTCTCTCCGAGAGCCGAACAGGTTCAACCCAAAAAATATTTCGCTTCGCTACGAGGAGTCGAAGGGATCCAACCTTATAACTGGTGACCACGTTCTCTCCGAGAGCCGAATGGGTTGGACCATCAATAGTTCGCTTTGCTACGAGGAGACGAAGGAATCCAACCTTATACCAAGCTGGCAACCTCGTTCTCTCCGAGAGCCGAATAGGTTCAACCCAAAAAATATTTCGCTTCACTACGAGGAGTCGAAGGGATCTAACCTTATAACTGGTGACCACGTTCTCTCCGAGAGCCGAACGGGTTGGACCATCAATAGTTCGCTTCGCTATGAGGAAACAAAGGAATTCAACCTTATACCAAGCTGACAACCTCGTTCTCTCCGAAAGTCGAACAGGTTCAACCCAAAAATTTTTTCGCTTCGCTACGAGGAGTCGAAGGGATCTAACCTTATAACTATCAGGAAGAAAGGCCATCATTGGAGAAAAAAACGACTTTTATTGATAATTGTCTTAGTAATTACAGACTTCTGGGCTTTGACACTGGCTCTATTGAAAATATTTGTGGAGCCTTCCAGCATGCCAAGTACTCTTAATCTCAGACCCATCTAAGGCTCGCAACCGGTAAGTTCCGGGCTTTAGTACGCTAACGACTTCATAAGGGCCCTCCCAATTTGGCATGAGTTTACCCATATTCTGAGGTGTAGAAGCCTTTACCTCCCGAAGAACAAAATTCTCAACTTCGAATCTCTGAATTTTTACCCCTTTGTTGTAGTACTTAGCCACACGACGTTGATATGTAGCCAATTTTACCAAGGCTGCCTCCCTGACTTCTTCGAGCAGATCTAGGTTGGCTTTGAGTCCCTCCTCGTTGTATAATTCTTTAAATTGACTGACACGAAGACTTGTAGACCCAATTTCCACCGGAACTAGAGCATCAGAACCGTATGCCAGGCGAAATAGCGAGTCTCCCGTCGTAGTTCTTGGCGTAGTCTGATAGGCCCATAACACGCTGAGTAATTCTTCGGGCCATCTTTCTTTGGCGTCATCCAGCCTTTTTTTGATCCCATTCAGGAGTATTCTGTTAGTCACCTCAACTTGCCCATTAGATTGTGGATGAGCAACCGAAGTCTTCCTATGCTGAATTCCTAACTCCTTCAAGAATGCCTCAAACTTTGATCCCACAAACTGGCGTCCATTATCTAAAATTACCACCATAGGAATGCCAAATCGGAATACTACTGACTCCTTCAGAAGCTTCAAGCATTCTTGCTCCGTGATCAGCCGAAGCGGTTTCGCCTCTACCCACTTAGTCATATAATCAATCGCCACTATGACAAAACTGACCTGACTTTTCGCTTTTGGGAGTGGACCCAGTATATCTACCCCTTAGACAGCAAAAGGTATAGAAGATAAAACCAAGTATAGCTCTTCTGGTGACTGATGTGGGATCGGACTATTCAGTTGGCACTTCTGGCACTTCTTCACGTAATCGGTAACCTCTTTGAAAATGGTTGGCCAATAATACCCTTGACGAAGCACTTTATATGTTAGTGACTTCGCGGCCATATGATCACCGCAAATACCTTTATGAACCTCCCGAAGGACATATTCAGCTTCAGACGGAACCAAACACTTCAGCAGCGGAGAAGAATGAACCCTTCGATATAGATCTCCATCAATAAGTACGAAGTTTGCACTTTCGTATTTCACCTTCTTGGCTAACATCTGATCTGAAGGTAGTACGCCATTTGTTAGATAGTTTATGTATGGAGTCATCCAACAATTAGACCGCTCCACGCACATTACTTCACCATGCTGGATGCTGGCTTGTTTCAAGATTTCCAAGTAAATTGTCCCGTCAAAAGCATTTGATTCAGTAGGAGCCAGCTTTGACAATGCATCGGCGTTTGAATTATCAATTCGATCAACACCTTGAAATTCACACGAGCCAAAGTATTGAAGTCGATCTTTCAATTCTGCAAGATACTTAACCATTTTAGAGCCTCGAGCTTCATATTCCCCCGAAACTTGTTTGATGACCAGCTGAGAATCATTGTAAATAATCAATTTCTGAACCTTCAAACTCTTGGCCAAACACAACCCTGCTAGCATCGCCTCGTATTCAGCCTCATTATTCGTTGTCCTGAATTCAAATCTGATAGCTTGCTGTACTTTGAATCCCTCCGGACTTGTTAGAATGATCCCAACACCACTAAGGTCCGAAGTGGAAGATCCATCAACATGTAATGTCCAAGAATCGTGTACTTGCTGAAGTGTAGCCACCGTTTCCGTAGATCCTTCCGCTTCGTTCAGACTCCCATCAACTTCAGAAAACGAGCATTCTACCACAAAATCGGCCAAGGCTTGACCTTTAATAGCTATCCGTGGATAGTATTCTATAAAAAACTGAGATAGTTCCATTCTCCACGCAGTAAGTCTTCCCGAAACCTCTGGTTTCCCCAACACCTTCTTTAGTGGCTGATCTGTGTATACCACTATTACCCGACCTTGGAAGTATTGCCGAAGCTTTCTACTGGCAATTATCAAAGCAAAAGCAAACTTCTCAAGGTTTGGATACCTTATTTCTGCGTCCTTAAGGGCATGGTTCACATAGTAAACCGGATGCTGCTTACCCGTAACTTCACGCACCAAAACCGCTCTTACTGCTAATGAACTTGCAGCCAGATACAAATATAAAGGTTCAGCAGGAACTGGCTTCACCAACAAGGGTGTCGAAGACAAATACCTCTTTATTCCTTGGAAAGCTTCCTCGCACTCCGAAGTCCACTGGAACGTCTTCGCATTCTTCGGTCCTTTCAATGTGTTAAAGAACGGCAAGCACCTTTCTGCCGATTTAGACATGAACCTCCGCAACGATGCTATTCTACCAGTCAAACATTGGACGTCCTTGTACGACTGTGGGGATTTCATGTCTAAGATAGCCTGGATTTTCTCAGGATTAGCTTCGATACCCCTCTTGCTGACTAAATATCCCAAAAACTTGCCTGCTCCCAGCCCAAAAATGCATTTAGTCGGATTCAGCTTCAAATCATAATGGCAAATCGTCTGAAAACACTCCTCTAGATCGTCCAGATGACCACGAACTGACATGCTCTTAACAATTATATCATCAACATAGACCTCCATATTCTTCCCGAGTTGTTTTGTGAAGACGCGATTTATCATTCTCTGATACGTAGCTCCAGCATTTATCAAACCGAACGTCATTTTTTTGTAGGCGTGTACCGACAGATGAGTAATGAAAGTTGTCTTCGAAATATCCTCCTATCACATAGAAATTTGATGATATCCTGAAAAAGCATCCATGAAGCTCAGCAAGGCATACCTCGAAGTTGCATCAATAAGTTGGTCAATATGAGGCAGAGGATAGAAGTCCTTCGAACACACTTTATTCAGATCAGTATAGTCTATACAAACTCGCCATTTTTCATTATGCTTTTGTACTAGAACCACATTTGCCATCCACTCCGGATAATCAATCTCGAAGATAAAATCTGCAGCCAGCAACTTGGCGACCTCTTTATCAATTATTTTCTGCCTCTCTGGTACGAAAATCCTCCTCTTCTGCAGAACTGGTTTCTTATCTGGATCTACTTGCAATCTGTGCTCAACCACTTTTCGACTCCAGGCATGTCACTAGGAACCCAAGCAAAGACATCGACATAACACCGAAACAACTCCATCATATTTGTTCGGAAAGGCTCTGGCAATCCCGAACCAATTTTCACAGTTTTCTCTTTCTTCCCCGGAATTAACTCGATCTCTTTGGTCTCCCCCGCTGGTATGACTAATGGTTCCGTTCCATTTTCTGTAAATGGTTCCATTTCAATGGCCATGGTATGTTTCTGTTTGCTGACTCCTACTCCCAAAGTGATCAGAGCATTTCGATAACACCTCCTCGCCAAGTCCAGATCTCCTGCGACTTCGCCAACTCTATGGGGCGTAGGAAACTTAATTTTGAAGTGGGGAATTGAAGTAACTGCCTGCAAAGCTGTTAAAGTAGTTCTCCCCAAAATGGCATTATAAGCTGAATCTACATATACAACGTAAAATTTACACATAATTTGAACTTATTGGGGAACCGTTCCGAAGACAACTGACAGTTCAATGGTCCCTGCTACTTTGACTGGATCGTTGCTGAAACTATATAAAGGGGCCTCCTGCCCAATTTCCATCTTCTGACCATCCAGAGGCATCTGGTGATAAGCATGAGCATATAGAATATCCACCGAAGAGCCATTGTCGATCATCATCCTCTTTATATCCACCGAACCAACTTGTGCAGTGATCACCAAGGCTCCTTCATGTGGTTCGATAGGTTCCGAAGGGAAATCTTCATCCATGAAAGAGATCACGGAACCCGGGTACGCCCTTTCAGCCTTCGGAGGTTTATCTGCCAGAGACATCACCGAGTCCAAGTATCCCCGTCTTTTCTTCCCTACAACCTCGCTCATGTTACCCCCAGAAATCACATCCACAACATGCCTTGCCGCCTAGTTCTGCACTGGTTGAGCCGGCTGGGCGACTTGTACTAACTCCCTATTCCTTGGCTGTTCTCTCTGCTGTTCTCGCCCTGCTACATACTATACCAACGTACCATTTTGAACTTTTCTCTCAATGAACTCCTTCAAAGTCCAACAAAAATTCGTATCATGCCCGACCATTCGGTGGTAGTTACAGTACAAAGCGGGATCTCCAGACCCTGGTCGGGGATTGTTCTTAGGCGGTTCGAAGTATGGTTGGTTCTTTATCTGTTCCAATATAGTAGCCTGATCTGTATTGAGCTGCGTATACACCTTATTCACCTTCTGAGTTGGAACGGGCGGACGATCTCCCCTGGGTGTCCAGTTATTGTTATACCTCTTTTGATTTCCTTCAAACCGGTCATTACCGCCACTACTCTTTCTCTGATTACCATCCGACTTCTCCTTGTCTTTTTCCTTTGCCTTTTTCGAAGAGCTCTGCTTCAAGCTAGCCATCGCCTTTTCCACCACGATAAAGCCTTCAGCCTTCTCAAATGCTTCGGCCAGGCTTTTCGGATGCTTGAACATCAGCTTCTTTACCAGTTTCTCTGACTTCACCAGATCCAAACCAGTCTGAATCAACCCTACTGCCTGAAGATCGTTGAGATTTGAAACCTGCCCCACAGCTTCTCTGAACCTCTTCACGTATTGCCCCAGAGTCTCGCTCGAATATTGCCTTACTTGAGCCAACGATCCCGTGGGCTTTCCCCTTCTCTTATTGCTCCCGAAGCAAGCATGGAACTTGTCACACAGATCCGCCCACGACGTAATCGAATTCGAATCCGAATCCAGAGTCCCCATCCATTGCCTTGTGTCTTTTCTCAATGTCAATCCGAATGTCTGACACTTAGCCGCATTCGAATAGTCGTAATAATCCATCAGCCTGTCAAATGCTTGACTGTGGTCGTATGGATCTCTAGAACCATCATAACTTTCCATATGAGGCAGCTTCTTGCTAGGATCTGCTTTCTCCTTAAGAATTTTCGATGAGAAGGGAGACGCCTTTTTGTCCGAAGTCTCTTTCCCTTGCTGAACCTCCGTTAACTGCTTCTGAAGTTCTTTCATCTCTCTCGCTAGGTCCTCTACTTCCCCGGGTGGCGAAGCAACTTCTTTCACTGGAGAGTTCATCTTCTTATATTTAGTTCGATCTTTTCTATCCAAACTAGGCAATCTCGAAGAACTCAGTCGGTTACTTCGGTCGGAGCGAGAACCCCCAGTGTAGTGTACCCTCTTCGGACTCTCTGGAGAATAACTTCTTGAACGGCTTCGGCGCCCATCCCTTCTACTGTTCCTGCGATACTCAATACAGGGCACCTTTTTCAAAAGCCTCGGGAGAATATTCTCGTGACTCACTTCGTCTTCTGTCGGGGGAATGACTATAAAACCCACTTTCAGACTGCCTAGAATATTCATCCCTCCTTGCTCTTCGACCTGGTGATCTACCCCGTCTTTTCGGTCGAGTGTAACTGGATGCCTCCTCTTCTTTCTCAGCCACAAGAACCATCTGTTTAGAAATCTCTTCCCTCTTCTATAGAAATGCTTTCAAAGCCGTGTCGGTTTCTTGCGCCATCTTCGCCAGGGTAGAGATTTTGTCTGCCTGACCTTCTCGGTGTTGGGTCCTAGGCGGTGTACCTACCACCCTTTTCCGATCCTTGTCAGAACTTTTGCTGACTGTAGAAAATAACTTCCTCTTGGTATCACCATGATCTCTAGCATGAGGCCCTCCCGGAACTTCTTGTGATCCAAGTCTATCATGGATACTTATCGAAGGACCCAACCTATCTTTCACCGAGATTCTTTGCAAAGAAGAACTAGCAGTCGTCGGCTGTAACTGTCTTAGTGTTCACCATAGCTTCCGATGTAAGATACTCGATGTTTGTGATTGAAAACCAGAAACACTAGATCCCCTCCTTCTAGCGCCAATGTTAACGCCAAGATCTCGTCACGAGCCTCAATCACGAAAAGCGCGCCTAATCCTGCACAATGAACACGTCAGCACCGGATCTCGACGGCTTGGGCCGCCGGGGATCGCTCCGGTGTGAGAATAAGTACAGGCCGAAAGAAGGGTTAACAATGGAGGTTCTGTGTCTGGAGAGAAAAATATTCAATTACCTCTTTTGTGTAATGCTCTGTACTCATATATTATCTCACCAACTTACATATTTCCCCCGATGCTTACATCAGCTAGCTGCATGCAGGCTTTATCATACTTTGCTCTCCACTAAGTCAACATTATGTCAACTCCTCATTAATGAAGGAGGCTTAAAACAGCTTAGCCCATCTAATCAATCAGCCGCCTGCTAAACTCCTTTTTAACTAACCCTTCTTTAATAAGCTACTCACCCACAAACTGCCACCTGTCCTCCACTACCACCTCCAGCCCAAGCTTTATATAAACAATCATTTAGATAATAGCCCAATGCTCCAAGAGTAAAAATGGGTTTGACCCGGAAAGCCCAAAATAAATAAGACTCGACCGGCCCAAATATCCACAGCCCAACACGTACATTAGAAATTTACAATTGTTTAAATTTTAAACTTTATGGATCTAATAATTTATATAGATCTATAAAATTTGAACTCAAAATCTTTAAAACACGCTTAAGGATTAACATTTGAACGAGTTGATAGTCTATTAACATTCAAAGTATTTGAACCCACGCGTCAATTGCCTTGATCCACTTGGTTACATGTACATCCATCCCTACCTCCGCACATGTTTAAGTCTTTATCTACGATCAGATCCTTTTTGAACTCCTTATAGCTTTTTCAGCTTAAAGTTGGTTTAAAATAATGTTATTAAGTACTCCTTCCATTCTTAAAAAAGACCATTAAAGTATAAATTTTACGGGATAAATGTTTTTTTCATCACTCTATTTTAGGTCAACTTACAAACGACTAATTATTTTTTTTTCTTACAGTCAACTCACTGAACTTTAGTTTTCTTACAAAACATTAGAAAATCCGTTCACATTAGCTGCAGACGTATAAAAAAATTCTTATGTGGAACATATAATCCCATGTGGCCTTCATTATGTAGAAATGGAGGAAAAATTATGAAGAAAATGAAATATTTATTCAAAATAAAACAACATATATATGTCAATTAATCAAACAGAAATAGTAAAATTAAAAAAAACATTAGAATTTACATCATTTAACAAAAAAAAAACAGCATATATTATTTAATCAAAACAAAAAGGAAAACACTAAAATTCAAAATCAAAACACGTAATAGATTTACAGAATTTAATCCCGCATCCAAATGTGTTGCAAATGATAAGTTCTCACATGTTATTGAAATTTCTCTCATTTATCCATCACAAACAAAAATATTCATTTTTATCAAATTTAGATCTAGATCCATCTAGATTTACATGTGCTCTAGCTTGATTTCATCCAGAAACTCTTCGCGGAATGTAACACCCCAGTCCCACATCGAAACATATGGAAAAAATTTGTGTGTATATAAGGAATTAAGTTCCTACCAATAGTAACTTCAAGTCATGACCTTTTGGGTGAGCCTGTGGTGGACTAAGATGACCCAATAAGATACTATTGGGTCAGTGGTTTAATACTTAATTGGATGGATTTGATTCGATTCGGACTTGGGATTTGACCCGAGATTTATTCCGGACTTGGAATTTGACCCGAGTTATTTCATATGGTATCAGAGCCGACTCTCGAAAGCTCGGGACGGGTAATCCGATAGGGTTACCAGAGCAAAGACTGGTGGTATTATTACACAATGGAGAAATAGAGGTCCAGAGGCACATATCTATGAACCATGTATGTGATCGATTCTAACGAGGGCGTTGTAAATTTAAGTGGGAGAGTTTGTAAGACCCCAGTCCCATATCGAAATATATGGTAAAAATTTATCTGTATATAAGGAATTAAGTTACTACCAATAATACTTTGAAGTCATGACCTTTTGGGTGAGCTTATGGTAGGCGAAGATGACCAAAAAAGATACTATTGGGCTAGTGATTTAAGGCTTTATTTGGATGAATTTAATTCGATTCGGACTTGAGATTTGACTCAAAATTTATTTCGAACTCGGGATTTAAGCCGGATTGTGTCAGAGCGACGGAGGCAGAGGTCAGGAGGTGGTGAATCAGAGTTAAGGTTTGGATTTAGGTTGGGGTTTGGATTTGTGTTGGGGTTTGAATCTGGTTTTGATTTGGGTGGCGAATCTAAGTTGAAGTTTGGATTTGGGTGGACGATCAAACCATTAATTTATCTGTTTCCATCATCACAACACAAAATTGCACTTCCATTTTTAGCCGTCGGAGCTTTGTCACAACCACAATTGTGTTTAAACTGGCAAAGCCCATCCTCCCAACATCAAAACTCTTGATCCTCCTAACCACCGTTGCTAGTTCGTCGTCATTGTCATCGACAACTTCAACCGATCCTTGCAATCATTCGGGTCAATCGATTTATAGTTTATCGAACCATCTTCTTCCTACACCATATTAGTAAACTCATATTACTAATTGGATATGTCGTTTTTGAATTTTTCTTTGTTTGAATTGTGGTATATATTGTATTTAGGTAACTATTGAATTGTATCTGTTGAGAAGTTTTGTGAATCGAAAATTATTAATTACCTTTTTTGGAAATGAAAATGAACCGTGTGTTCATATTTTTTTCCCAGATTAATTAATTTCAATTGTTTAAGTTAAATTATAATTCAAGTGAATTATGTTTTAGTTGGTTAATTATTACGTGTATTGGTAATTTATTATAGACATGTGTGTGTTCTTGGTGTGTTAATGTGTGTTTTTATTTGTATGTGTTATTGGTGTGTTAGTGTGTGTTATTGACATATTCACCCTCAAATGATTAATAATTATGAAAAAAATATTTGAAATAATTTTTTTTAGCTACACATACGCATGTTTAGGCCTAGTCATCAATTTATATTGAAAAAATTAAGTCACGTAAGCGTCACATCAAAATTTCGTTAAAATTTAACAGCTAAGACGGAATTTGAAATTTTTGTTAGTAAAGTAAAGTATATTTAGTCGATTGTAAGAAAAAAAACTGAATTAATTGACTGTTAGTTGACCTAAAGTAGAGTAAGAAAAAAATATTTATCACTAAATTTCACACATTAAAAAAAGTACAAAGAGAGAAAAAATAATAAATAAAATTCTAAATTTATTCTTAATGGTTTCACAAAATTGATAGAGTATATTTTTATTTTTGATACTAATAGACCTTACTAAATAACACAATTATTTTTTATTTTATATACTTTATCTTATTATTTTAGAGACAAAAATAATTATACTTTTAATCATTCTTTTAAAAATAGATGGAGTAATACGTTGTTGATTTTTTTTAAAAATAAATAATTTAATATGGGTCAAAATAACTACATTTACAGCCCTACTTGATGGGATTGTTACATGAAGAATTATTACCGATATTTTTACTGAGGAACTAAACCAGTCACGTTGGAATATGCGAACTATTCTAATCGCCTCATTATCAAAAAAATAAAATAAATTAACATCCCAGTTGCATTGAATAATTAAATCCATTATCATTGGGGAATGGGGATGCAAGAATAATGGGTTTAATATATAATTAAAAAATAAATAGAGACAATTAAAAAATACACTCCTTCCATTCAAAATTAAAAATACAATTCTAAAGCAATTAAAAAACAACTGAAAAACACAATCCTTTCATTCAAAATTAAAAATACAATTCAAAAACAATTTTTTTTTTCTAATAATAACTATTTTTTCTAACACATTCTTAACAATAATTATAAGGGAGTAGTGACATGACAACAACCAATCTACCTAGAATCTAAGTAACGAATTTAAATGAATTTTATCTCATTTTATTGCATAAAAATTAAAAATATATCTAATTTTAACCAATAAAACCGTTCGACAATACAATAAACCGTCCGACAATAGAAATTTTTTCTCACCACCATGCATGCTTGTTGGAATTGGAATAACAAAATTGTAGAAATTAAACTACTAGTTAAGCTTATGATCTCAATTAAAACACTAAAATTTCAATTCCATGCAATCAAATAGAGTTTTTGGGGTCACAGGAAAAACCTGATTACCACTAATTCCACATATAAACTTGGAAAGAAAATAAAACGAATTAGGGTTTGACAAGTCATTTTCTTGATAAAGAATAGGACTTTTGCAGGATTCATATTACCCGGTTGGATTGACAAAATGCTACTACTTCATAATGATATTGTGTTATTCGAGTAAATTCCTATTTATGATGAGAATTGATTGTTTTCCTTTTTTTAGGGGACATATAAAAGGAAGGAGGATAATCAAAAAATTGGAAGTTTTTTTTGTTCCAAATTAAATAAATTGGACGAAAAATAAAATAAGTGAATGTAATCAATCAATACAAGTATATAACAAGTTAAAGGGAGATCTTATCTAAATTAATTTAGTTGGTCATTTCCAAGGCAATTTAGATGGAGTATCAACTTTTAACTCTAAAATTTACAAATTACATAATTATAATAATACATGTTCAAATTTAATGAATATATATAATTATAATTTGATATACATACATGTATGCATGGATCTCACTATAAAGTAAAAAAAAAGTCATAAAAAATATTAATGTCATATAAATATATATATATATATATAGGAGGAAATTACAATTAAATTATTTTGATAACAAAAAATATTTAAAAAAGATAGTTTGTGCCAGCACGGGTTTCAAGCTTATTTAAATTATTGAGTCATGTGCATACGTGAGATATATAACAATTAAAAATAACCTCACTTTAATTAATCATATCTTATCACATATAGTTGATTGTAATTTAACTTCGTCATAAATTTGTTGGCATGTAAATCATTTTACTAAATTATTCTATATTCATCTATCTTCTAATTTATAAGGTTAGAGAAAAAAGGGTCAATTTGGTGTTAGTAATTTTGTAAAATTTTTTTAGTTTTTAAATTTCCCTTTAAAAAATAGGACCACAATTATTTTTAAAATTCAAAAATTAACCTTTTTTATTTGACTAGTTCAAGACTTAATTTTATTTTAATAATTTAAGACATATATAATTTAACAATAAGTCTAGGCGGACAGCTGAATTGGACATTTTTATTTTGATTTTTGTTGTGATTCTAAAAAAATGTATAATATTTATTTCAACTAAAATTTTTATAATAAAAAATATTTTAAATATAATTTGAATACATATACAAAAACGATATTGTACAACAAAATAAAAAAAAATAAATTAAAAAAATCCAATTCCGCTGTCTCATACGAGGACTCATAATTTAAATACACACTCGACCTGGGCAACTGCAAAATTCCGGTTGGTGACTTGACAGTTGACACAACATGATCTAAACACAAACAACACGCCAAACTTATCAATTTTCACGTCAACCCAGAATTCTCTTTTTATGGAAAAAAGAAAAAAAGAGAAAAAAGAAAAAAAGAAAAAAAGAAAAAA
Organism: Panax stipuleanatus; assembly: GCA_020205555.1. Classification (NCBI taxonomy): domain Eukaryota; kingdom Viridiplantae; phylum Streptophyta; class Magnoliopsida; order Apiales; family Araliaceae; genus Panax; species Panax stipuleanatus. The sequence goes on from CM035122.1 coordinate 153,338,945, forward strand.
AGAAAAAAAGAAAAAAAGAAAAAAGAAAGACGACGTGGCAACTTTAGCCATATCTGGAAAAATCAACGGGTAGGATCCCCTGTTAGCTCCACCATCCCACCAAACAAAAGCGACAATTCCGAAAGAGAAACAGAAGATCTAAACTACTACAACTCCTGCTCCGCCTCCGCTGTTTCAGACTTTCAGTCATCAGAGTATACATCCATATTCTTCAATTTTTAGGCTCAAATTACTTACTTGTATATATTGCTCCGCACATATATATTTTTTATATAGTATTGTTTAGTTCACCGATAACTTATTAATTTGTTAATTACGGTTTTATACTGTTTAGTATTTGTGAAATTCGGGTTTGATTTAGTCGATTTGTGTGTGAATTTGAGATTAGTTGGATAACTGAGTGAGTATTGTGGGGATTTCCGGTGGTACAGATCTTGTGGATATCTAGCTAGGGTTTTGGGAAATTGGGTGTAAATGCAGACTAGGCATATGGAAAGGACTAACTCTATGAGAGGGAAACGGAGTTTGGAGAATGATGACGAGCAACAGGAGCCTGAGCGGAAGCGCCCGGCTTTAGCTAGGTAATGTTATTTTTCCCTTCTTCTATCCTCTCCTCGTGTTGTTTGGGTACTGCGCGTGTTTGCAGTTCTCAATTTTGAGATTGAGCTCAAATCATAACATGAACGATTTTTTTTTGAAAAAAACTATTCTAGGTGTTTTTATCTAATATGTCTCCCACTTAAAATTGTTCAATACATGACGTATCTTATAAGAAATTGATGGTTGCATATATGTGGAGAATCAAATGATACCTTCAAACTCATGGTTAAATTTTTTGTTCCTTGATAATGAGTATATTAACTGTTTATGAGTTGCTATGGTTTTCTCATATGATTAATGAAGAGTCTTGTAATATTGCATCATCATGTGCATCACTCTATTGTTGCATTGTGTTAGTGCTTACTATTTAACAATATGTTCCCATGTTTCCCCTAAAATTAGCTTATTATATTTGTGTTTGCATGAAATTTGGGGCCTTGGGATTATAGTTCAGGGATGGGCTGTTACTGGTAAATTGAAGTTATTCCATGCTCTCTGTTTCCACCAAGATTGTTACGTTTTGGATTCGTTTATAACCAAAGGCACTATGACCGAATATGGTATGCTTGGTGACTGATATTGTATTACTACAAAGCTGTCAGTCATTGACTGACAAAAATAAACCAAAAAGGTGAGTGGAAGCCGGCCATATTAGATGCTGGAAGAAAATTATTGATTCATGTTACAGTTGGTCAGTAGCAAATCCTTCTCCAGTCCTCATGCTACCATTGGTCTGTGATACAAGTTGCTTCTTCATAGTTTTTAACAATGTTAATGGACATCTTTCTTTAGATGTAGGCTGTAATATTTGAGAATCAGTCAACGAATCACTTTAGAATAACCTTATGCCAAATAACTTCTTTGGTGACATGTACAGTTGTTTTTATTATAAAGATATACAATAAAATCGTGATGAAACATTTATGTGTGTATATATATATATATGCACTTAAGCTTACTAGAGGTGCTTTCACTCCTTAGGTATACTTAAATTGGTGCTTCTCTCATCATCTTGTTCTCGCGCTGGCTTTAGGTTTAGTTACTTAAATTAGCCCTTCAGCATTCTCTTTTGAAATAATTGCAAAACTCTTTATTTTTTGATAGGTTTACTGCACAACACTTTATAGTTGCATATTTTGTCAATTTACCTCCAATGGATGAATTCGTATTTTCAAGGATAATACTGTTAAATCTTTTGAGTTTAGTTAACTTTACACTATTTGCTTCTCCGCCTATTCAAGATCTCTGGGTTTTCTGTTGTTTTCTTTAAATGGGGTATTCTGGTTTTTGCATGTTCTTCTTGGGCTATTATTTTGCTGGAAGAGCAATTGTGCCTAGAAGTTCTGGTTGGATTCTTAGTCAGCAGCTCCCTTAATTTTTTGGAGATGCATTTGGCTGGACAATAATACGCATTATTCCGTGGAGATTGAGGGTTCTTTTTTGGTCCTCAAAGGGGAGGCTTCTGTTGGTGATGCTTTATTAAATGTTTGGGTAGGGTTGTGGGGTTAATTGTAAATAGCTTTATTGGTCAGGGTAGGATTAGTTTGTATAGCATAATTTTTTTCTTCCTATACTTCAGTTACAGGAGTAGCGTCTCTTTGTGATACCTTGCAGAAATTTTATTTATTAAATGATCAACAAAATGTTGGAGTTATAAACGAGGATCTTACCCCATACATATGCATATGTGTTTGCCTCTAGTGTACTAATTATTATTATTATTATTATTATTATTATTATCATTTAATTTGGCTTTCTTTTGTATAAAGTTCCATTTTTTAAAGCATTTGACTGAGGCTTTGATATCTGAGATGTCTTCCTAAACCTAAATGCCACTAGCTGGCTCAGAGACAGTTGTTTGGCAAGCTATGATAAGCCATAGACTTCTTATGATTGACTCAAGTTAACTTTATATGCAATTTAATAATCTATGCTCAATGTACGTTGGTTCCATTTTGATAAAGGTAATAAAGAAAAAGGAATGTTTACATTGTTTTTCACAAACAAATGTTTCATGCAGCGTAATCGTCGAAGCTCTGAAGGTGGATAGTCTCCAGAAGCTTTGCTCGTCCTTGGAACCGATTCTACGCAGAGTTGTGAGATTAATACCTATTTCTTTCTGTCTGTTTGTTTACTATCTTGCAGGGCTGAAGAAGAGTTCACGTGTCTTTATGCTTCTTTTTTTATTGTGACTTACTTTTCTAGTCAAAGATTTGTGATAATTTTTTTGCATTATATTAGCTACTCAAGTCCAACTGCAAAATCAGAATACTTCATGTGGTTTTGATCTGTCCAGATTGACTGGCTTGCTCCAACTAAAAGTTCTACTGCGTTTTTCATCCTTGTTATTTTCAAATATCTGGGTTTGGATGCATTGTTTTACTGCTTTTGGTGGATGAATATACAAAAGCTGGAACTTTTAACCTGAATTTAAATTGTAGTGAGTTGTGATCTTTTTGCTGGTGTCACTCATACTTCCATTAAAGCATATGAATGGTCAATGGTTACGGAACCTACACAACGCTGTCTTCCAGTTGTTTGTTTATACAGTTGAAATATTTCTTTGTTCTTAAAATTCTCATTCTTTTTATACCAGAATTTGTCAGAAAACACTTTTTTGTATACTTATTTATTTGTCTCAATCAAGGAAAATTTGTCATGGTACTTTCTTGTTTTCAAAAGAAATCTAATCAAGATAGGTGTAATTCGGTATAGGACATTTGAAAGCATATTCCTTAGCTACTTATTAATTTGTTAGACCAGTATTTCTATTCCCTTCTCTGTATGTCTGTATATCTCTTCTCTCATTGCCCTCTTCTCTCTTTAACTTCTTTAATATGTAATTAATGGTCTTCGAGCACAATGGTGTCTATCTGACTCTTTTATGCTCTATGAAGCACTGACACAAAACACAGTCCGAGAAAGATACAGACAAATATTAAGTAGATATGTAGTTGCTAGTCTATGCCTACATCTTGGGTTAGATTCTTTTCCACACTTGTCATTTACATATATGTTTATAGTTGGAGTGACCCAGCCAAATACAGCTTGAGAAAAGTGGATTTTCACTCGCAAGTATTTGTTGCACATTCACGATCATTATACTTCTTTCAGAAATGTATATTCCCCAAAAGGATAAAAAAAGCTTACCAAACCTTCTTAACATCTCATATCCTACTGATGCCATGCCATACAGGTTAGTGAAGAAGTGGAACGTGCTTTGGCAAAGCTTGGCCCTGCTAGAATCAATGGAACTGGAAGGTATGGATGTTGCTGATTATACTCCTTTTTAGTATAATCTTTTTTTTTCCTGAATTATTTTTGATATGTTTTACTGCGACGTGTGCACTAATATTCTTTTCAACATAATATTATCAAAAATTACTTGCATTATGCTGATTTGTGTATAATCTGTGGTAAATTTTCTCTGTATTGACTTGCACAGTATGTAGTTTTACGGCACAAGTTTCTCTATTTGTCCTCTACCGGTCTCTCTCTCTCTCTCACTCACTCACACACACACTTTCTCTCTCTAAATATATTTATGTATATGTCCTTGTGCTTACTATAAAGCTATCTATAATATCTACATGATTGTGTGGGACCTGTGGGTTTACTAGAAAGGTCAAATTTACTATGCCTGTTATTTTTATTAGCTTTCTATTTCCATATGTCTCTCTGTGTGTATGTGGAAAATTAGCTTCTGACATCAAGTCAACTTGTTTGGTAGAAGCAGCAGATTGAGAATTCTGTGGAAGGATAGTCCCTTTTTAGTTCTTGGTGGAATTTGGCGTTATTATGACTGTAATAGTAATGCTAATAATTTTGCAGATGTTATTTGCATTATCTATTTGTACTTACTATTCGATCATGCAGTAAGGCTCTTCCCTGTTTCGGCTTCAAACACCCCCAATACCAAAAGGAAAAGACTGAATGCGTTTTTTGTTTTTAAATTCATACAGGCACAGGTTGTCACTTTGTTGAATGTACGGTTAACTAAATCGAGTTGTATAGAGGTAAAAGATATTGGCCAATATAAGTGAGCATTTTTGGTAGGTCATTTTTCATTTACTCAAGGTCATGGTGTCTTTATTATTTAAGGTGAATGTGAATACGGGCCTAATAGGGGGAATTTGTTATTGGAATATATCAGGTTCATCTTTATATTGTTATAGAGTTCATTCTGGTTTGTGTTATAGAAGTAGCAATTCCCTTTTATTTCATACTTTGAAATGTATGTTTCCAGCATATATAAAACTCAATAAACAATAAGTCTTGTTAGAGTAACTGTTGTTTTGTTTATCAAACTCAATCTGACATTCCTGCACCGTATAAGTATAAAGTTATTGTTTTGCCTTTTCACCCCTGTGAATTTTCTTTCTAAAACTCGTGATTCAGGTCTTCCCCTAAACGAATTGAAGGTCCAGATGGTAGAAACTTGCAGCTGCACTTCAGGTCGAGGCTGTCTTTGCCCCTTTTTACTGGAGGTAAAGTCGAAGGGGAGCAGGGTGCTGCAATTCATATGGTCTTGGTTGATGCCAACACAGGCCATGTTGTCACATTTGGACCTGAATCCATTGCAAAACTGGATATTGTTGTGTTGGAAGGTGATTTTAACAATGAAGATGTTGAAGATTGGACTCAAGAAGAATTTGAAAGCCATGTTGTGAAAGAGCGTGAAGGAAAGAGACCACTTTTAACTGGAGATCTACAGGTGACACTCAAGGAAGGTGTAGGAACACTAGGGGAGCTTACGTTTACTGATAACTCAAGTTGGATAAGGAGCAGGAAGTTCAGACTTGGACTGAAGGTTGCCTCAGGATATTGTGAGGGCATACGCATACGTGAGGCAAAGACGGAAGCTTTAACTGTTAAAGATCACAGAGGGGAATGTAGGCTGCTTTGTGTTCAGTCTATCTTTTTGGTTAAGGTTTTATTTTATACTTTAATGAATAACTTTCTTTTGTCTTCATAACAGTATACAAGAAACATTATCCACCTGCTTTAAATGATGAAGTATGGAGGTTGGAGAAGATTGGCAAGGATGGGTCATTCCACAAGAGGCTAAATAAATCAGGGATATTCACAGTTGAAGACTTTCTTCGACTTGTAGTCAGAGATTCCCAAAAGCTAAGAAATGTATGTGTACATAATTTAGTTGTAGAATTAGGGTGTCCATGCGCTTTAATTCTCTTCTGACATGATACGGTCGGTTGCAGATCCTTGGAAGTGGTATGTCAAACAAAATGTGGGAGGCTCTCATAGAGCATGCAAAGACTTGTGTTGTGAGTGGGAAACTTTATGTTTATTATCCTGATGATACAAGAAATATTGGTGTTGCTTTCAACAATATTTATGAGCTGAGTGGCCTTATAAGTGGCGAACAATATCAGTCAGCTGATTCTCTTTCCGACAGCCAGAAGGTTGGTGATATTTGCACCGGTCTCAAAATTTTAGTTTGCAAGAAGTTCATTCTACTTATTTATTTCATGAAATCACATTAAAATGGGATTAAATATAAATTACTACCATGAACTATTGCCCTTTTCCCCTTTGATGATTCACCTTTCTCAATTAGATTATTAAACTATTAATTTTTTTCACTTTCGTCCAAGTTTGCGACACGTCAAAAATTGATGATGTGGCATGAAGATGTGGCATGCAGTGCTTGTGTTAAAAATAATAGTATTTTTTAAATTAGTGTAAATCATTTTATTGGACTAAAAGGGTAAAAAGGTAATAACATTGCATATTAACTTTAATTAAAATAAATAAAAAATCAACCCCACAAATGCATCTTTACTTCATACTTTGACAGACTTGTCAGGTCTAGTAGATCTCAACCAAACCTTGCCACCCAAACCACCATTCTTTGCATATACCCAAATCCAAAAAAGAAAAAAAATCAAAACAAAGACATTTTTAGTATCTCAAATCGACGACACAAGTGGAGTTAGGTACGTCTAAATAGAAGGTCAACGACGACATTGATACTGTTTTTTCTTCTTTTTTTAAATTTCTTTTCCCAAAGCTGGCGATTTTTTTTGCTAGCAACGATTGTGGAAGCATAAAGGTTGTGGATTTTGGGAGTGCGATTGGGATGAGAGATGTGAAATGCGATCAGGGATGAAAGATTTGATTTCACGGTCATGTAGTTCGATCGATGGTGATGGTGGAATTTGTGGGTTTTTTTGTCGTAATTATTCGTGTTTTTTTACAGTTTCTTGTGGAATATTTTTTTGGGTGGTGTGATGTTGGTGATAATGGCGGGCAAAGGCGATGATGGTGGTGGGCATGTGTTGTGGTGATCGGGAAGATGAGTGGGCTAGGCAAATTTGTCTTAATTTCTTAAATCTTCAATTTCAGTAAATAATAGTTTTTTGTGTTTTGATCATCCGTGTTGGTTTGGGTTTCATTTGATTGCTTGTTTAGATTTGCAATTTGATTGCTTGTTTGGGTTTGCAATTTGATATTCTTTAATCCGTAATGAATAAGATTCTTTAATGTTATTAATTTACATTTTTACCCTCGTGTATTTCAAATGCATATAAAGAAAATCTAGTTTTTAATACACTTGGGCACTATTTGTCTATGTCATCATGTCATGCCATCGATTGCTGACGTGTCAAGTAAATTTGCACGAAAGTGAAAAAATTAATAGTTTAATCATCTAATTGACAAGATTGAGAAGTGAATCATCTAAGTGGAAAAAGAACAATAGTTTAGGGTAGTAATTTATATTTAAGCCTAAAAATGAAATGATACTGAATTGCTTGTTCATAAATTTTGATATATTATCTAAATAAAGAATATAAAAAATCCCTATTAATATCTTATTACTAGCGTGAATATGTGTGTGTGTATATATATAAAATATTTCCACAATATAATATAAATATTATTTTTAAAATATTTTCAATTCAAAATTGATATGAATCTATTTAATTGTAGTCATTATTATTGTGTGATTATTTTGTTAATTATCTAAAGAGTACTACTAATTACAAGATTTATTGTTTTCAATACTTAAAAGAATTATGTAAATTCTAAATTCAAAAATGTCATAAATTGACTTTAAAAAATAAATAAATTAATATTGATCTTATATTTTGAAACGAGGGAGTATTATATTTTTAACTAGTTACTGGCATTAAGATATTTCCATTACGTGTATGAGTTGTATCAATGGTACAAGTATTTTCATGAGAAAAGCCTCCGAAGCTAGTAAATCAAGTTACGATTTATTGTACTCATTGCCATGTAATTTCAGTTGGATGCTCTAACTTGGTAGCACAGTGTTCAAATTAGCATGGTTTCACTTTGTATGTTTGTTACATTCCATGTCTGCCACGAGATCACATGTGAAGGAGTGAGAGCATGTTTCGATATTGGCATAATAAAGCTCTTCAAGCTACTATATGAATATGAATCCAGTTGGCTACCTACTCTTTCTGATGAAATAATCAGTCAGAAAAAATCACCATCAGATCGCATACGGTTATGCTTGGACACATACGGATATAGGATATTTCTGTTTACCAGAAGAGGAACACATTAAATATTATGATATCTGTTTTTTCAGTGAAAGTTTATCTAGAGATTTGGATGCAATATTTCAATTTATAATACATTTGTTTCTACAGGTATATGTTGATTCTTTGGTGAAAAAAGCATACGACAATTGGAACCAAGTTGTAGAGTACGATGGCAAGTCCCTCCTGAGCTTTAAACAACTTAAGAGGTCGAACACATCTCAAGATGAACTCTCAATGGACGCAATAGATTATCCTAATGCTTTGGGTAATCAGATTCCTCCACGTTTTCCAGTTCCAGTTCCTTCTGAACCATCTACAATGGATCCAAACCTGCTAATTGCAGGTAATCAGTTTTTCCCTCCTCCCCCACCCCTGCCTGCTTTCATATTAGTTAGTTGATTTCAGACAGTTGACTGTATACAAATTACGTATAGGATAACAGGGCTGGTTGTGCTGGAAAAGTCTAAAATTACTTGCTTCCAACATAGGACTTTGAAATTGTTTGGATTCAATGTTAATCGTTAATATGCCCTGCAATTTCTTCTCAACTACAATCTGCTTGAAGTGTGTAAATTTTTTATCTATAAATTTTGGTAGAAGAGTTATTTTAATTTTATTTTTTTGAGTAAGTTTTTTGATCATTTCTTGATTTGTTCATGTATCCAAAGGGACAGCATTTCGACCATTTCTTGATTTTTCGTGTCATCATTTCAAATTTATCAGATGTCCCCAAAGGGACAATGGGTAAAAGAGTTCTCTTAATTCAGCCTAATCCTGAAATTGTAAAATCTTTCCCTTGGGATCCAGACCTAGACCTTGATCAGTTTTATAATTCAGGCTGTTATCATAAAGAAGTAATAATCAGACACTTTAAACATGCTACTTGATTTATGCTGTGAAATTCAATAAGATTGTTTAATAAACTGTTCTAGAAAACTTATGAATCTTCCTTTAATATTATATCAAAGTGGTGATATTATTGTAGGATTAGTAACAGAAAGTTCAGTCATGCTGTGTCTATTGCTTGGTATAGAGACCATGAAATTTATGCTACATGTTTTTCTAGAACAATTTTTCGGGTTGATACTGTAGAACTTTATCTAGTGTTAACATGGCTACAGTGTTTAGATTCAACAGTGAATCTGGGCTGGATCTGTTTCAATAAGATAGATTCATCCTCGTGCTAGTTGGCTGATGCTACAAATATGTATACCTTCCATGTGTTATAATTAGGACTATATTTTTCAGCATCATTTAGGAGGTTATTTTCACCAGTTGGGATGTCCCCAAGAAAGCAAGAAAGTTATACTGGTTAAGCCGGGCTTTATCTCACACTCAACTAGATTCCTGATTGTAAATATAATTGTTGGGCACCTGCAAAGTTATGGTTGCTTTGTTGCTGACCACGTAATCTTTTGTTGATGATCTCCATCTCTCTCCTCTCTCTAACACACACATGCAAAAGGACAAATTTGGGTTATTTTTGAATATTTAAGGCATATGATTCGTTTTTGTTTTTATTGCCATTCAGGTTATAATGACAGTCTGGCAACTAGATATCCGAGTCGGTCTCAGTATGCAAACTCCAATTCCTGTGCTCAGTTTGATACCACTCCATTTGCTCCACATGACCAGCAAATCAGTAACTCTCAGCAGATGCAAAGCACACGATATGATGATAACAAGGTTGGACTGGCAATTGGTCCACCACAATCATCATCATCATCATCATCATCATTTCAGGCACTCAATTCATCTGTTCAGCACTCTGGTCTTAACCCGTTTGAAGACTGGCCCCAAAATAGGGACAAGGGTGTGGAAGAATTCTTATCAGAGGAGGAAATTCGCATTAGAAGTCATGAGATGCTTGAGAATGAAGATATGCAGCATTTGCTTAGACTGTTCAGCATGGGAGGTAATGGCTCCGTTAATGGGCCAGAAGATGGGTATGCTTTCCCATCGTACATGCCTTCACTATCACCAAATTTCAGTTTTGATGAGGATCGGAACCGTCCTGGAAAAGCTGTTGTGGGTTGGCTGAAAATTAAGGCTGCCATGAGGTGGGGTTTCTTTATCAGGAAGAAAGCAGCTGAAAGGCGGGCACAAATTGTAGAGTTAGAAGATGATTAATCTTGAGTGTGAAATTGTTGGGTATTGGATGTTGAAGATCTTTATCGCTGCAATTACTAACTTGACGGTTTGATGCTCTTCATCATGGCAAGGTTGAGTGTAAGGTTCTCAAGACAAAAGGAATTTTAAAACTGAAGTGTATAAAATGTACTTGTTTGAATAATGCACACAAATGGAATAAAATTCTGTTGTACGAATATAAGAAATGAATTGAATAAAACAAACAATCCAAGAACTGCAGTCGGAAAACTGCAAAGCACATTCTGATGGGAGGCCTTGTGGGTATCGCCTTGTGTCCGCACAGTAATTGTAAATCATATAATTCCCTTGCACCCATTCAAGCCTCTCCTGGCTTATGCTATCCAACTCTTGACTCAGTAATTGTAAATCATATAATTCTGTTGCACCCATTCAACTCAAGCCTCTCCCTGAGTCCAGTCGGTCTTCACTTGCCCACCATAACAGCCCAGTCATCCGCGTTCCAAAGGCTTGAGATTATCCTCATCGGCTGGTTCTTTGGGAATGGAACACCCATCAATTCGGCGTTTTTGTAATCTCTAATGGTTGTGCCATCTACCGAAAATCTGAAATAGAGGGGAAAAAAAACAATCTTTTTAACTGATGACTTTACTGTCGAGAACACTAGTAATTAATGTACTTGGTTTTTTGGGTACTGACATAATGCGCTGGGGATTACATAGATGTGAAAATCTGCAGTTGGATCAAACCAAAGATGGAATTGTTGTTCCCTGTTGCACTTGCCTTGGCTAAAGACATTCGTATGAACTACGTGTATGGATCGCCACTAAGGTTTCCCAAAAATTCCAAGTCTATCTTGTCATGGGTTGATCCATTTGATGCCAACTGCAAACAAAACAGCCTAGTGATTGTGATTCTTTGACAGTTAACTTATTTGATTAATCCATCACTTGCGATATTCAAAAACCATCTTTCTTGCATGCATTGCCCTGCCTCAGTCACAGATTTAAGGAAATACAAGTACTCCATTTCATTAAAAGATTATAAGTACATTTCGAAATTTATGTTTAATTTTCGAACATACTGAAAAGGAATGTTAATATAATGGGCGCAGGCTGCAGGCTGCAGGCTGCAGCTAAGAAATTAAGGAACTTGACTTACGTAAAAAGTGGTGACAGTGCCGGCTGAGTTTCCTGGTTTGCATGTCAATCTTACCAAATAGATACTTGTTCCGATATAATCCATCGACCCCTACGAGAACTGAAGGCCCGGGCCGAGAAGGGTTCGTTGAACCCAATGGGCCGGAGCCAGCGGAGGAACGAGTAGTGTTCGGGATCGGGCATCCAGGTCCTTTGGGCCGGAGCCTGACCCGAATTGGTGATAGGTGGGATCGGGCATCCGAGCCTTTTGGGTCGGAGCCCAGACTAGTTTGTTGATGCCCATACAGATGGTTGTTCCTCATATAGAGTACGGAGCAATAAGGAGTCTAAATGATTAAGGACTTAAACCCTAATCATACATAAATACCAACTCTTGAGGCAAGTGTTTGGATTGTATCCAACTTGCCCTTTTAAAGGAGATTGTGTTGGACCCAAACAATGATAACTGCCATGTTTAGGAGTCCTAATCCGATACGGTTGTGGACTCTAAGGCGGTGAGAATGGCTATAAATACAAGGCTTGACCTACATTAACAGGTAATATCCTTTTGAGCACTAAATACTAAAGCCTTTATTGTTAAACCTTGTGACTAGCCTGTACTCATTCTTACACCGGAGTTATCACCCGGCGGCACAAGCCGTCAAGCTTCGCGTGTGGCCCGTTATTGTGCAGGTTCTAGCGCATGCCATTAAGTTGTTGAACATAGCAGTATCACCTATTTTTTTGTGAGAACTGCCCATCTGAGGAATTCAGATGACACTACTTTGGGATGTTGTCATCTGTTATGATGGAACAGTTCGGAATATCTACAATAATTCAATTAACTTTTATTCGAGTATGACTCACAAACAAGAACTATACAACCCTATTTTTTGGTTGCCGAGGAACCTGTTGGAGTATTAGCTGCAACTGCTATGTCGAATCCTGCATACAAAGAAGTTGTTGACTCTAATCATAGTAATCATTACTCATGGGCGATGATGAAGGTACGTATTTGTGGAGTCAGATTCAAGACTAATTACGCTACTTGATCGCAGATTCATATGATATATACTTTCATGATGATAGAGATTGTGAAAGAAAATATTTTTCAAGAAAATGTTGATATTTGGTTACAAAACATTCGAAATATTAAGTAAGTCTTAATGATGCTGCAGTTGAGTTATTGATAGAGTATGTTCTCTTTTTTATTTATTTTAATTAAATCATTGTCATTCTTTTTTTTAATTACATCGATCGTTGTCATTTGAGTATATTTTTTTGGTAATATATTATAAAATAATGTTACTTTCACATAATTTTGGGTCACATAATGCTCACATACACACACATGCATACTATGTGTATGTGAGCTTTATGTGACCCAAATTATGTGATAGTAGCATTATTTTATAAGTAAATTAATTTATTTTTAATTAGTATTGAAAAACTAATAAGTAATATTAATATAAGTAAATTAATACTAGATCTATCTCATTTTCCCTCTTACTCCTCTGTCTCACTCTCCAGAACACGTTTTGGGGGTGTTGGGTTACAAGGATAGGATAGGAAAAGGATAGAGCCTGAGGTGGGGCGCATAATTTATAGAAAAGAAACAAGATACCAACCCAATAACATTAATGCCTTTGATGCACTACACCTTTACTATTAGAGTAATGCTATTATCACATAAAATCAGAGTAATGCTATTATCATAGTAGTATTTTATAATGTCTAATTGTGTTACTATTGGATTGGACTGGACTAGTATTGGAAAACTAATAAGTAATATTAACTAATATAAGTAATATTAATACTAATTAATTTATTTTAATTAGTATTGAAAAACTAATAAGTAATATTAATATAAGTAATATTAATACTAATTAATTTATTTTAATTAGTATTGGAAAACTAATAAGTAATATTAATATAAGTAAATTAATACTAATTAATTTATTTTAATTAGAATTGGGAAACTAATAAGTAATATTAACTAATTTATTTTAATTAGTACGTATTGGGTATATAATAAGTAATATTAACTACGTAAATTAATTAATACTAATTAATTTATTTTAATTAGTATTGAGTATATAATAAGTAATATTAACTAAGTAAATTAATATTGGAAAACTAATAAGTAATATTAATTAAGTAATATTAATACTAATTCAAACTAAATAGTTAAAAATTTAGGAGTGAAAACTAAGTAAATGCTACTTAATTGATTTTAGTAGATATTAACTAAGTAATATATGTTATTATATTAACTAAGTAAAGTAATATATGTAATATATGTTATGTTAGAAATAAGCATGAGAATGCTATTCCTATTTATATAAGATTTGATTATGATCTTAATGAATGAATATGCAAATATGTTTGCATTGATGAAAGCTGTAAAGTCCTTGAATAGATAATATGAATATATGTAAAAGGACTTAGAATGAAAATGATCAAATATGTTAGGTTGATCCTACATAAACAAAACAGCTTTATAAAGTCCTTCAAAAGAAAAGATGTACAAGGACTAAAAATAGAAAGATCAAGCTTGTTAGGTTGCTCATATACAATGAAATAGATAGATTTGTCTGATCATCGAGCACTACACCAGCCTTCATAGTCTGCCAGGAGAGACAAGGAAGACTCGAGGATTATCAAGGCAGAATCGTAGTCTGCAAGGATAGTAGCTCTTAGAGTTCGAAGTCTACCAGGAGAAACAAGGCAGGATCGTAGTATATTGAGAAGAACTTTCTCAGAGCCGTAATCTGCTGAGGAAGTCATGTTCAGAATCGTAGAGACAGCCTGTCTAGAGCCGACCGAGCATCTGCTGAGCCAAGTCAAGAATCGTAAGCCACACTTGAAGTAGTGGAATCTATTGATCATATCATAGGCAGAGATCGTAGTCGAGCCAGATCAGACAAGGACAATAAGTGTTAAGGCAGAAGTCGTACTCTGTCAGTTGATCTGATTTCGGAGTCGTAGTGTCTGCAGAACCAAAACAAGATCGTAGTCTGCAGAACTAAGGCCTCAACGAAATGCTCACAATGCCAAAGAAGAATCGTAGTGTCAACACGATTCACAACAGATGAGCACTCCCAGAATATCCAAAGTATGAAGCCTCTGGTCTGAGATCTAAAGATACATTCTATCTAAAGGAAGCCAGAGAGCACTCACCGAATGGCCTGCAAGCTAACAGAAGATCTAAGCACCAACTCAATCAGCATCCTGATTGAGAAGTAAAGCCATTCAAAGGAAGTCTTCCACAAGCAAATCACAAGAAGACTTCAGATGAAGCGACTGACAAAAGGAAGTCAGCAGTGCAGTAGCTGTCAAGATTAACAGAAGACAACAATCTTGGGAATAACCAGGATCGTAGTGTTTGCCAAATGAAACAGGAACTGATGCAGTTTATACAGCGATACTGGCCAATCTATGAAGAACAAGACAAAAGTGATTAAGCATGGGTCAGACCATTGATGATAGGTGAACGGGAGATCACAAGGAGAAAGAGAGCTGGGTATGCCACAAATCTGATGAGTCTTGCAATTCAGAAGGGCCAGAACAATAAGTCAAGTTATCAGTTCCTGAGATAAGTCGAGGCAAGCAGAAGTGTTGAAGCACTGCACAAATGAAGGAAGAGGTGTTCTACACTGCAGATGTAAGACCCCAACTTTTATGAATAAAGATTTAATTTTCTTTATATATTATTTCGAAACAGTAAGGTGTTGTTTTGATAAATATGAAAGTTATGGGTGAAATGTGCAAATATTTTAAAATGAGCAAGTGGTTATAAGATATTCTTGTTGTCGGGGAATATTCGTTTGGTCGTGGAATATTCTTGTTGTCGGGGAATATTCGTACGACGGCGCAGCTATTTGTGGGCCCCACAACAGAATAACTGTCGGATATAGAAAGCGAAAGAAATAACCTTTTTATAAAATAACGGCGTAGTTGTTACCGTTAGTACTGTTGAAATACCCGGTGGTTAAAATACAGTGATACGCGGTGTTGCACAGTAGCACACGGTATTGCACAGTATTTCGAATTATTGAGTCTTACGTGAGAAGGAACTTACTCAATTATTGTTACAGTAATTACTGTTCAATATTTTATATTATTGACTCAATAATTGCTACGTTGATATTTTATATTATTGACTCAATAATTGTTACATTGATATTTTATTGACTCGATAATTGCTACGTTGCTATTTTATATGATTGATTCAATAATGGCTACAGTTGATAGTTTGTATTATTAATTCAATAATTGTCACTGCATAGTATTTCACATTATCAACTCAATAATTCATATTATTTGAATAATATTATTAGATAGCATTATTGACAATGTCTAAGGAAGTTCTGTCTAGGAGGGGTTATTTAATTGCGCGCCAGTAAGGAGAAGTCCTTATCGGAAGGCTCCCTCTTTCCTGGGAACGACCTGGTTGTCAATATTGTAGTTCTGTAATATTATTTATGAATAATTAATTATTAATTTATATGATAAGAAAATATTTATTTTGTGGATATAAAAAAGGAATTAGTGCTGATGTGTTTTTTATTAGTATTTTGAGGGAGAAAATCATCTGTTTATGGATTTCGGATAATTTATATTTGGAATTTGGAAAAACTTCCTTCTACAAAGTTGTAGAGAATTAAATTCTCTATAGAAGGACATATAATTTGTATTTTTCTGACAAAGGGGCTATTTATTATGAATTATTGAAGTTTCGAAAAATAAATATTTTTTTAAATAAAATGGTGGGCCCCACTTTTGGTTGGTGGCTGATGGCTTTTGTTTTTGGTCATGAGGCGGCGGAAATTTTTAAAAATAAAATATTATTTTATTAATTTAGTCTACTTTGGCATCCTAAGCTTTTCCTATAAATAGGGTGCTTATGTTAGAATTGAAAATCACACCAGAAATCAGAAATTTTCTCTCTCTATAATATCGAGCGTATTTTTGTGAGTATTTAGATACTTTGAGTGTTACTATTCAGTGTAAGTTTCCTTCGGTATTATATCCGATATTTCAGTCAGAGGTACTATCTTTTTGAGGTAAGGGATGTTATTTTCTTTCGTAAGTGATGTTATTCCTCTCAATATCATTATACCAAAATATTGGCATGGATTTTATTATGAAATTCTTACTTTTTTCGTCGGAGTTACTATTCACGTATACGGCACTATTCACGTAGACGACACTATTCACGAAAAAATTAAATTTTCTCCTATTTGTCCAAGTTGCTTGTTAAGGTTCCTATCTTTGATTGGATCTAAGTTTTGAGCTTTATTCTTGAATTTTGCTCCACAATTGATTATTACAAAGTATTTTTGAATTGGATAAACTAAAATACGAATCCTTAATCTTATCCTTTATTTCACTGGATTCGTTATTTATATGGTTTTTCATCATCCTCAGTCCTAAGTGGTGATATAATTGAATATCTTTGGCCTGTAGAGCAAAGATGAATGATTACCTGATGAATATCTTTGGCCGTAATGCAAAGATGACAGGTGTTGAGATGAACATGACCACTGATGATACAAATGAATATCTTTGGCCTGTAGTGCAAGATGAATATTTGATTTGAGATGTATAATGATTGATGTTACAGGGATAAAATATTGATGATGAATGGTTATTTTTGCTGCGAATATTGATCTAAAACTTGTTGTCAATAATATTTTATCTGAATTGTTGAAGACTAACGATAATTTATTTTCCATTATCTTAGTCATAATATTCTTTACTGGGCTAGTTGAGCTCACCCTTTTCATCTGTTGTCCTCTTCAGGAAATGAGAATGTCGCAGGGACTAGTCGGGGGACAGAGTGATGGTCCGAGTTAGAGCAGTAGTAGTCCTCACTATTTTTGATAAATAGTGTGATAATAATTGTAATGAGGACTTAGTTTGAATATTAATATTTTCTACATATTTGTATTGACACTCATAGTTGTGTGGTCGTATTTTACACGACCGTATGATATAAAGTTTGTATTTGAATTCTGTACCATGTATTTGGCGACTCAGAATGGGTTGGGTTGACTGGACCTATTCTGGGGGCGTCACAGTTGGTATCAGAGCTTAGGGATATGATCTCTGGCGGAGATCGGAGAATAGAACTAGGAGGGGAGAGACGAGTAAATCCTTCACTAGTATGTCCTACCTAAGCTTATGTGGTATTTAATTGGTCAGTCGGAGCATAGGGTTAATATGTGATATGTTGATTTGTTTAATTAACCCTTGTTTTATGGCAGTATTTGAGAATGACAGCTGAGAACGTTAACAACGAAGTGAATGAGACCGTGGAGACACCTTTAATCACTAACCAGGAGAACGTGCAACAAGAAGGCAATGTTCATCCTGAAAACAACGCTGGTCAGACGATAAACGATGAGTTGTTTAAAAGTTTTTTGCAGTTCATGCAAAACCAGACGAGGGAGACTCGTGTGCAACATACAGGTGGAGATAATAACAACTCGCGAATTGTCACTGCCAAGCAGTTCAAAGAATTGGGACCACCAGAGTTTCTGGAAAAGCCGGATCCGATCAAGGCGGAGACGTGGATTAAACAAGTTACCAAGATATCTGATGTCTTGGGATGTACGAAGGAACAGAAGGTTCCATTCGCCACGTTTATGTTCTGTGGAAAGGCAGATTACTGGTGGGAATCCGTGAAGCGTACCCAGCCTGCCGCACTCAAGATGTCTTGGGAAGCGTTCCAAAAACTGTTTAATGATAAGTACTTTCCTGAAAGTATTCGTCATATGAAGGAAGTAGAATTTATCAGACTCGAGCAAAGCAACATGACGGTATCCCAGTACGAGGCTAAGTTCGCGGAGCTGTCTAGGTTTGCACCTCATTTAGTGGAGAATGAGGAACGTATGACGCGGATGTTTCTGAGAGGTTTGAAACCCGAAATACGTCAATACCTCATTTCTCATAAATTTTCTTTATATTCGGATGTAGTAAATAGGGCCCAGTTATTAGAAAGAGATAATGATTATGTTCAATCGAGGGACCACAACCAAGGTCGTACCGGTGGCAGCAGTCATCGGAGCAATGACAACCAGCGAGGAGGAAAGTATGACAGAAGCGGTAACCACTCAGGTGGTAATCGTGACCATGATAGTAGAAAAAGCGAATCGGGAAGAGATTTCAAGAAGAGAAGGTACAACAATGAGAACGTGAAGACGTTTACATCAGCACCAGCATCAACTGTTTCGAAGGGAGGAGAACGACCACCGGTCGTACGCTATAAATGCGAGAAAGAGGGACACATAAGCCCAAACTGCCCACAACAGTTCAAGGCATGCTATAACTGTGGAAAAGAAGGACATATAGCTCGTGATTGTCCTGTTGCGAAATCAAGTCCAGCGGGGGTGATGATTCTAAAGGCGGTTTCGGACAAGTCAAAATCGATGATTCCTGGAGGAGCGTTTGTCGTGACAGCCCAAAACGCGAGGAACCTACACGAGGTGATTACGGGTAAACTAATTATAAACTCTTGCGAAGTTTACACCTTGTTAGATACCGGTGCTACCCATTCCTTTATTTCACCTGCTTGTGCTCAACGTTTGAACTTGACTTCTGATAAATTAGACTTTGACTTATCTGTTGAAACTTCGTTAGGAGAAATATTTGTTACATCCACAGTTTACAAATCTTGCTTGATTCAGATTGGTACCCTTACCTTACCTGTCGATCTGATATCTTTGAAAATACTTGCATTTGACGTGATTTTAGGAATTGATTGGTTAACCACTTACCATGCCAAAATTGATTATTTTCGTAAGGTTGTTAGTTTTCATATTCCTAATCAACCTGTTGTACGAATCCAAACCACCAAACCACTAAAATCAGTCAATATCATTTCAAGTTATAAAGCTATTCGTTTATTGAAAAACGGATGTCAAGCTTTCTTAGCTCATGTCACCGATCTAAACCAGAATACATCAGATTTGAATAATATTTCCGTTATTAATGAGTTTCCTGATGTATTTCCCGAAGAACTTCCCGGTCTACCCCCAGAACTTGAAGTTAGAATTCTTTATTGACCTTGAACCTGGTACAAAACCCATTTCTAAAACCCCATATCGAATGGCTCCTATTGAACTTCAGGAGTTAAAGGTCCAACTACAGGAGTTGTTAGACATCGGTTTTATTCGTCCTAGTACGTCTCCTTGGGGTGCTCCTGTCTTATTCGTAAAGAAGAAAGACGGGAGTATGCGACTTTGTATTGACTATCGGGAGTTGAACCATGTCACCATCAAGAATAGGTATTCGCTACCTCATATTGATGACCTGTTTGACCAGTTGCAAGGAGCACAATTCTTTTCAAAGATCGATCTTCGTTCTGGATATCATCAGCTGAAGATTAAAACTGAGGATATTCCGAAGACTGCTTTTAGAACTCGGTACGGGCATTACGAGTTCTTAGTCATGTCTTTTGGATTGACTAATGCTCCTGCTGCTTTCATGGATATGATGAACCGTGTATTTAAGGAGTATTTGGATCAATTCGTTGTTGTCTTTATTGATGACATTCTCATCTATTCTAAAAGCCGTGAAGATCATGAGCACCACTTGAAGTTGGTACTTCAAAAGCTTCGTGAGAACAAGCTATATGCCAAGCTTAAGAAATGCGAGTTTTGACTTGAGGAAGTAGCATTCCTTGGGCACGTGGTATCGAAACGTGGAGTATCTGTTGACCCGGCGAAGATTGAAGCAATACAAAGCTGGGAGCAACCTAAGTCGGTGACCGAAGTACGAAGCTTTCTGGGCTTAGCAGGTTATTATCGGAGGTTCGTAGAGGGATTTTCTCGAATCGCTACTCCATTAACTCAGTTGACTGGAAAAGATACAAAATTCGTTTGGAGCGAGGAATGCGAGAAATCTTCCAAGAGCTCAAGAGAAGACTTATCTTGGCACCTGTTCTGACAATACCATCTGGTTCGGATGGATTTGTTATCTACAGCGATGCTTCGGGCAAAGGGTTAGGATGTGTTCTCATGCAACATGGGAAAGTCATAGCCTATGCCTCGCGACAACTCAAAGAATATGAGAGGAATTATCCTACTCATGATCTAGAGTTGGCAGCAGTCGTTTTTGCATTGAAGATCTGGAGACATTACCTGTACGGAGAGAAAGTGGAGTTTTATACGGATCATAAGAGCCTTAAATATTTCTTCACTCAGAAGGAACTCAACATGCGGCAACGACGTTGGCTTGAGCTGTTGAAAGATTACGATCATACCATCCAATACCATCCTGGAAAAGCGAACGTGGTAGCTGACGCGTTGAGTAGAAGATCATATGTGGGAACGAGTGCAATGATGTCAAGTATACGCGTAGAACCAGCTTTGATTGATAAAGTTAAAGCTGCTCAAGCTACGGATGCGGAGCTGATGAAGATGAAGAAGAAGGTGCAAGAAAGTGCCATTCCAGAAGCAAGAATCGATGAAGAGGGAATACTTCGAGTCAACTCCATACTGTGTGTTCCTAATGATTCTGACTTGAAGCATAGAATCATGATGGAGGCACACAACACACCGTTTGCGATCCATCCTGGGAGTACCAAAATGTATCGTGATCTTCGACATACATTTTGGTGGAGCAATATGAAAAGAGAGATCACGGAGTTTATTTTGAGATGTTTAATTTGTCAACGTGTAAAGGCGGAGCATCAAGTACCGAAGGGTCCATTGCAACCACTGGAGATTCCAAAATGGAAGTGGGAACACATTACGATGGATTTCGTTACGGGTCTTCCCAAGGTTTCTCAAGGCATAGATGCGATTTGGGTTATTGTTGATAGATTAACCAAGTCTGCTCATTTTTTGCCGATACGAGAAACTTATTCCCTTGAACGTCTTGCTCATATGTACGTGAATGAGATTGTGAGATTGCATGGCATGCCAGTATTCATAGTTTCGGATCGTGACCCCAGATTTACTTCACGATTTTGGATCAGTTTGCAGAAAGCTATGGACACGGATTTACGATTCAGTTCGGCTTATCATCCTCAAACAGACGGACAATCAGAAAGGACTATTCAAACTCTTGAAGATCTATTGAGACTCTGTGTTCTAGACTTCAAAGGGAGTTGCGATAAGTACATACCATTGGTGGAGTTCTCCTACAACAACAGTTATCAGGCTAGTATAGGCGTGGCTCCATTCGAAGCGTTGTATGGACGAAAGTGTCGCTCTCCAATATACTGGAATGAGGTGGGTGAAGCAACATTATTGGGACCGGAGTTGGTACGTATGACTACAGAAAAGATCCAAATAATCTGACAACGTATACAAACAGCACAAGATCGACAAAAGAGTTATGCGGATCTTCATCGAAAGGACGTGGAATTTAATGTTGGGGACCATGTGTTATTACGTGTTGCTCCGTGGAAAGGAGTTACAAGGTTTAGGAAGAGAGGAAAGCTCAATCCACGATTCATTGGTCCATTTGAGATTCTTGACCGAGTAGAAAATGTGACTTATAGACTCGCTTTACCTCCAAGCATGTCTCGTGTTCATAACGTATTTCACATATCTGTGTTACGTAAATATGTGAAGGATCCAAACCACATTATTGAGTTAGAACCAGACGAGATAGCCGAAGATTTAACGTACGAGGAGGTACCTGTCAAGATCTTGGATAGGAAGGAGCATGTCCTACGCTCGAAAATTATACATCAAGTTAAAGTTTTGTGGAGAAACCATGCTATTGAGGAAATGACCTGGGAGTTGGAATCGAAAATGAAAGCGAGGTACCCTCACCTTTTCGACATACTAGGTACGTACGTCAATTTCGAGGACGAAATTTCATAAGGAGGGGAGGTTGTAAGACCCCAACTTTTATGAATAAAGATTTAATTTTCTTTATATATTATTTCGAAACAGTAAGGTGTTGTTTTGATAAATATGAAAGTTATGGGTGAAATGTACAAATATTTTAAAATGAGCAAGTGGTTATAAGATATTCTTGTTGTCGGGGAATATTCGTTTGGTCGTGGAATATTCTTGTTGTCGGGGAATATTCGTACGACGGCGCAGCTATTTGTGGGCCCCACAACAGAATAACTGTCGGATATAAAAAGCGACAGAAATAACCTTTTTATAAAATAACGGCGTAGTTGTTACCGTTAGTACTGTTGAAATACCCGGTGGTTAAAATACAGTGATACGCGGTGTTGCACAGTAGCACACGGTATTGCACAGTATTTCGAATTATTGAGTCTTACGTGAGAAGGAACTTACTCAATTATTGTTACAGTAATTACTGTTCAATATTTTATATTATTGACTCAATAATTGCTACGTTGATATTTTATATTATTGACTCAATAATTGTTACATTGATATTTTATTGACTCAATAATTACTACGTTGTTATTTTATATGATTGATTCAATAATGGCTACAGTTGATAGTTTGTATTATTAATTCAATAATTGTCACTGCATAGTATTTCACATTATCAACTCAATAATTCATATTATTTGAATAATATTATTAGATAGCATTATTGACAATGTCTAAGGAAGTTCTGTCTAGGAGGGGTTATTTAATTGCGCGCCAGTAAGGAGAAGTCCTTATCGGAAGGCTCCCTCTTTCCTGGGAACGACCTGGTTGTCAATATTGTAGTTCTGTAATATTATTTGTGAATAATTAATTATTGATTTATATGATAAGGAAATATTTATTTTGTGGATATAAAAGAAGGAATTAGTGTTGATGTGTTTTTTATTAGTATTTTGAGGGGGAAAATCATCTGTTTATGGATTTCGGATTATTTATGTTTGGAATTTGGAAAAACTTCCTTCTACAAAGTTGTAGAGAATTAAATTTCCTGTAGAAGGACATATAATTTGTATTTTTCTGACAAAGGGGCTATTTATTATGAATTATTGAAGTTTCAGAAAATAAATATTTTTTTAAATAAAATGGTGGGCCCCACTTTTGGTTGGTGGCTGATGGCTTTTGTTTTTGGTCATGAGGCGGCGAAAATTTTTAAAAATAAAATATTATTTTATTAATTTAGTCTACTTTGACATCCTTAGTTTTTCCTATAAATAGGGTGCTTAGGTTAGAATTGAAAATCAAACCAGAAATCAGAAGTTTTCTCTCTCTATAATATAGAGCGTATTTTTATGAGTATTTAGATACTTTGAGTATTACTATTCAGTGCAAGTTTCCTTCGGTATTATATCTGATATTCCAGTCAGAGGTACTATCTTTTGAGGTAACGAATCGTATTTTATTTCGTAAATGATGTTATTCCTCTCAATATCATTATACCAAAATATTGGCATGAATTTTATTATGAAATTCTTACTTTTTCCATTGGAGTTACTATTCACGTATACGACACTATTCACGAAAAAAATTAAATTTTCTCCTATTTGTCCAAGTTGCTTGTTAAGGTTCCTATCTTTGATTGGATCTAAGTTTTGAGCTTTATTCTTGAATTTTGCTCCACAATTGATTATTATAAAGTATTTTTGAATTGGATAAACTAAAATACGAATCCTTAATCTTATCATTTATTTCACTGGATTCGTTATTTATATGGTTTTTCATCATCCTCAGTCCTAAGTGGTGATATAATTGAATATCTTTGGCCTGTAGAGCAAAGATGAATGATTACCTGATAAATATCTTTGGCCGTAATGCAAAGATGACAGGTGTTGAGATGAACATGACCACTGATGATACAAATGAATATCTTTGGCCTGTAGTGCAAAGATGAATATTTGATTTGAGATGTATAATGATTGATGTTACAGGGATAAAATATTGATGATGAATGGTTATTTCTGCTGCGAATATTGATCTAAAACTTGTTGTCAATAATATTTTATCTGAATTGTTAAAGACTAACGATAATTTATTTTCCATTATCTTAGTCGTAATATTCTTTACTGGGCTAGTTGAGTTCACTCTTTTCATCTGTTGTCCTCTTCAGGAAATGAGAATGTCGCAGGGACTAGTCGGGGGACAGAGTGATGGTCCGAGTTAGAGCAGTAGTAGTCCTCACTATTTTTGATAAGTAGTGTGATAATAATTGTAATGAGGACTTAGTTTAAATCTTAATATTTTCTACATATTTGTATTGACACTCACAGTTGTGTGGTCGTATTTTGCACGACCGTATGATATAAAGTTTGTATTTGAATTCTGTACCATGTATTTGGCGACTCAGAATGGGTTGGGTTGACTGGACCTATTCTGGGGGCGTCACAGCAGATCCAAAGAACACTCTTCAGAATCGTAGTGTTGTCTCAACTTAGTCAATGAGCAACATTCAACCGAAACTACGATCAAGATTCAAAGTCTTCTGGATCAGAATCGTAGAGTTTGGGCATCTGAATATTGAAGCACTGTCAACATCTCAATATGAAGACTGACATCCGAACGTTGCTGATTGAGAGCATCGATGCAGAAGGACAACTCCTGATGTTCTGATCAAGGAGTCAGAAAGAAGAAATAAAGGTGACTACCAGTTTGGCGCGTTAAAGTGACTTCTCTGAAGTGGTAGGTGAAATAGTAGACTGTTGTGTCAGAAAAGTTAAAAAGGGGCTATCACGTCACATCAGCAGTCTGCACCAAATAACTCGAGATCTGCGAAGCAATTCAAATAGCTTCCAACGGCTATTTTCCAACGGGAAGATCATGGAAGGATATTTAACAGTTGAAGCCTCAATCTTTGAGTTGTTGGAATGCTAAGTTGTTAACTCTACGAGTTCTACAGAGCTGAACAGAATATGTCTCAGTGGCAGTGAGACTACGAAAGTAGAAGTGAAGCAGATTTGAAGAAGGACTTTAACAGACAAAGGCTTCACTTAACAACGATGAGGATGCCATTGAAAATGACAGTTAAGCTGAGAGCTGAGAAGGCCAAGAAGATAGTGTTAAGAATATACATTGAGAATGTTATTCCTATTTATATATGATTTGATTATGATATAAATGAATGAATATGCAAGTATGCTTGCATTGACAAAAGCTATAAAGTCCTTTGATAGATAATAGGAATATATGTACAAGGACTTAGAATGAATTGATCAAATATGTTAGGTTGATCTTACATAAGCAAAACAGCTTTGTAAAGTCCTTTAAAAAATGATGTACAAGGACTATAAATATAGAAAGATCAAGCTTGTTAGGTTGATCTTATACAATGTAATAGATAGGCTTGTCTGATCGTCGAGCACTGCACCAGCATCGTAGTCTGCCTGGAGAGACAAGGAAGACTCGAGAACTATCAAGGCGGAATCGTAGTCTGCAAGGATAGTAGATCTCGGAGTTCGTAGTCTACCGGGAGAAACGAGAAAGGATCGTAGTGTGTCGGGAAGAAATTTCTCAGAACCGTAGTCTGCTGAGGAAGTCATGTTCAGAATCGTAGAGACAGCCTGTCTATAAGCCGACTGAATGTCTGCCAGAGCTAAGTCAAGAATCATAGATCACACTTGAAGCAGTGGAGTCTACGGATCTAATCAGAAGCAGAAATTGTAGTCGAGCTAGATCAGACGAGGAAGCAAGCATAAAGACAAAAATCGTAGTCTGTCAAGGTCTGATCTCGGAATCGTAGTATCTGCAGCAACAAAGCTAAATCGTAATCTGCAGAACTAAGGCTTCCAAAAAGGTTGCTCACAACGCTAAGGGAAGAATCGTAGTGTCAACACGATTCTCAACAGATGGGCACTCCCAAAATATCCAAAGCATGGAGCCTCTGGTCTGAGCTACAAAGATACATTCCAAGGGAACCAGAGAGCACTCAACGAATTACATGCAAGCTAACAGAAGATATAAGCATCAACTCAATCAACATACAGATTGAAGTTGTGAAGCCATTCAAGATGAAGTCTTCCACAAGCAAATCAGAAGAAGACTTCAGACATAGTAGCTGACTAGTGAAAGTCAGTAAGTGCAGATGCTGTCAAGAGAACAGAAAACAACTGTGATGCCCCCCAGAATAGGTCCAGTCAACCCAACCCATTCTGAGTCTCCAAATACATGGTACAGAATTCAAATACAAACTTTTATATCACACGGTCGTGCAAAATACGACCACACAACTGTGAGTATCAATACAAATATGTAGAAAATATTAATATTCAAACTAAGTCCTTATTAAATTATTATCACACTATTTATCAGAAATAGTGAGGACTAGTACTGCTCTAACTCAGACCATCACTCTGTCTCCCGACTAGTTCCTGCGACATTCTCATTTCCTGAAGAGGACAATAGATGAAAAGGGTGAGCTCAACTAGCCCAGTAAAGAATATTATGACTAAGATAATGAAAAATAAATTATCGTTAGTCTTCAACAATTCAGATAAAATATTATTGACAACAAATTTTAGATCAATATTCGCAGCTTAAATAACAATTCATTAGAAAAGTTAAGTAGAGAATGAAGTTTACTATCTTCTATGATTTAAAAGTCCATCATCAATATTTTATCCCTGTAACATCAATCAATATACATCTCAAATCAAATATTTATCTTTGCACTACGGGCCAAAGATATTCATTTGTATCACCAGTGGTCATGTTCATCTCAACACCTGTCTATCTTTGCACTACGGCCAAAGATATTCATCAGGTAATCATTCATCTTTGACAGTGAGACTACGAAGGTGGAAGTGAAGCAGACTTGAAGAAGGACTTGAACAGACTAAAGCTTCACTCAACAAGGATGAGAATGCCACTAAAGATGGCAGCCAAGCTGAGAGCCGAGAAGGCCAAGAAGATAGCATTCAGAAAAGTGGCTGAGCATAAAGAAGATCAGAAGAGCCACTCTACGGATCACCATGCAGAACCAGAAGCTGAACCAGAAAAGATGCAGAACCATGTCTGCATATCATTCAAGAAGGGTTCAAGGGCTGCTAAGGGTCAGAAGAAGGTGACCTACAATGAAAAGCCTTAGCAGTCCTATGTGGTGATGGTGCACAATTGACATCAAGTGAAGATGAGCTTAACAGAATGAAGATTAGCTGCACCAGAGAAGAGGTCCAGACTCGAAGCAGAATGCTGAGGACCAAGCCTAGCTGCTAAGTACAAAGATGATCAAGCTTTATGACATTTTAGCAACAAAGCACAAACAACAACAACAACTACAACTACAAGTAGCCAGGGCTTGAGGGGTCCTTGTCCAGAGGGACTAAATGAGTTCCAAGCCAGAGGGCTTGAAGAGTTCTTAGTGAACTAGAGATTCTAGGGTTGCTGGCCTTGAAGAGTTCTTAGTGAACTAAAGGAGTTCCAAGTCGAAGGACTTGAAGAGTTCTTAGTGAACTGAAGTTCCAGGGCTGCGGGCCTTGAAGGAATCTTAGTGATTCAGGGTGCTGCCCATTCCTTAGTGGATTTTCTGCGAGAGTGCAGAAGAATGGATTAGGAGCTTGTGTCTCTGAACCACTTAAAACTCCTTGTGTTTCTTACATTCTGTCATTTACTTTCTGTCATTACATTGTGTACTTAACTGCTATAACTGCTATGTATGTTTTAACTACTTACAACTAAACTAACTCCAAGAACAATGTATTAATGTTTATCAATATATCAATGAAGGGGACATTTAACTTATTCCGCTGTGCTTGAAATGATTCTTATGTTTGTCATGTGCTAACTTCTTAGCAATACGAAATAAAAAGAAAAAGAGTTTAAAAACACAAATGATCTATTCAACCCCCCTTCTAGATCTATTGTGTGCCTACTGAAAACTAACAGATAGCATTCAAAAAAGTGGAAGAGCAGAAAGAAGACCCAAAGAGCCACTCTACGAATCATCAAGAACCGAGAGCTGAAAGAGAACAGATGCAGAACCAAGTCTGCACACAAGTCAAGCAAGGTTCAGGGGATGCTAAGGACCAGAAGAAGTTGACCAACAATGACAAGCCTTAGCAAACCTGAGTGGTGAAGGTGCACAGTTGAGATCAGATGAAGACAATCATCAACCACACAAAGATCAGCTGCACCAGAGAAGAAGACTGCTAAGTACTCGAAGATGTTGAGCTTAATGAACATCTTAGTAGTTTATTCAGTGGTGGTCCAGACTCGACGCAGAATACAAAGAGGACCACACCAAGCTGCTAAGTACCAGAGATGATCAAGCTTCAAGTCATCTAAGCAGCAAAGCACCAACAACAACTACAACAACAACAAGTAGCCAGGGCCTGAGGGGTCCTTGTCCGGAGGGACTAAATGAAGTTCTAAGGCTGCTGGCCTTGAAGAGTTCCTAGTGAATTAGAGTTTCAAGTCTGCTGGACTTGAAAAGTTCTTAGTGAACTGTAGTTCCGAGGCAGCTGGTCTTGAAGGAATCTTAGTGATTCAGGGTGCTGCCCTTTCCTTAGTGGAATTCCTGCTAGTGAAGCAGAAGAGTGGATTAGGAGCTTGAGTCTCTGAACCACTTAAAATCCCTTGTGTCTTTTACATTCTGTCATTTACATTATGTATATAACTGCTATAATTGCTATGGATGTAATAACCACTTACATATAAACTAACTCTAGAATAATGGTTAACAAAGTTATCTATTAAGGGAATCTTTAACTTATTCCGCTGTGCTTGAAATGATTCTTATGTTTGTCATATTGTGACGCCCCCAACATAGGTTCAATACTCAACCCATTCTGAGTCGCCAAATACATGGTACAGAATCCAAATATAATCTTTCATATCAAACGGTCGTGCAAAATACGACCACACAACTGTGAGTGTCAATACAGACATGTAAAAAATATAAACATTCAAACTAAGACATTATTATATTTATTATCACACTATTTTAAAAAAAAAATAGTGAGGACTTCTACAGCTCTAACTCGGACCATCACTCCATTCCCCGACTAGTACCCGCGATATTCTCATTTCCAGAAGAGAACAATTAAAGAAAAGGGTGAGCTCAACTAGCCCAGTAAAGAATATTATGACTAAGATAATGAAAAATAAATTATCGTTAGCCTTCAATAAATCAGATAAAATATTATGGATAACAAGTTTTAGATCCATATTCGCAACGAAAATAACAATTCATTAGAAGAGTTAAGTAGAGAATGATGTCTACTATCTTCTTTGATTTAAAAGTCCATCATCAATATTTTATCCCTGTAACATCAATCAATATACATCTCGAATCAAATATTCATCTTTTGCACTACAGGCCAAAGATATTCATTTGTATCACCAGTTGGTCGTGTTCATCTCAACACCTGTCCATCTTTGCACTATGGGCCAAAGATATTCATCAGGTAATCATTCATCTTTGTACTACAGGTCAAAGATATTAATCAAGTAATCATTCATCTTTGCATTATAGGCCAAAGATATTTAGTTATATCACTATTTAGGACTGAAGATGATGAAAAACAATACGAATAACGAATCCGGTGAGATAAAAGACAAATATTAGAGAATTTATCCAGAGTTCAAGAATGAAGATCAAAACCTGGATCCAATCAAAGATGATTATATATTTTTTTACTGTCAATAGTATCCCGTGAATAGTAACTCATGAATAGTAACTCGACATAAAAAGATAAAAATTTCACAAGAAAGTTCAGACCAATATTCCAGTAAAATGATATTAGATAAAGCGCAAAACTCAAGGAATTTCTGACATTTCAGGAATTATAGAAGCAATACTTACCGTAATAAGTTTAGAGTTAGGAATCTGAAATGAAACAATATACGAAACTGCAATTGAATTTTGACCAGTCAGGCTGTAGTCCGCTCAGACATATTATTTCCACAATTTAATAACAACTGAATACGAAGGGTTATTCACCAGGCATGCGGTAGTCCGCGTAGACAGGTTATTCCCACAGAATAATAAAGAATGGAATAACAACAGGATTTCACCATGCATGCGGTAGTCCGCGTAGACAGGTTATTCCAACAGAATAATAAAGACTGGAATAACAACCCTTACGAGTATTGAAAGAAAATAACTCTCTTCATGAATACGAAAGAAATATTACCCCTTACCTTAAAAATTTGGAGACTGCACTAGTGTAATAGCAGAATACTCTTTTTCTTTCTCTCTTATTCTCTCTCTATAGCTTTAGTGAATTGGTGAGAAATAATGAAGAAATGAGCTTCTATTTATAGGCTCGGTAGAGTAAGGGTAAAATAGTCTTTTCGTTATAATTTATGACATCATCGCTTACATCATCGATCCTATGACATCATTGCTTACCTCATCGCTCCGATGACATCCTTGCTTACCTCATCGCTCCGATGACATCATTGTTTGCATCATAAGAGTTCAAATTCAATTTGCACTATTCCACCTCGTTTAACTTTTATACCATGAATTTACTATAATAATGTTACCATTCTAATTATGAAAATCATACTATTATATAATCACATCATACTACTATAATGTAATATTATAATAACATATTTGAATGAATTATTTTATCAGAAAAGATAAAATACCAACTTTCAACCAATGTCACATGCTAAAAATTCCTCCGTTAAAAATCCACATTGAATATATATCAACAATTAATTATTTATAAATAATATTACAGAACTACAATATTGACAGCCAGGTCGTTCCCAAGAAAGATGGGGCCTTCCGATAAGGATTTCTCCTTACTAGCGCGCAATTAATCAATCGATTTCCTAGACAGAACTTTCTTAGACATTGCCAATAATGCTATCTAATAATATTATTCAAATAATATGAATTATTGATTTGATAATTTAAAATACTGTGCAATGACAATTATTGAATCACTAATATAAAATAGCAAAGTAGCACTTATTGATATAAAATATCAACGTAGCAAATATTGAACCAATAAAATATTATGCAATTATTGAATCAATAATATAAAATATTGAACAGTAATTACTGTAACAATAATTGAGTAAGTGCCTTCCTACGTAAGAATCAATAATTCAAAATACTGTGTAATACCGTATGCTACTGTGCAACATCGCATATTACTGTATTTTAACCACCGGGTATTTCAACAGTACTAACGGTAACAACTATGCCGTTATTTTATAAAAAAGTTATTTCTGTCGCTTTCTATATCCGACAGTTATTTCGTTGTGGGGCCCACAAATGGTTGCGCTGTCATACGAATATTCCCCGACAACAAGAATATTTCACGACCAAACGAATATTCCCCGACAACAATGAATATTTTATAACCACTTGTTTATTTTGAAATATTTACACATTTCACCCATAACTTATCACATTTATCAAATCAACACCTTACTATTTCAAAATAATATATAAAAAAATTTAAATCTTTATTCATAAAATTTGGGGTCTTACACATATGCTAATTACTTAGCAATACAAAATAAGAAGAGAAAAGAGTCTTTAAAAAGTAAAGAATCTATTCAACCTCCCTTCTAAATCTATTGTGTGCCCTCTGGGAAGTAACATGTTATTTATATGTTAACTAAGTAATATAAGTCGCAATCTATTAACTAAGTAAAGTAATATATGTTATTTATATATAAACTAATTAAGTAATATATGTTATTATATTTAATTTAATTTATTTTGTATTAAACTTAGTTTGTATTATTTTCTGTTATTTTATTATATTTATATGTTATTATATTTAATTTAATTTAGATTAATATTTAATTTATATATTTTAGTAATTAATATTATATAATAATAAACTAACATAAGTCTCAATATCATATTATGAACTCATGCACTCAAATTATCCTATTATGAACATGCATGCACTCAAATTACACAAATTAAAGCCAAATTAAAACTAAATATCACATATATATAAATCTAACCCATATTCAAACTAAATAGGCAAATCAAACACATATAAACTCATAATATGCAATATATATATATATATATATAAATTAACTAATTAAAGTAAAGAAAAGAGAGGAAAATGATACCTAGATGAGGTTGCCGGCGGCGACGGCAGACGACGGCCGACGTACGGCAGGAGGCAGAGGCGGTTGACAAAGGCGGGCGGTCGGGCGTCTTCGTCTTCTTCTTCCTCTCCTCCCTCCCTCTTTCTCTTATATTTCGGTTCGGGTCTTCGGCAGCAAGCTGATCTATTTAAAAAGAATCAGCGACCGCCTTCAGCGACCGCACGCAGTCGCTGAATTTTAAGTAACTGACGGTCGAGCTGCTGAGGAAGTCAAACCGTTATGCGACCACTATCTGTGACCGGATGCGGTCACAGACTTGAATTAATTTCCCCCGTCAACTCAGGCGCCAAAATTTAAGGCGACAAACTCAACTCGACGACCGGTTAGCGACCGCAAGGTGGTCGCTAGTAATAAATAGCGACTACTTTGGATAGCCGTCGCTACTAGCGGTCGCTAAGTCTGATATTAGTGACGGAATACGGCGGTCGCAGATAATATTGGTCGCTGATGGGCCTGTTTTTTGTAGTGTGACTCGATATGCGGCATGAAATCCTAACCTTTTGATTCGAGTCAACAACAATTAGGATTTGCAAACCTTCTAAAGATTCATTAGCTGAGTCAATGAATTTGTTGAGGTGGGTTTGGAAATTGAGGGGATACGGTTGATAGGTATTCAATGTCGAATACCATTTGGAGATTGGAACCGGAAGGGGAGGAAGATGGTGAGGATTGGGTGGGGTTTTTGAAGTTACGGCGATGACGGTGGTGGCGACGGAGGGCGCATGTGGTGGCGACGCCATTTCGACGATGGAAACGAGGATGTGCGGAGCAAATGAATGATATGAAGTAATTTACAGGGGAGTTCATTACTGAGATTTTTTGGTTGAAGAAGAAATGAACGAGGAAGGATATAGGGGAGAAAGAAAAGAAAGAGAAAATAATATATTTTGTTATTAAATGTTATTTTTGCCATGTGTCATGTCTTGTAAGAAAAATTAGATGAGGTGTCAACCATGTTAGTATAGGTGACATGTCTGTTAACGGGAAGGGTAGAGTTGACCCGAAATTTGTAACGTCAAGAGAACTGTTGGACAAAAAAAAGTATAGAGTGCACGTTGGATATCGAGGTAAACGTTAGAGACATTTTTGAACATTTGTCATATATATATATATATATTATAGTCTACTAAAATAGGTAAGAAATTAAGGTGGTTGTGAAAATAAAGTGGATGCCACCCAGGAGAAAAATCCATTACTATTCTTATATTAAAATGCAAAAATTCTATAGGACATGAAAATTGAACATAAAAATTGAATATGAATATATTTAAAAGTCCGCCTAGAAGAACTCGTTAAAATGATGACGCTTTTGGAGTTGTTGGCAATTGCCCACCATTCAGCCTTTGAATTTTAAATGTAAGCAACTTTTCCTCTCAGCAGTTGGCCCCTGACCCCCGTTTTGCATGCAACCCCACAAGGACCAGAATATATATAGACTATACATATACATACTTTTCTACTAGTTTTCTATTTTTTTTCTTTATTTTGTTTTATGATTTTAACTATTTGTTCTTTAAATTTAAGCACAAGCAACAAATTAATTACGTATATATTATTCCTTCATTTTAAAATTAAAAATACAATTTAACTTTTGTGCTCAAACGATGACGGCATATTAAATTTTAAAATTAGTATAATTCATAAATGTTTAAAATACAATAAATTTTGTGATTAATAATTTTTGTTACTTACTATACAATTATAATAACTGTATCAATTAAAATTAAATAAATTCACATTAATTTAAAATTTAATATGCATCTCAAAAATTAAATTATACCTCTAATTTTAAAATAAATGGAATAATATTACTGTCTCAATAATAGAAAACTACTAACAAAAAATAAAACGTTGTGGTTGGTGATAGTTTTAATCGACTTCTTGACCCTCTCTCTCCATACTAGAAATTTGTCAAGGAGTTAGACCGACACACTTGAGCATAATATTTTATTATTTAAAATTTTAAAAAATTGAAGTTGGTATCACCAACTCTTACGTGGGCCAAGCAATTCTAAACCTTCCATGCAGTTTCTGAACCAAACCACGCGCCTATAAAGAAAGTTCTATGTGCGCTTTCATCATGCATGTTTCATGGGTAATAACACTAGAATAATGTTATAGACATAATTTATTCTATAATTTGTTAATGTGACATATTTCACCTCAGTTTTTATGTAGGGTCGAAGACTACATTAAAGTAATTTGTTCATCAATATGCTGAGGTGAAATATGCTACATCAACAAATTATAAAATAAATTGTGTCTCTAGCACTAATCAATAACAGTAATTGCACTTTACTTTTGTAACAGTTGTTATTTTTAAATTTATAGGGGGTCGAATTTTATTGTGTAATATATATATGTAGAAATATATATACAAGGTAGCTAGCTTTAAAATTATCTAATAGAATTCTCTTTATTATAAATATAAATAATCCACAAAATTACGTAACCAAGATTGCATTCTATATTTTGAATTGTTGATATCACTGAATTTTCTTTATTTTCATTTAGAAAATACTCCATGCATACTCCTTGCAAAATATAAAAATGTTATTAAATTTACACGTGAAAATATTTTCCTATGATATGGTCTTAATTTTGACTTACATATTTTGACCCCATTTTCTTTCCTTAAGTAAGCATATATATATATATATATATATATATATATATATATATATATATATATATATATCTTATTACTATAAGAAACTTGTATAACAAGAAATAAATAGAAAGATGATAGTTACAGTATCAATTAATTAAGGATCGGATATGGTAAAAGTGACGCATGCACTGGAGCATTTATTAATTTCAGAAAAGAAAATAATTAAATTGATTCGTGGGAATTAAGATACATGCATGCATGCATATTAATTATACTTTACAAAAAGAAATAATAGACTGTGGGGGCGGGGGCGGGGGCGGGCATGATTTGTATTTTACGACATGTTACAGTCTGCGGGTATCCCTTGAGGAAATCTCTTGGCGTCCGTACAGTAATTGTAAATCATATAGTTTTTCTGCACCCAGTTTAACCTCTCCTGGCTTGTTGCGTCCAACTCTTCTGAGAACCACCCACCTTTGGTGGAGGCGTCAGCGTTGAAGTTCCGGTAGGAAGCAGTGAAGGGTGCTTGAGTCCAGTCCGTCTTCAACAGCCCACCCCTTGTAGCCCAATCATCAGCGTTCCATAGGCTTGAGTATATCCTCATGGCTTGCTTCTTCGGGTATGGAACTCCCATGGACTCCGCGTTTTTATACTCTCGAATGGGTGTGCCATCCACAGAGAATCTGAAATTAATTATGTAAATATTTATTTAATTGCATGGATATTGGAAATAAAATGAATGATATATATATGAGCCGAAAGTAAGCACTTAATTAATTACATGATGCGTTGGGGGTTCCAAAGGACGGAATAGGTGTGAAAATCAGCAGTAGGGTCGAACCACAAGTAGAATTGTTGCTCTCTGTTACCCTTTCCTTGGCTGAACACATTAGTGTGAACAATGTAAGGATCACCACTCAAGTTTCCCAAGAATTCAAAGTCTATCTCATCATGGGTTGAGCCTTGTGAGGACAACTGCATGCATGCAAATTAACCACACATGCAATTAACATATATATATATATATATATATATATATGCATGATTTAATTAATATATCATCATGAATATTAGACAAAATAAATTAAATTAATTAAGATCTTGTAGCTAGGCATATATATATGTATATATGTATGTACTTACGTAATAGGCAGTGACAGTGCCGGCAGAGTTTCCGGGGACAAGCTTGAGCTGCATATCAATCTTTCCAAATAAATACTCATTTTTGGACTGGAAGCCCGAGCCCGAGGCCTTGTCAAGCGAAAGCGTAAGAAGGTCTCCGTTGTTGAGAATCTTGGCGCGGCCATCGCCCCAAGTGATGTCGAATTCTTGGTTCAAGTTAGCAGCAGCAGCAGCAGCGGAAGCAACCAAAAAAGCGCTAACCATGACAGCTATTTGAATTGAACAAAAAATTGAAGCCATTTTCAAATGATTTATAGCTAGCTAGCTAGTGGGTGTTGTGAATATATATATATATATATATATATATATATATATATATATATATATATATATATATATATATATATATATATATATCAAAATGGGAACTATATAACTGAGGGTGGAATTAACTTTCTGTGAGATGATGAGAAGTAAATGAATACATGGGTGGCTATTTATAGAGATCAGCTGAGGAAGGTTCTGTTCCGGCCAATTTGCATGCAAAATCAAATGTGGGTCCGAGGAGTTGGTATTTTACTATTTTTATTAGCTGGCAACTGATGGCTAAAACAAGTGGTTATGAGTCAAAATAGTGCGTGCCGATCAGGCGACAGCCAGAAATAGTATTTTATTAATTTGTTGCACACGCAGTTTTTGGAGAGCGAGCTGTTGGAATATGAACCAATTAAACTTTTTGAGCAGTCACAGAAAAATAATGTTACTCTTACGTATAAATTTTCACATAACTCTCATATATATATATATATATATACAAAATATGAGTTTTGCATGTTAGGAAAGGGCTCACAATATATATGCGTGTATTTGTGAGAGTTATGTAAAAATTTTTATGTGATAGTAGCATTGTTGGACACAGAATGGTGCATTTGAAACTCAGAGAAGGAAAGGCAAAGGAAAAAAGATTTTGTAAACAAAATCAAAAATAAAATAAAAAAATATCAGCTAACTAGTTAAAAACTGTCTAACTCAGTTAGACAACCCATCGGTGTATAGGTAAAACTAAATCACTCATAAAATAAATCTAAGTAGCTAGTTACATCTTGAAAAAACTAATAATAATCAAGCACAAATGTTGTTAATTATAATATATTATTAAAAAAGCTCCAATAAACTTTTTTTTCATTAATATTTTCCTCAAGTATTGTTTTAAGTTCCGAAGATCCACAAGATATATATCTAGTGTTTGCCAATGTATATAAAATGAGCAATGTTACTATCACATAAAAAGTATCACATAACTCTCACATACACACACATACATACTGTGGGTCCCTGCCTGACATGCGGGACTCGAAGTATATATGTGTGTGTATGTGAGAATTATGTGATAGTAACATTAGTTATATAAAATTGTAAAAAATATTAGTATCATATTATCCTGAAATGACCTAATTAGTTTGACATAAAAAGGAAAAATAAAATCTGCTAGCTAGGTAACTAGTACATACAATTTTCTGTTTTAAAACTAAAATTCAGACAATCATATCAAAAATTAAACCAGCAAATTTCTGGGTCTTTGATCAAAACTCGAATATATATCAACTAAAAGCTATAAAAGCATATGTTAAACCAACACCAGTAAAAGACAATGGAGAATTAGTAGTGCACAACAGGTCGGCCTGGTCTTGTCCGGCCTGGGCCTGCCAGGCTTTGGTCGTTGACCAAGCCAGGCCAGGCCAGGCTTTTTCCACCAAACTACGGCCTGCAGAGGCATGTAGGCCAGGCCAGGCCAGACCTTGGGCCAGGCCCAGGCTGGTTCATAATTAAAAAAAAAAAATTGCACATGGGCCTTGTTTTGGTGGTGATCCGGTCTAGGGAAGGGCCTGGGGCTGGGGGCTAGGGGCGGGGGGCGGGGGCCTGGGGGGGCTGGTCCGGCTGGAGGCTGGCAGCCTGCTAGGTTGGGCTGCTATGACTTACTGAGTAGTGAGTACTAACTAAATAGTATAGTAGTAAACTAACTAATAATAAATAAATAACTAACTTATATTAATAACATTAATAATAACTATTAATAATGTTATATTATTAATAACTATTAATAATATTAATATTATGTAGTTGTTATATTAATAATATGCTATGCAATATTAACTAACTTATGAATATTAAATAAACTAAGTAGTGTATTAATATTAAAATTTAATCAACTAAATTATTAATATTAATAAACTAAGTCATATATTAATATATGAATTATTAAATGTATTAATTAAATGTACTTCCAATAAAATTTTGTAAAAATGATGCAAGATTTTTGAGATTTATTTTATTTTAACATTCTACTACACACCAATATAAGTTGAATGATTAGAACAAAAAAAAATATATTTCTCTTAAATTAAAATAAAATGTGATTTAGATGTAACTGAATATAAAATAAATTAATTTTCTAAATATATGTATAGTTGTTTACTATGCACTTCGTAGAAAATACTGTAGATTACACTTTTATTTTTTGAATAGAAAGTTAGTTTCATTGAAGTAACTAACAACTAAGTAATTAACTTATTATTAATATTAACTATCAACTATGTATAGTTGATTACTATCAACTAAGTAACTAACTTATTATTAATATTAAATATACTAACTAGTTATATACTAACTATGAACTAACTTAAATGCAATTAACATATTAAATAAATATGCATATTTACTAAATAAACATATTAATATGCATATTAACATATTAAATAAATAAATATGCAATATTAAATAAATATGAAATAAACATATTAATATGCAATAAACATGAATATTAAATAGATAAATAACATATTAAAAATATTAAAATATGCATATTAAATATTAAAATATGCAATATTAACATTAACATATTAATATTAATATGCAATATGCAATATTTAATATATGCATATTAAATATTTAATGTGCAATAAATATTAAATAAATAAATATTCAATAAACATGCTATTAACATATTAAATAAATATGCATATTAACATATTAGCATGTTAAATGCAATTAACATGCTATGCAATATTAACTAACTTATGAATATTAATTAACTTATGAATATTAAATAAACTAAGTAGTATATTAATATTAAAATTTAATCAACTAACTTATTAATATTAATCAACTAACTCATATATTAATATTAAAATTTAATCAACTAACTTATTATTATTAAATAAACTAGCTAATATATTAATTAATTGTACTTGCAAGAAATCAAGAATGAATAATTAAAATTTTAAACGATTGATGTATTAATTAAAACTAATGTATTATAATTTATAAATTACAAAAATGAACAAGTTAAAATTTATTATTTATTGATGAATAATTATAAATTTAAAGTTCAAAAATTATAAATAATTAATTAGATAAAAAATCATGTAAGGCCTCAGTCCAGGCCAGGCCAAGCCTAGTCAGACCAGGCCAGGCCAAGCCAGGCCAGGCCTCTCCAGGCCAGTCCCCAGGCCAGGCCAGGCCCCAGGCCAGGTCAGACTTTTTTGCAGGCCAGGCCAGGCCAGATTTTTGCCTAAAAATACCGGCCTTTTCAAGCCTTCCAAGCCAGGCCTGATTGGGCCAGGCCTTGACCAGGCCGGGCTTTGACCAGGCCGGACCCAGGCCGGACCAATGCCAGGCCGCAGGCCTCGGGCCTTTTGTGCACCACTAATGGAGAATACAAGTTCAAATGACCAAATTAAAAGTCAGAATGAACTGACATTGCTTCGTAAAAATAAATCCCCGCGGTTTGTTTAATTAATATATGCACCAAAAATATACGTAAGACAATATGTAAGGCAAGCATAATCCCCTTCAATGTACGAAAATCAGTAATAAAAACTCAGAAAATCAACCCAAGAAACTAGATTTCTATTGTTCAAAAAACAACACACTTCAGTTTAGACTAGTTGTGTAGCAAAAATCCTACGTAAGCTACAAGTAGCAGTGCAAAATTGTCTCATTTCGCGCTACTATATACTTATTCCTTAAAAGGTCTGAACTGAACAAATTACAAAAGTCAACAAGCTAAACTTGCATAAAAAAAATATAGTCAGTACGTAGTACTATCGGGATCAGGAGAAGGCATGCGATCTTTAAACATCCGTTGACATGAGATTATCAGTGTTAATATCAGGTTGTGCTGAAAAATGGCCAAGGACCTCCTTTGTTTCTTCCCAGACTCCTCCTTGATCACGTTCTTCTGGTTTAACATGACTAGAATAATATGGATAAGGATGATTGATCGTATTAGGCTGGATGTCGTTTTGTGTGGAATAGGGCTGCTGCAACTGATCTATCACCGATGATGATGATGCTCCAATCATCTGCTGCATATGATTTGAATAATCATGAAAATGATCAAAAGGAACCACAGCTTGATTTAAATAATTAACCGACGGATCGACTACCATAGCTTGATTTGAATAATCGAAGCCAAATGGAACCATATCTTGATTTGGATTGAAGGGAGCAATATCATGTACTTGATCAGGTGCTCCTGTAAACTCATGATTCTGAAAATGATCTGCGAGTTCATCATGTTGATTGTCAAAAGGCATGAAATATCCCATAGGTGTTTCGTCGTCGCTAGCCATTTGATCATGGGAGAACATGTAGCTCTCATTGTCATTATAACCGCTATGCACGACTATTTGTTTGGAGGCCATGGAAGCAGCTGGCTGGATGGGCGCCGAATTCAGGGGTTGAGCATTGTTATTAATTACTACTACTTCTTGATTCTCAACTTCTGTAACTTGGGGCGGCAGATCATTTCTTATAATGCCCGTTGGAGGTTTTGAATTATCATATATCCTGCATAAAATATAATCATCCAACTACAAAACCCAAAAAATACAATCAAGAGTTAGTCTCGAGTAAAATATAGTCGCATTTGTAAAACTTACAAATATATATTACTTCCGTCTCATAATAAGTGTTTTTTTAACTTAAATCACACATATCAATACACAAGTTAAAATGACAAAAATACCCTTAATATACTTTCTTTGTTTTATTTGTGACTTTTTTTATTTCCTTTTGGTCTCTCTTTCTCTTTCTTCAACCTTTCAACTTTTCAATAAATACTCAATAAATACCATTGGTTGCATAAGGGCACATATGGAAAAATATTGAAAAAATTGTATTGAAATTCTAACCCATCACTTATTTTGGGAAAAAAATATTAAGCCTAAAAAAGCACTTATTGTGGGACGGAGGTAGTATTAATTAAGGATTATTTGTTTAACAGAGTGATATGATAATGGACGATAACAAATTCAAGCACCTTGTGTCATTTTCTATATATAATAATTATTTCACTAAAAAATATACCGTACGTACGTCTCATCATTTAAACAAAATAAAATTGACAAATTAGATTATTTTTGTGAAACAGACGTAATAATTACCTTCATGTAATCGTGGTTTTCTGTTCTTTGACACTCTGGAGCATTCTTGACTCTATACTCATGCATAATCCAACAAGTTTTACTGCCTGCTGGAGGTTTTCCCATGTAGAATACCAAAGCCTTACGACAGCCAACCTCCTCACCGTTATGTTCGATGGCTTTATCAGCTCCCGTAGCCTTCCAATATCCATCACCTGCAGAGCGATTCGGTCGAACTCCATTCTTGTACTTCCGTTGTCTTGGAGTAAAGAAGTATATATCCTTCTCATTACTCGACTTGTATTCTTCTGTATACATGAATACACAAGATATTATTTATTAGCTTTTCTGCCCCTGAACAATGTTTTAAAAAAAATAGTTAAAACTTTAAAGATTAGAATATATATTTTGTAAGGGAAAAATAATTCATCGCTTCATTAATTTTTCTACTAATTTATTGCTTTCTAAATTGAGTTGATTTTCTACTAGGATTCCATATTACTGTTATAAGTTATGATTGCGGTGTCTGATGTTTGAAGATTAATTGTACTTGTGGTTTGATTAAGATGCTTAATTAAACGAAGAAGTTTAAAACCATAATTTAAGCATCAAGAAGCTTAATTAAATTAATCAAGAAGCTATAATTAAACCCCTAATTTAAGCATCAAGAAGCTTAATTAAATTAATCAAGAAGCTAAATTAAATTAATTAATAAGAGACTATATTAAATTAATTCTACGTACATTGCATGCATCAGGAAGCTTAATTAAATTAATCAAGAAGCTATATAAAGTACCCTAATTAATTTGCATTCTAACAAGTACGCAGTCCGTCTATTTTCCTCTACTGAAACGAAGCTATATAAATAAAAAACAAAAGGAGCAAGAAAACTAATAATAATTGTAGTGTTCACCTGCTAGTTTTTGAGGATTTTTTAAGTAGATATTACATTCATGAATCTTATTGGGCGGGAGTTCTTCGTTCTTGATCCTTTTTTGCAAGTACCAGATGAGCTCTTCATCGGTTGGTTTAAACCGATAACCAGGTGGAATCCTTTTCAAATAA
This sequence comes from Panax stipuleanatus, assembly GCA_020205555.1. Lineage (NCBI taxonomy): Eukaryota > Viridiplantae > Streptophyta > Magnoliopsida > Apiales > Araliaceae > Panax > Panax stipuleanatus. Next base: position 153,381,506 of record CM035122.1, read on the forward strand.
CTCTGGGAAGCAGCAGCAGTAGGGTTTACTTTCCGATTTTGGTCTTCCATTATAATAGGACTCAGACATACAATGGGGAATGGACGAAAAGGGAAGGGAGGAGATAATTACAACGCTAAATAGAATGAAGAACGAAGATTACGGTTTCAACTTAAATAACTCTAACATTAATTTGGAATTCTATTTGGATTTGGATTTGTATCCCTCTGCGGCTCTGCCAAGTGGAAAATTAGAGATAAACATGCACGAGTTTTTGTGTTTATCCACTTAATTGTACGTATATTAAGCAAAATTTGTAAACTATATAATTAATTAGTAATATTTCTAATTAACTTAGTTTGAAATTATCCTTTAACTAATATAAGTTGGATTTTAAAATTTTCATATTTTATTTTAAATTATTAAAAATATTAATTATTTAAAAAAATATTTTATTCTAAAATATTAAATATAATTATTATTTTAAAAATAATATTTTCTTTTAAAATAATTATTTTATTTTAAAATATTAAAAATAATTATTATTTTAAAAATAAAAATTTATTTTAAAATAGTAAATATAATTATTATTTTAAAAATAATATTTTACTTTAAAATATTAAAAATATTTATTTTATTTTAAAATATTAAAAATATTTATTTTATTTTAAAATATTAAAAATCGGATTGAGTCAAACTGGGTCAGATTAGGGTCAAATCAGGTTGAAGAATGGAAACGCTAAAAATGTCACTTTAAAAACTTAATTGACGAAAAATAAACTTTAAGGACGACATTGAAAGTAAGTGAAAACTTGAAAACTTGAAAACTTGAAGGGACAGGAGTGTCATTCAGTCTTTAACTAATCTAAGTTGGATTTTATTTTTTAGAACAGATTGCATATATGCAACCGAAATATTTTATCTTTAACTATATACTGCAATTTTTATTTGGAGGGCTAAATTACAGTTCCTATAAGGGCATTGATATTAACAGGCTAAAATGATAAACACAAGGCAATTTTCTTTTCTTTTTATTAATTAGACAAATTTCCCTTCTTCGCAAAACATACGGACCCAGTTCTCGCTTCATTAATTAGACAAATAATTCATCGCTTCATTAATTTTTTTACTAATTTATTGCTTTCTAAATTGAGTTGATTTTCTACTAGGATTCCATATTACTATTATAATTTATGATTGCGCTGTTTGATGTTTGAAGATTAATTGTTCTTGTGGTTTGATTAAGATGCTTAATTAAACCAAGAAGCTTTAAAACCCTAATTTAAGCATCAAGAAGCTTAATTAAATTAATTAAGAAGCTAAATTAAATTAATTAATAAGAGGCTATATTAAATTAATTCTACGTACATTACATGCATCAGGAAGCTTAATTAAATTAATCAAGAAGCTATATAAAGTACCCTAATTAATTTGCATTCTAACAAGTACGCAGTCCGTCTACTTTCCTCTAGTGAAACGAAGCTATATAAATAAAAATCAAAAGGAGCAAGAAAACTAATAATAATTGTAGTGTTCACCTGCTAGTTTTTGAGGATTTTTTAAGTAGATATTACATTCATGAATCTTATTGGGCGGGAGTTCTTCGTTGTTGATCCATTTTTGCAAGTACCAGATGAGCTCTTCATCGGTTGGTTTAAAACGATAACCAGGTGGAATCCTTTTCAAATAACTCTAGGAAGCAGCAGCAGTAGGGTTTACTTTCCGGTTTTGGTCTTCCATTATAATAGGACTCAGACATACAATGGGGAATGGACGAAAAGGGAGGGGAGGAGATAATTACAACGCTAAATAGAATGAAGAACGAAGATTACGGTTTCAACTTAAATAACTCTAACATTAATTTGGAATTCTATTTGGATTTAGATTTGTATCCTTCTGCGGCTCTGCCAAGTGGAAGATTAGAGATAAACATGCACGAGTTTTTGTGTTTATCCACTTAATTGTACGTATATTAAGCAAAATTTGTAAACTATATAATTAATTAGTAATATTTCTAATTAACTTAGTTTGAAATTATCCTTTAACTAATATAAGTTGGATTTTAAAATTTTCATATTTTATTTTAAATTATTAAAAATATTAATTATTTAAAAAAATATTTTATTCTAAAATATTAAATATAATTATTATTTTAAAAATAATATTTTCTTTTAAAATATTAAAAGTAACTATTTTTAAAATAATTATTTTATTTTAAAATATTAAAAATAATTATTATTTAAAAAAAAAAATTTATTTTAAAATAGTAAATATAATTATTATTTTAAAAATAATATTTTACTTTAAATTATTAAAAATATTTATTTTATTTTAAAATATTAAAAATCGGATTGAGTCAAACTGGGTCAAATTAGGGTCAAATCCGGTTGAAGAATGGAAACGCTAAAAATGTCACTTTAAAAACTTAATTGACGAAATTTTTTTTAAGGACAACATTGAAAGTAAGTGAAAACTTGAAAATTTGAAAGGACAAGAGTGTCATTCAGTCTTTAACTAATCTAAGTTGGATTTTATTTTTTAGAACAGATTGCAGATATGCAACCGAAATATTTTATCTTTAACTATATACCGCAATTTTTATTTGGAGGGCTAAATTACAGTTCCTATAAGGGCATTGATATTAACAGGCTAAAATGATAAACACAAGGCAATTATCTTTTCTTTTTATTAATTAGACAAATTTCCCTTCTTCTCAAAACTTACGGACCCAGTTCTCTCCCCCTCGCCCCCACCCCCCCCCATAATTATTAATTACAATATCAAATTAATTCTTATGTTCGTTGCTTTGTGTCTATATTATTAATTAGCAGTAAAGAAAAAGTATAAAATAATTGTATGGTTCTTGACCCAGCGGTAACTTTGACTTATAGATTCATGAGGTCAATAGTTCGATTCTTTTGGTGTGTGAGTGTACGAAAATTAGCAAAAAAAAAGAGAGTATAAAATGATCCGTACCCGGTATTACTAATATCCGTTTCTGTTTATTTTATTCGAATAACCAGATTACCCGGATATTCTGATATTCGAATTTGTTTATCAGTCACTTAATATAAAATTCATTCAAATTATTTACAAAAAATAAAGAAAAAATTGAATAATTACTCATCAAGAATCACAATTTAAAGTTTAAACCATACATATATTAATTAAACATCATAATCATAAAGGGAAGGAAAATAAATATATATTAAAAATATAAAAGAATAAATAATGAGTTTTAAATAAATATAAATGATTAAACTTTAGTTGTCAATCTTATTAAAATAAATAATGAGTTTTAAAGTATAGTTCATTAATGAATGAATGTTAATTTATTTATTTTTAATAAATACAATAAACAATACTCTAAATTACATTTCAAATAAGTTTTCATCATTTTCAAAATCCTAAATTTTCAAATGAATGATCTAATTATTAATGTTTAGATGTATATTAATAAGTGGATGTACATTTTATGTGTGTGGAGTAATACCGCAGTGTGTATGAATATTAATTTATAATCTATAATTAGATTCAAAAGTTTACATTAAATATTTAATTATTTTTTCTCAAATAGTTGATTAAAACTTTAATAATATGTTTATGGGGAGTTTTATTTATTATTTATCCTTAATACATAGATACATAGTTATAATTTTTTATTATTATTATATTTATGGAGAGTGTGAGTTATAATGTATGTGTGACAACTAGTTAATTAATCCAATTTGATACAAAATTGACATTGGGCTTACTTGAAATATTTGAACTTCTAGTTTCTAAATTATTAGGCAAATGAAAGTGACAAATACTCCTTCCACACTAAAATTCATAAACGTGAATCAATCTATTCAACCCCTAGATTAATTATAAATTAATTCAGACCTAACACATTTTAACAATAAAATTATATTGTCTGTTGATCTCGCCTCCCAACACGCAAGTAAGTTTTGAAAGTAACAAACTTGTAAGAAGCTAATAGCTATAATTTTGTTCTTGTAATATATAATTTTCTTATTAAATAATATATTTTAGATATTTTAACTTTATAATAGTAAAAATTCATTAACTATACTTAAATAAATTTATTAATATTATAATAAAAATGTTATTTCCTACTTTTTAGAAATGAAATGACATATTTTAAAAATAATTTTCGCATGATAATGAAAATTAATTATTATATAAGGAAGACCATTTTAAAAAAAAAAATTGTTTTGCTTATTATAATATATATATATATATATATATATATATATATATAAAAGTTATTCGGATACGAATTCTAGATACGGATCCGAATCCTAATATTGGATTCCGAATATCTGTCGGTTATATTTACGGTCAGATATTAAACGAATACGAATACGCCTATATCCGTATTCATATCCGTTTATTTGATGATATCTTTAAATCAAATACGATATATCCGTTATTTTTCAAATAAAAATAATATTTGTAAGACCCCAACTTTTATAAATAAAAATTTAATTTCCTCTATATATTATTTTGATATAGTAAGGTGTTGATTTGATAAATGTGGTAAGTTATGGATGGAATGTGCAAATTTTACAAAGTAAGCAAGTGGTCATAATATATTCGTTGTGTCGGGGAATATTCTTTTGTCGGAGAATATTCGTACAACGGCGCAGCCATTGGTGGACCCCACAACAGAATAATTGTCGGATATAGAAAGCGACAGAAATAACATTTTCACGGCAAAACTTTTACCGTTAAACTGTTAAAATACCCGGTGATAAAAATACAGTAATACGCATTGTTGCAAAGTAGCACACGGTATTGCACAATATCTTTGATTATTGATGCTTACGTAAGAAGTCACTCAGTATTTAATAATTGCTACAGTAGTTGTTGCACAGTATATCATATTATTGATTCAATTATTGTCACAGTATCATCTGCACAATATTTTATATTATTAAATCAATAATGGTCAGTCATATTATTTAAATGATATTATTAGATAGCATTATTGGCAATGTCTAGAAAGTTCTGTCTAGGAAAGGGGTTAGTTGATTGCGCGCCAGTAAGAAAAAAATCTTTATCGGAAGGCCCCCTCTTTCCTGGGAACGACCTGGTTGTCATTATTGTGATTCTGTAATATTAATTTATATAATAATTGATGAATGGTTGATAAAAATATTTTCATTGTGTTGGAAATATTAATGTTAGTAGAAATCGACATTTATTTCGATAATAGTTGATTTTCGGATGTTAAATTGACCTAACGGAGAATTAATCAGATAAATGAGCAATTAATGGGTGGTTAACATGTGGGACCCACTTATTGGTGGATAATAAATAGTTGGTGGGTAGTTGCAGGGGTGGAGGTGCAAGATTTATAAACTTGAGGGACTAAATTAAAAATTTAGGCAAAGATGGAGGTACTAAAGTGTAATTGTCCAACCTTTTTCTAGCCTATAAATAGCAAGCTAATTTCATTCATTTCTCACCATTCTTGAAGAACAAAGTTATTATAGTGAGAAAAATTATAGAGAGAAAAAGAAGAAGAGTATTCTGCTACTACACTACTCTAGTATCCAATCTTCTACTGAGGTAAGGGGTATTATTTCTTTTATATTCATAAAGAATGCTATTTTCTTTCAATACTCGTAAGGGTTGTTACTCTATTCTTTATTGATCTGTGGGAGTAACCTGTCTACGCGGATTACCGCATGCATGGTGAATAACCCTTTGTATTCATTCTTTGTTGATCTGTGGGAGTAACCTGTCTACGCGGATTACCGCATGCCTGGTGAAAACCTTTTGTATTCATTCAATTCCTTAATAATCTGTGGGAATAACCTGTCTACGCGGATTACCGCATGCGTGGTGAATCACCCTTCGTATTCATTTCTATTAAATTGTGGAAATGATCTGTCTACGCGGATTACCGCATGACGGGTGAAAATCCAATTACAGTTTCGTATATTCATTCATACTCGTACGAAATATTATTTCACTGAAATATTGGTCTGAACTTGTTATGAAATTTTCATCTTTTTATGACAAGTTACTATTCACGGGTTACTATTCACGAGTTACTATTCACGGTAAAAAAAAAATATTTTTTTTTATCTTTGATTGAATCCAAGTTTTGAATTTCATTCTTGAATTTTGCTCCACAATTGATTATTACGGAGTATTCATGAACTTGGATAAATTAAATTACGAATTCCTAATTTTTGTCCTTTATCTCACTGGATTCGTTTTTATATTATTTTTCATCATCCTCAGTCTTAAATGATGATACAAATGAATATCTTTGGCCTGTAGTGCAAAGATGAATGATTATTTGATGAATATCTTTGGCCTGTAGTGCAAAGATGATTACCTGATGAATATCTTTAGCCTGTAGTGCAAAGATGAATATTTGATTCGAGATATATATTGATTGATGTTACAGGGATAAAATATTGATGATGGACTTTAAATCATAGAAGATAGTAGACTTCATTCTCTGCTTAACTCTTCTAATGATTTGTTATTTCCGCTGCGAATATTGATCTAAAACTTGTTGTCCATAATATTTTATCTGAACTGTTGAAGACTAACGATAATTTATTTTTATTATCTTAGTCATAATATTCTTTACTGGGCTAGTTGAGCTCACCCTTTTCTTCCATTGTTCTCTTCAGGAAATGAGAATATTGCGGGTACTAGTCGGGGAATGGAGTGATGGTCCGAGTTAGAGCAGTAGTAGTCCTCGCTATTTTTGTGAAATAGTGTGATAATAATTGTAATGAGGACTTAGTTTGAATCTTAATATTTTCTACATATTTGTACTGAGACTCACAGTTGTGTGGTCGTATTTTGCACGACCGTATGATATAAAGTTTGTATTTGAATTCTGTATCATGTATTTGGCGACTCAGAATGGGTTGGGTTGACTGGACCTATTCTGGGGGCGTCACAGTTGGTATCAGAGCTTAGGGATATGATCTCTGGCGGAGATCTGGGAATAGAACTAGGAGGGGAGAGACGAGTAAATCCTTCGCTAGTGTTTGTCCTACCTAAGCTTATGTGGTATTTATTTTGTCGGTCGGAACATAGGGTTGATATGTGATATGTTAATTTATTTGATTAACCCTTGTTTTATGGCAGTATTTGAGAATGGCAGCTGAAAATCTTAACAATGGAGTGAATGAGACCGTTGAGACACCTTTAATCACCAACCAAGAGAACGTACAACAGGAAGGCAACAATTCTCCTGTAAACAACCCTACCGAAGAAATGATAAATGACGGGATGTTCAGAAGTTTTTTGCAGTTCATGCAAAACCAGACGAGGGAGACTCGTGTTCATAATACAGGTGGAAATAATAACTCGCGGCTTGTCACTGCCAGGCAGTTTAAAGAGTTGGGACCACCAGAGTTTCAGGGAAAGCCAGATCCAATCAAGGCAGAGACGTGGGTTAAGCAGATTACCAAGATATTTGATGTCTTGGGATGCACAGAGGAACAGAAGGTTTCATTCGCCACGTTTATGTTTCGTGGAGAGGCAGATTACTGGTGGGAATCTGTGAAGCGTACCCAGCCTGCCGCACTCAAGATGTCTTGGGAGACGTTTCAGAAACTGTTCAATGACAAGTACTTTCCAGAAAGTATTCGTCACATGAAAGAGGTAGAGTTTATCAGACTAGAACAGAACAACATGACGGTGTCCCAGTACGAGGCTAAGTTCGCGGAGTTATCCCGGTTTGCACCTCATTTGGTGGAGAATGAGGAACGTATGACGCGGATGTTTCTGAGAGGTTTGAAACCCGAGATTCGTCAATACCTCATTTCTCACAAATTTTCTTTATATTCGGATGTAGTGAACAGGGCCCAGTTATTAGAACGAGATAGTGATTACGTTCAACCAAAGGACAACAACCAAGGTCGTACCGGTGGCAGCAGTCATCGAAACAATGACAACCAGCAGGGAGGAAAGCATCATGACAGAAGCGGTAACCACTCCGGTGGTAATCGTGGCCATGATAATAGAAGAAGTGAGTCGGGGGGAGATTTCAAGAAAAGAAGGTACAACAATGAGAACGTGAAGACGTCAACAGCAGCACCAACTGTTTCTAGGGGCGGAGAACGACCGCCAGTCGTATGCTATAAATGCGGGCAAGAGGGACACATCAGTCCTAACTGCACACAACAATCTAAGGTGTGTTATAACTGTGGAAAGGAAGGACATATAGCTCGAGTGTGTCCTGTGGCGAAACCAAGTCCAGCAGGGGTAGTGATCCCTAAGGCTGTTCCGGACAAGTCAAAGTCGGTAGTTCCTGGAAGAGCTTTTGTCGTGACTGCCCAGCAAGCAAGGAACCCGAAAGAGGTTATTACGGGTAAGCTGATCATAAACTCTTGCGAAGTTTATACCTTATTAGATACCGGTGCTACCCCTTCCTTTATTTCACCTGCTTGTGCTCAACGTTTGAACTTGACTTCTGATAAATTAGACTTTGACTTATCTGTTGAAACTCCGTTAGGAGAAACCTTTGTTACATCTACAGTTTACAAATCTTGCTTGATTCAGATTGGTACCCTTACCTTACCTGTTGATCTTATATCTTTGAAAATACTTGCATTTGACGTGATTTTAGGAATTGACTGGTTAACCACTTACCATGCCAAAATTGATTGTTTTCGTAAGGTTGTTAGTTTTCATATTCCTAATCAACCTGTTGTGCGAATCCAAACCACCAAACCACTAAAATCAGTCAATATCATTTCAAATCCCAAGGCTATTCGTTTATTGAAAAACGGATGTCAAGCTTTCTTAGCTCATGTCACTGATCTAAATCAGAATACATCAGATTTGAATGATATTTCCGTTGTTAATGAGTTTCCTGATGTATTTCCCGAAGAACTTCCCGGTCTACCCCCAGAACGTGAAGTTGAATTCTTTATTGACCTTGAGCCCGGTACAAAGCCCATTTCTAAAACCCCATATCGAATGGCTCCTATTGAACTTCAGGAGTTAAAGGTCCAATTACAAGAGTTGTTAGATATCGGTTTTATTCGTCCTAGTACGTCTCCTTGGGGTGCTCCTGTTTTATTCGTAAAGAAGAAAGACGGGAGTATGCGACTTTGTATTGACTATCGGGAGTTGAACCATGTCACCATTAAGAATAGGTATCCGTTACCTCGTATTGATGACCTGTTCGACCAGTTGCAAGGAGCGCAATTTTTTTCAAAGATCGATCTTCGTTCTGGATATCATCAGTTGAAGATTAAAACTGAGGATATTCCAAAGACTGCTTTCAGAACACGGTACGGGCATTATGAGTTCTTAGTCATGTCTTTTGGATTGACTAATGCTCCTGCTGCTTTCATGGATATGATGAACCGTGTATTCAAAGAATATTTAGATCAGTTTGTGGTTGTCTTTATTGATGACATCCTCATCTATTCTAAAAGCCGTGAAGATCATAACCACCACTTGAAGATGGTACTTCAAAGGCTTCGTGATAACAAGCTTTATGCCAAATTGAAGAAATGCGAGTTCTGGCTTGAGGAAGTAGCATTCCTTGGGCACGTGGTATCAAAACATGGGGTATCTGTTGACCCGGCGAAGATTGAAGCAATACAAAGTTGGGAACAACCTAAATCGGTGACCGAAGTACGTAGCTTTCTGGGCTTAGCTGGTTATTATCGGAGATTCGTGGAAGAATTTTCTCGAATCGCTACTCCATTAACTCAGCTGACTCGGAAAGATACAAAATTCGTATGGAACGAGGAATGCGAGAAGAGCTTTCAAGAGCTCAAGAGGAGACTCATTTCGGCACCTGTTCTGACAATACCATCTGGTTCGGATGGATTTGTCATTTACAGCGATGCTTCGGGCAAAGGGTTAGGATGTGTTCTCATGCAACATGGGAAAGTCATAGCCTATGCCTCACGACAACTCAAAGAATATGAGAGGAATTATCCTACTCATGATCTAGAGTTGGCAGCAGTCGTTTTTTGCGTTGAAGATATGGAGACACTACCTGTATGGGGAGAAAGTGGAGATCTATACAGATCATAAGAGCCTCAAATATTTCTTTACCCAGAAGGAACTTAACATGCGGCAACGACGTTGGCTTGAGTTGTTGAAAGATTACGACCATACCATCCAATATCATCCTGGAAAAGCAAACGTGGTAGCAGACGCGTTAAGTAGAAGATCATATGCGGGAATGAGTGCGATGCTGTCAACACAAAGGCCCATTTTGTGTGACTTACAAAGGATGGAGATAGAGTTCAAGACTCCGGGGACCCACATGATGATGTCAAGTTTACGCGTAGAACCAGCTTTAATTGATAAAGTTAAAGCTGCTCAATCTACAGATCCGGAGTTGATGAAGATGAAGAAGAAGGCGCAAGAAGGTGCAATTCCAGAAGCAAGAATCGATGAAGAGGGAATACTTCGAGTCAACTCCAGACTTTGTGTTCCTAACGATTCTGACTTGAAGTATAGAATCATGATGGAGGCACACAACACACCGTTTGCGATCCATCCTGGGAGTACTAAAATGTATCGTGATCTTCGACATACATTTTGGTGGAGCAATATGAAGAGAGAGATCGCGGAGTTCATCTCTAGATGTTTAACTTGTCAACGTGTAAAGGCGGAGCATCAAGTACCGAAGGGTCCATTGCAACCACTGGAGATTCCGAAATGGAAGTGGGAACACATTACCATGGATTTCGTTACGGGTCTTCCCAAGATTTCTCAAGGCATAGATGCAATTTGGGTTATTGTCGATAGATTAACTAAGTCTGCTCATTTCTTGCCTATACGAGAAACTTATTCACTGGAACGTCTTGCTCATATGTACATAAATGAGATTGTGAGATTGCATGGCATGCCAGTATCCATAATTTCGGATCGTGACCCAAGATTTACTTCACGATTTTGGGTCAGTTTGCAGAAAGCTATGGGCACCGATCTACGATTCAGTTCTGCATATCATCCTCAAACTGACGGGCAATCGGAAAGGACTATTCAAACTCTTGAAGATCTATTGAGACTCTGTGTTCTAGATTTCAAAGGGAGTTGGGACAAGTACTTACCATTGGTGGAATTCTCCTACAACAACAGTTATCAGGCAAGTATAGGCATGGCTCCATTCGAGGCGTTGTATGGACGGAAGTGTCGTTCTCCAGTATGTTGGGACGAGGTGGGTGAAGCAACATTGTTAGGACCGGAGTTAGTACGTATGACTACGGAAAAGATTCAAATAATCCGACAACGTATACAAACGGCACAAGATCGACAAAAGAGTTATGCGGATCTTCATCGAAGAGACGTAGAATTTAATGTCGGAGATCATGTATTGTTACGTGTTGCTCCATGGAAAGGAGTTACGAGATTCGGGAAGAGAGGAAAGCTCAATCCACGATTCATTGGTCCATATGAGATCCTTGACCGAGTAGGAAAGGTGGCCTATAGACTCGCTTTACCTCCAAGCATGTCTCGTGTTCATAACGTTTTTCACATATCCATGTTACGTAAATATGTGAAAGACCTAAATCACATTATTGAGTTAGAACCAGACGAGATAGCCGAAGATTTAACGTACGAGGAGGTACCTGTCAAGATCTTGGATAAGAAGGAACATGTCCTACGCTCGAAGATTATACCTCAAGTTAAAGTTTTGTGGAGGAACCATGATATCGAGGAAATGACCTGGGAGTTAGAATCGGAAATGAAAACGAGGTATCCTCACCTTTTCGACATACCAGGTACGTACGTCAATTTCGAGGACGAAATTTCATAAGGAGGGGAGGTTGTAAGACCCCAACTTTTATAAATAAAAATTTAATTTCCTCTATATATTATTTTGATATAGTAAGGTGTTGATTTGATAAATGTGGTAAGTTATGGATGGAATGTGCAAATTTACAAAGTAAGCAAGTGGTCATAATATATTCGTTGTGTCGGGGAATATTCTTTTGTCAGAGAATATTCGTACGACGGCGCAGCCATTGGTGGACCCCACAACAGAATAATTGTCGGATATAGAAAGCGACAGAAATAACATTTTCACGGCAAAACTTTTACCGTTAAACTGTTAAAATACCCGGTGATAAAAATACAGTAATACGCATTGTTGCAAAGTAGCACACGGTATTGCACAATATCTTTGATTATTGATGCTTACGTAAGAAGTCACTCAGTATTTAATAATTGCTACAGTAGTTGTTGCACAGTATATCATATTATTGATTCAATTATTGTCACAGTATCATCTGCACAATATTTTATATTATTAAATCAATAATGGTCAATCATATTATTTAAATGATATTATTAGATAGCATTATTGGCAATGTCTAGAAAGTTCTGTCTAGGAAAGGGGTTAGTTGATTGCGCGCCAGTAAGAAAAAAATCTTTATCGGAAGGCCCCCTCTTTCCTGGGAACGACCTGGTTGTCATTATTGTGATTCTGTAATATTAATTTATATAATAATTGATGAATGGTTGATAAAAATATTTTCATTGTGTTGGAAATATTAATGTTAGTAGAAATCGACATTTATTTCGATAATAGTTGATTTTCGGATGTTAAATTGACCTAACGGAGAATTAATCAGATAAATGAGCAATTAATGGGTGGTTAACATGTGGGACCCACTTATTGGTGGATAATAAATAGTTGGTGGGTAGTTGCAGGGGTGGAGGTGCAAGATTTATAAACTTGAGGGACTAAATTAAAAATTTAGGCAAAGATGGAGGTACTAAAGTGTAATTGTCCAACCTTTTTCTAGCCTATAAATAGCAAGCTAATTTCATTCATTTCTCACCATTCTTGAAGAACAAAGTTATTATAGTGAGAAAAATTATAGAGAGAAAAAGAAGAAGAGTATTCTGCTACTACACTACTCCAGTATCCAATCTTCTACTGAGGTAAGGGGTATTATTTCTTTTATATTCATAAAGAATGCTATTTTCTTTCAATACTCGTAAGGGTTGTTACTCTATTCTTTATTGATCTGTGGGAGTAACCTGTCTACGCGGATTACCGCATGCATGGTGAATAACCCTTTGTATTCATTCTTTGTTGATCTGTGGGAGTAACCTGTCTACGCGGATTACCGCATGCCTGGTGAAAACCTTTTGTATTCATTCAATTCCTTAATAATCTGTGGGAATAACCTGTCTACGCGGATTACCGCATGCGTGGTGAATCACCCTTCGTATTCATTTCTATTAAATTGTGGAAATGATCTGTCTACGCGGATTACCGCATGACGGGTGAAAATCCAATTACAGTTTCGTATATTCATTCATACTCGTACGAAATATTATTTCACTGAAATATTGGTCTGAACTTGTTATGAAATTTTCATCTTTTTATGACAAGTTACTATTCACGGGTTACTATTCACGAGTTACTATTCACGGTAAAAAAAAAAATATTTTTTTTTATCTTTGATTGAATCCAAGTTTTGAATTTCATTCTTGAATTTTGCTCCACAATTGATTATTACGGAGTATTCATGAACTTGGATAAATTAAATTACGAATTCCTAATTTTTGTCCTTTATCTCACTGGATTCGTTTTTATATTATTTTTCATCATCCTCAGTCTTAAATGATGATACAAATGAATATCTTTGGCCTGTAGTGCAAAGATGAATGATTATTTGATGAATATCTTTGGCCTGTAGTGCAAAGATGATTACCTGATGAATATCTTTAGCCTGTAGTGCAAAGATGAATATTTGATTCGAGATATATATTGATTGATGTTACAGGGATAAAATATTGATGATGGACTTTAAATCATAGAAGATAGTAGACTTCATTCTCTGCTTAACTCTTCTAATGATTTGTTATTTCCGCTGCGAATATTGATCTAAAACTTGTTGTCCATAATATTTTATCTGAACTGTTGAAGACTAACGATAATTTATTTTTCATTATCTTAGTCATAATATTCTTTACTGGGCTAGTTGAGCTCACCCTTTTCTTCCATTGTTCTCTTCAGGAAATGAGAATATTGCGGGTACTAGTCGGGGAATGGAGTGATGGTCCGAGTTAGAGCAGTAGTAGTCCTCGCTATTTTTGTGAAATAGTGTGATAATAATTGTAATGAGGACTTAGTTTGAATCTTAATATTTTCTACATATTTGTACTGAGACTCACAGTTGTGTGGTCGTATTTTGCACGACCGTATGATATAAAGTTTGTATTTGAATTCTGTATCATGTATTTGGCGACTCAGAATGGGTTGGGTTGACTGGACCTATTCTGGGGGCGACACAATATTTGTTTTTTTTTCCGAATATGAATGCGAACCCTACTTGTGTCTGAGGAATTGTACGTGCAATTTACTGTAATTTACTTTAAATATAAATTATAAAGTTATACGTGTTGATTTCTACTCCGTAGGGGATGTGTCCGGAAATTTAATACAAAGTGATATAATAAAAAGTTAGAATTCAGGATAAAATTTTTCTTTGTAAAAATGAATTAAAATTTTAAGAGTAGTGTTAGGGGTAATTTGATGACATATCATTTGATATGAGATTAAAATTTTGAGTAAAATATTCATGTAGATAATCATAATAATACTCATCACTCCTCAAATTTTTTCAAATAATAGTCAGTATTCCTCTAGTCTACCATATGTAACATTCACTAACCTTACACTATGTTTCTGTGTTTTAAAATAGATAAAAAAGAAAAGAAATAAGCGAAAAATTTAAGCTTTCACTACTACAAAAAAGTAAATAGACAACGTTTAAAAAGCGTTGTAATAGGTCTCCCAAAAGTGATATATCTTTACAATTTCTATATTTATGAGTTTTTTAATAAACGAAAAAGAAAAAAAGGGATAGAAAATTTGGCTACTTTTCCTGCCAAAGTTTTCCATCTAAAATTGGTCTGATTTAGATCGAATAACAAATTAGAATGAGTAATATTTTTATAATTATATTCTCATATTATCCTCAATTTTCAGTATAATTAATTTTAAATTACAACTCATGTCCCCAATTTATTTGTTTTTAATACCTAAAGAAAAGATATTCCAACCGTAATAAGAGAAATTTACCCACCAAAGGCTACATGTGGCCTTGACCCAGAATAAGAAGCTTTGCCTATTGAAGTATCAATTATATCCTTCCAATTTCAATAAACTAACACTGTGACATCCCGAATTTTTAAGAATTTATAAATGAGAATTTAATAAATAAAATTCTTATTATCTGATATTTTGAGTTTGAGTATGTGTATACGTGTCATATATTGTGAAATATGTTAATTGATGTGAAGAAGATTTTAAATATTAATTTTAATATTTATTGAATTAAAATAAATATTTTAATTAAATTATTTATTGAGTTAAATAAATAATTATGTGATCAATATGGAGTAATGTAATTAAGTGTATTATATTAATTAAATAATTATTTAATATTTAATTTAATTAATATGTAATTATTTTATGTTATAGTTCTAATTTAATTGAGATAATTAAATTAGATGAAGTTATGTGGTAATTGTTACATGAAATTATAATTAGTGAGTAATTATAATTATGTGACAATTTTTATGTGATTAATTGATGTTAACTTTTAATTAATTAAATTAGAATGTTAAGATTTAATTAATTTAGTATAACATTAAAAATATGTGTTAAAGAATTTGTTAAAAGAATTAAAAGAGTTTTTAAAATCGTTTTTTCAAACAAGGCCTTTACTTTTGTTTTAATTTGTTCTGCCAAACGGGGCCTTAACTACTAAAAATCTGTTTTTAAAAATAATGTTATTTTTTCAAACAAGCCTTAGGGCCTTTTAAATTCTAAATGTTGTAACCTATATTTTAATTATAATAATTATATTTATTATAGGGTCATTATGTAATATAAGTTATATATGTTGTATTTATATTTTATATGTATAATATATTATATGTATATTACGTTAGTTAGAATTAGCTAAGGGTTAGTCTGTTAGAAACAAAAAAAAAACAAAGAGAAAGAACAGAGTAAACTAGAGAGAAGAAAAAGAGAGAAAGAAGAAAGAGGAAGATTTTGAGAAATCAAAAGAGAAGATAATCACCATCATCTTCATCTTCTTCCTCTAGAAGCAAAGGTATAACCTAAGTTTATTGTTGTTTTTCATTGTTTTTATTCTCTGCAAATTGATTTTCATAATAAGCTATAAATTGATGATCAATATGTTAGATTATGTATAAAAACTATTATATATGAGTTATATGATAGTTTATGTGATTAATTTCATGTAAAGATGATGAACATGAAGAAATTATTTTCATAGCAATTTACAATGAACTAACTTGAAAAAAATAGTTTCTTAAATATCAAAAATTATGTGTGATTATGCTATGTGTGACTCCCCCAGAATAGGTCCAATCCACCCAACCTATTCTGAGTCGCCAAGAAATACATGGTACAGAATTCAAATACAAATCTTTTATATCCAATTGTCGTACACAATACGACCACACATAAACTGTGAGTTTCAATACAAATAACAGTACTCGTACTCCTTATCAATGATACGTTACATAAAGGTACAGTCAATAACTGTTTTAGGAATTAAAATCTTTGAAAAATTCTCAAGGAAACCTTCGTACATGGGAGGCCTATGCCTCTAAATTATAATAGATATCATAGGACTTGAGAATTAACCTTGGTTGACCTAATAGACCCCAAAGAAGAACGAGAAGATTACTATCCTGCTCATTCCAATGTGGGTATTCTCTTGCCATATAATTATCTCAATTTTTTCAAACTGAGAATTATATTCCAACCATACTCCAAGATTATATAGGTAGTGCTCATAGATATAATCAGCAAGTGGATGCGCACACCCATGTCTTATAATAACATGAAGTTGTATGTGGTTAGACATCTTGTATGATAGTGACAACACACCCTTTCAAAGTCGGGTTCACCTCACCTATAGTTGTTCACCAAAATCAACTGTTAAATGACGTATAAAATACGACACACACATTTTAAATCCTCAATACAATTATTCTCATACTGTTTTAAGGGAAACTTCAACAGTTATAGACCATCGTTCTATTCTCTTGTTATCCCCGCTCGACCCAGCTACATTCTTATTACCTACAAGAAATTGTGAAGCAAAAGGGTGAGCACAATTAGCCCAGTAAATAATATTATGACTAAAGATAATTAAATTATCAATAGTCTTCATCAGTAATGAATCAGATCTTTAGAACCTTAGTCCTCAACAGTGAAAAATCTGATAAAATACAATAGACAACAAGTTTTAGATCAACAACTGCAGCGGAACATGCAATCCATTAGAAGAGTCAAGTAGAACATAATGTCTACTATCTTCTCCATGTTAAAAGTCCACCAACAATATTTCATCCCTGTAACATCAATCAACAGTTCATCTCCACAATTATGTAAATAGTTCATGATCATAATTATGTTGATAAATTCCTCTTCGCACCAAAGACAAAAATAATTTTCATCACCTGTCTTTACCTGAAACACCAAAGATTATGGTTATACCAAATCACAGTTCCTTTTCATAATCATACTAATAAATTCATCTTTGCACTCAAGCCAAAGATATTCATTTGTAACATCAATGGTCATGATTATACTAGTTTACAGCTTTTAGTCATAATCATGTTAGTCAATTCATCTTTGCACTACTGGCCAAAGATATTTAACAGTAACATCAAAGGTCATAATCATGCCAAACACCAGTCCATCTTTGCACTACGGGCCAAGATATTCATCAATCAACAGTTCATCTTTGCACTACGGGCCAAAGATATTCATCAATCAACAGTTCATCTTTGCACTACAGGCCAAAGATATTCATCAATCAACAGTTCATCTTTAAACTACGGGCCAAAGATATATTCATCAATCAACAGTTCATCTTTGCACTACGGGCCAAAGATATTCATTAATCAACAGTTCATCTTTGCACTACGGGTCAAAGATATTCAAGTTTCATATTTCAAAGATAACGATTAAAATTTAATAAGAAGATTTAAGTAAATACAAATTCAAGTGAAATGATATTAGATAAAACACAAATCTCAAAGAAATATCTAATCATTTCAAAATTTGTAGATGCAATATTTATAACCATGCTGATCAATTCACCTTTGCACTCAAGCTAAAGATATTCAATTGTAAGATCAATGGTCATGATCATATCAGTCAACAATTCATCTTTGCACTACTGGCCAAAGAGAACCCATAGTCATGGTCATACCAATAATCTATCCATCTTTACACTCAAGTCAAAGAGAACTTCCATCACCATAATTATAAAATATAATCAAGGATAAGTATTAGAGATTTATAATTCAATTTATTCAGAGTTCAAGAATATTCAAATTATCGACATGAAGATAAAAACATGGATCCAATCAAAGAAAAAAAAAATTATAGTTTTTTTTACCGTGAATAGTATCCCATGAATAGTGTAACCCGTGAATAGTAATTCGTGAATAGTACCCCATTATGAAAAGATTAAAATTTCCATAAGAAGTTCTGGCCAATATTGCAGTGAAATAATATTTCATACGAGTATGAAAGAATATACGAAACTGTAAATTAGATTTTCATCCGTCATGCGGTAATCCGCGTAGACAGATCATTTCCACAATTTAATAGAAATGAATACGAAGGGTGATTCACCACGCATGCGGTAATCCGCGTAGACAGGTTATTCCCATAGATTATTAAGGAATTGAATGAATACAAAAAGTTTTCACCAAGCATGCGGTAATCCGCGTAGACATGTTACTCTCACAGATCAATAAAGAATGAATACGAAGGATTATTCACCATGCATGCGGTAATCCACGTAGACAGGTTACTCCCACAGATCAATAAGGAATGAATACGAAGGATTATTCACCATGCATGCGGTAATCCGCGTAGACAGGTTATTCCCACAGATTAATAAGGAATAAAATGAATACGAAATAAATAATACCGCTTACGAGAAAAATCATATCCCTTACGAATACAAAAACAATAATACCCCTTACGAGTATAAAATCACATCTTTTACCAAAATATTCTTTATCAAAATATCCTTTACGCAAGATAATATCATTTACGAAAATAATATCATTTACAATAAATAACTTCCTTTACGAAATATAATAACATCCCTTACCTCAGTAGAAGATTAAATACTGAAATAGTAACAGAATACTCTTTTTCTTTCTCTCTTCTTCTCTCTCTATAGCTTGATTATAACTTTGCTCTTCAAAATGGTATGAAAAATATGAATGGATGGAGGAGTATTTATAGGCTAGAAATTTTTTTGGTTAATTACACTTTAGTACCTCCATCTTTGCCTCAATTTTTAATTTAGTCCTTCAAGTTTATAAATCTTGCACCTCCACCCCTGCAACCACCCACCAACTATTTATTATCCACCAATAAGTGGGTCCCACATGTTAACCACCCATTAATTGCTCGTTTATTCGATTAATTCTCTGTTTGGTCAATTTTAACATCTGAAAATCAACTATTATCGAAATAAATGTCAATTTTCACTAACATTAATATTCCCAATACAATAAAAATATTTTTATCAACCATTCATCAATTATTATTTAAATTAATATTACAGAATCACAATAATGACAACCAGGTCGTTCCCAGAAAAGAGGGGGCCTTCCGATAAAGATTTCTTCTTACTGGCGCGCAATTAACTAACCCCTTTCCTAGACAGAACTTTCTAGACATTGCCAATAATGCTATCTAATAATATCATTTAAATAATATAACTGACCATTATTGATTTAATAATGTAAAATATTGTGCAGATGATACTGTGATAATAATTGAATCAATAATATGAGATACTGTGCAACAACTATTGTAGCAATTATTGAATACTGAGTGACTTTTTACGTAAGCATCAATAATCAAAGATATTGTGCAATACCGTGTGCTACTTTGCAACAACGCGTATTACTGTATTTTTATCACCGGGAATTTTAACAGTTTAACGGTAATAGTTTTACCGTTATTTTTAAAAAATTACTTCTGTCGCTTTTTATATCCGACATTCATTCCGTTGTGGGGTCCACCAATGACTGCGCCGTCGTACGAATATTCTCCGATAAAAGAATATTTCCCGACACAACGAATATGTTATGACCACTTGCTTACTTTGTTAAATTTGCACATATCACCCTTAACTTTAAACTTTTATCAATTTAACCATTTACTGAATAGGATAATAATTATAAGAAAATTAAATACTTTTTTTTCATAAAGTTCGGGGTCTTACACTATGATTATGAGAATTAAAGTTTAGATTATGATAATATATCAAGAAACAAAATTAACATGCTTTGAATCATGTGATTTGGGTTAAAAACGAACTCACAGGGCCAAATTTCTTCAAAAACGCTTAAAAATAGTATTTTCTTTATAATCATGAAATTATATGTTTTGATTATGTGTTGTGGTGTTGTTGTATGTTAAAATCATGTTAGAAGTTTAAAATTTTATTTGTATAAAGTTTTATGTACATTGTGTTAGTTATAATCGGACTTTGGTGCCAAAAAATAAGCTAAATTGGCTTATTTCTCTGCAAGTTCGCTAGCCGGGGAACCCAACAGCAGGGAGCCCCGCCCCAGCGGGGATTTTGGCCTAGGAACACCCGCCCTAGCGGGGCTACAAGCTGTCCGAAGTGATTTAAGTAGTGTAATACAAAACTGCTTTGACCTCCTGTAGTAAAACGACTATAACTTTTTTATACGAGATTCGATTGAGTAGATTCAAGATGATCCGAAACAAGCACGAGTAGACCTACAACTTTCGTTCTTTAACTTTTTTTATTTGAGGTCGTTAGCAGGGGTCAAAATTGTCATCTTTGTGACTGATGCGTATTCGGAGGCAATCGGAGGACGTCGGACATGCACATACGCAAGTATAGTGCTGTCGACGATAATAAATATTGTTCTAAGTTATAAAACATGAATGTTAATAAATATAATGATGCTTAACATTAATAAATGATGTATTAGATAAGTTATATAAGCACACTAAGCATACACAAGAGAGACGAATCGGACGTGTGACGAATGAAGGTCAAAACGCCGTGACAAGTGTTAATATACGTAAAAAGTGTTTCAATTCAACTAAAATGAACACGATAAGATATGGAAGGGGGTTAATATAAAACCAATAAGGAGTCTTAACAAGACTTAAACACTTGAATGAACTTCGAGCATGACTAATAAGAAATATAGTGAGATATAAATTGAAAATTAACACAATCTAATTGAACATTGTGTATTAGTTAACAGGAAGGATTATGAGATGTAGAGTAAAATTATATTACAACTACTATGCGTTGCTATGTGACTAATAGTTGATGTGCATGATTATATAATTGTGTAGGGCACGTGAAGTGCAGATAACTGTAAGTTGTAAAATTGTTATTGGTAAACAACGATCAAGGCAAGTCTTTCAGTTCTTATTTTCTACGTGAACTTGATGATGAACTATTTTAAATTGCTTTGCAAAGAGCATGATATGTTATATATGTTGCAATCATAAAATGTTAAAGTCAATTTATGACTGCATTAATTGATTAAAGAATGTTGATTGAGTAAGGAACTCAATCTTTATATTTGTTATGTGAATTAAAGCATGTATGTCATGTTACTTTGATAATTATGAGATGTATGTTGAGCATGTTATTATGTGCTATGTGATGCATGAAATTGTTAGGTCTTGCTGAGCTGTCGAGTTCACTCTTGCAAATAACCACTTTTGCAGGTCAAGGATGCAAGGTAATGATGCGTGCTAATTGAATGTTAAGATCAATAGCGATGCAAGAAATTATTTATTCTAGATGAGTAATATGTTTGTTTTGGATGTATTATACTTGTTAAAGTTGTAAAGTTGAGCTATTCGATTTATAGTAGATATTGCTTGTGATGTAATACTTTGTATAGTAACTTAGAGGAAGCTGTGACGCCCCCAAAATAGGTTCAATACACAACCCACCTATTCTGGGTCTCCAAGAAATACATGGTACAGAATCCAAATAAAAATCTTCAAATTCTAACTTTTAAATTGTCGTACAAAATACGACCACAGTTAAACTGTGAGTTTCAATACAAATACAGTATCCAGACTCCAAATCAAAGATACGTTACAGAAAGGTACAGTCAATAACTGTTTTAGGAATTAAAATCTTTGAAAAATGCTCAAGAAAACCTTCGTACATGGGAGGCCATGCATCTAAGTTATAATAGATATCGTAGGACTCGAGAATTATCCTTAGTTGACCCAATAGACCCCAAAGAAAAATGAGAAGATTACTATCTTGTTCATTCCAATGGTGGGTCTTCTCTTGCCATATAATTATCTCTGTTGTCTCAAACTGAGAATTATATTCTAACCGCACTCCAAGATTATATAGGTAGTGTTCATGGATATAATCAGCAAGTGGATGTGCACAACCATGTCTTATGATGACATGAAGTCGTATGTGGTTAGACATCTTGTATGATAGTGACAAAACACCCTTCCAAAATTGGGTTTACCTCACCTAAGTCAGGTCACCAAAATCAACGGTTAAATGATGTATAAAATACGATATACTTATCTAAAATTTTCAATAAAATTATTTTCATACTGTTTGGTGGAAAACTTCAACAATTATAGACCCTCGTTCTATTCCCCTGTTATCCCCGCTAGACCCATCTTCACTCTTATTACCTGAAAGGAATTGTGAAGCAAAAGGGTGAGCACAAATAGCCTAGTAAAGAATATCATGGCTAAAGATAATCAAATTATTAGTAGCATTCGTCAGTAATAAATCAGAGATTTAGAATATATGGTAGATGATAAAACTTTTCAACCATAGTTGCAGCGGAACAAACAATCCATTAGAAAAGTCAAATAGACCATAATGTCTATTATCATCTCCATGTTAAAAGTCCACCAACAACGTTTTATTCTTGTAACATCAATCAACAGTTCCTGTCCACAATCATGTGAATAATTCATAATCATATTTGTGTTACTAAATTCCTCTTCACACCCAGGACGAAGATAACTTTCATCACATGTCTTTACCTGAAACACCAAAGATCATGGTTATACCAAATCACAGTTCCTGTTCATAATCATGCTAATCAATTCATCTTTGCACTACGGGCCAAAGATATTCAACAATTAATCATTCATCTTTGCACTACAGGCCAAAGATATTCATCAATAGCTCATCTTTGCACTACATGCCAAAGATATTCACAAATCAACCGCTCATCTTTGCACTACAGGCCAAAGATATTTATCAATAGTTCATCTTTGCACTATAGGCCAAAGATATACATAAATCAACAGCTCATTTTTGCACTACAGGCCAAAGATATTCATCAATAGTTCATCTTTGCACTACAGGCCAAAGATATTCAAATCTCAAAGAAATATCTAATCATTTCAAAATTCATAGAAATAACATTTATAACCATGTTGATCAATTCACCTTTGCACTTAATCTAAAGATATTCAATTGCAAACTCAATGGTCATGATCATACCAGTCAACAATTCATCTTTGCACTACTGGCCAAAGAGAACCCATAGTCATGGTCATACCAATAATTTACCCATCTTTACACTCAAGTCAAAGAGAACTTCCATCACCATGATTATAAAAATGTTATATATAACAGTAAGAACAATATAATCAAAACATGGATCTAATTTTAAGAGTAAAATTCATAAATCAAAGATAATTTGGACATGAAAAAAAATATTATTTTTTTACCGTGAATAGTATCCCATAAATAGTAACTCGTGAATAGTAACTCATAAATAGTAACCCATGAATAGTAACTCGTAAATAGTAACCCAAGAATAGTAACTAGTGAATAGTAACTCATAAATAGTAACCCATGAATAGTAACTCATGAATAGTAACTATTGAATAGTAACTATTGAATAGTAACTCGTGAATAGTAATTCCGACATGAAAATATAAAATTTTCATAATAAAGTTTAGACCAATATTCCGGTGAAATGATATTGAAAGAAATAACAACATTTACAAGGAAAATAACATCCCTTACCATCCCTTACGAATACGAAAACAATAATACCTCTTACGAGTATAAAATCACGTCCTTTACCAAAATACCCTTTCATAAAAATATTATCATTTACAAAAAATAACCTCTTTTACGAAACATAATAACATTCCTTACAACAATAATATCCCTTACTATCCCTTACCTCAGTATAATACTCAATCTGTCTAGATTATCGGATATTATGCTGACGAACACTTGCACTGTTATCAACACTCAAAGTATCTAAATACTCACAAGAAATACGCTCGGTATTATAGAGAGAAAATTTTCTGATTCTGGTGTGTTTTTCATTTCTAACTAAGCACCCTATTTATAGGAAAATGCCAGAATATCTATGTTGACCAAACCTGCTATCGGAGGCTTTTACTCCTTTGAATTTGTACGCACACCTCTTCCAAGTTCAGCATTTATTCCACACAAAAAATAAAAGTGGGGCTCACCCATGTTTTTAATAAATATTTATTTTCGAAACTTCAATAATTCATAATAAATAGCTCTTTTATCAGAAAAAAATGAATCTTATGATCATTCCATAGGAAATTTAATTCTCTACAACTTTGTAGAAGAAAGTTTTTTCAAATTTCGAATGAAAAATGACCGAAATTCACATACAGATGATTTTTCGATTTTCCTCTCATTCTCTTCTCTCTCCCCCTTTTCTCCTTCTTCCTCCTCCTTTCTTTTTCTTTATCTATTTTCTTCCTTCTTTTTCCCCCACCAATTCCCACTAACTCTCTCTCTTCTCTCTCTCTCCCCTTTTTCTTCTTTCACCCTCATCATTTCCTCCACACACACACACAATTACGTACACACACACACACATATATATATATATATTAACATATTTACAATTATTAAAAAATTCATTTTCTCTTTGCCAACTCATTTATTCATAAACCATGAATTTATTGTAAAAATATATCACCATTATTATATTAATATATTATCACATTATACACTTATAATGTAATATTATAATAATATATTCGAATGACATACGAGACACGCAATATATATATGTGTATGTGAGAGTTATGCGATAGAATTTATGTGAAATAGTATTTTATTAATCTGTTGCACACGCGGTTTTTGGATAGCGAGCTGTTGGAATATGAACCAATTAAGTCTTTTGAGCAGTCACAGAAAAATAATGTTACTCTTACGTACAAATTTTCGCATAACTGTCATATATATATACATACAAAATATGCGTTCCGCATGTTAAGAAGGGGCTCACAATATGCATCCGTGTGTTTGTGAGAGTTATGTAAAAAAATTTATGTAATAGTAGCATTGTTGGACACAAAATGGTGCATTTGAAACTCAGAAAAGGAAAGGCAAAGGAAAAAAGATTTTGTAAACAAAATCAAAAATAAAATAAAAAAATATCAGGAAACTAGTTAAAAACTGTCTAACTCAGTTAGAGAACCCATCGGTGTATAGGTAAAACTAAATCACTCATAAAATAAATCTAAGTAGCTAGTTACATCTTGAAAAAACTAATAATAATCAAGCACAAATGTTGTTAATTATAATATATTATTAAAAAAGCTCCAATAAACTTTTTTTTCATTAATATTTTCCTCAAGTATTGTTTTAAGTTCCGAAGATCCACAAGATATATATCTAGTGTTTGCCAATGTATATAAAATGAGCAATGTTACTATCACATAAAAAGTATCACATAACTCTCACATACACACACGTACATACTGTGGGTCCCTGCCTGACATGCGGGACTCGAAGTATATATGTGTGTGTATGTGAGAATTATGTGATAGTAACATTAGTTATATAAAATTGTAAAAAATATTAGTATCATATTATCCTGAAATGACCTAATTAGTTTGACATAAAAAGGAAAAATAAAATCTGCTAGCTAGGTAACTAGTACATACAATTTTCTGTTTTAAAACTGAAATTCAGACAATCATATCAAAAATTATACCAGCAAATTTCTGGGTCCTTGATCAAAACTCGAATATATATCAACTAAAAGCTATAAAAGCATATGTTAAACCAACACCAGTAAAAGACAATGGAGAATACAAGTTCAAATGACCAAATTAAAAGCCAGAATGAACCGACGTTGCTTCGTAAAAATAAATCCCCGCGGTTTGTTTAATTAATATATGCACCAAAAATATATGTAAGACAATATGCAAGGTAAGCATAATCCCTTCAATGTACGAAAATCAGTAATAAAAACTCAGAAAATCAACCCAAGAAACTAGATTTCTATTGTTCAAAAAACAAAACACTTCAGTTTAGACTAGTTGTGTAGCAAAAATCCCACCTAAGCTACAAGTAGCAGTGCAAAATTGTCTCATTTCGCGCTACTATATACTTATTCCTTAAAAGGTCTGAACTGAACAAATTACAAAAGTCAACAAGCTAAACTTGCATAAAAAAATATAGTCAGTACGTAGTACTATCGGGATCAGGAGAAGGCATGCGATCTTTAAACATCCGTTGACATGAGATTATCAGTGTTAATATCAGGTTGTGCTGAAAAATGGCCAAGGACCTCCTTTGTTTCTTCCCAGACTCCTCCTTGATCACGTTCTTCTGGTTTAACATGACTAGAATAATATGGATAAGGATGATTGATCGTATTAGGCTGGATGTCGTTTTGTGTGGAATAGGGCTGCTGCAACTGATCTATCACCGATGATGATGATGCTCCAATCATCTGCTGCATATGATTTGAATAATCATGAAAATGATCAAAAGGAACCACAGCTTGATTTAAATAATTAACCGACGGATCGACTACCATAGCTTGATTTGAATAATCGAAGCCAAATGGAACCATATCTTGATTTGGATTGAAGGGAGCAATATCATGTACTTGATCAGGTGCTCCTGTAAACTCATGATTCTGAAAATGATCTGCGAGTTCATCATGTTGATTGTCAAAAGGCATGAAATATCCCATAGGTGTTTCGTCGTCGCTAGCCATTTGATCATGGGAGAACATGTAGCTCTCATTGTCATTATAACCGCTATGCACGACTATTTGTTTGGAGGCCATGGAAGCAGCTGGCTGGATGGGCGCCGAATTCAGGGGTTGAGCATTGTTATTAATTACTACTACTTCTTGATTCTCAACTTCTGTAACTTGGGGCGGCAGATCATTTCTTATAATGCCCGTTGGAGGTTTTGAATTATCATATATCCTGCATAAAATATAATCATCCAACTACAAAACCCAAAAAATACAATCAAGAGTTAGTCTCGAGTAAAATATAGTCGCATTTGTAAAACTTACAAATATATATTACTTCCGTCTCATAATAAGTGTTTTTTAACTTAAATCACACATATCAATACACAAGTTAAAATGACAAAAATACCCTTAATATACTTTCTTTGTTTTATTTGTGACTTTTTTTATTTTCTTTTGGTCTCTCTTTTCTTTCTTCAACCTTTCAACTTTTCAATAAATACCATTGGTTGCATAAGGGCACATATGGAAAAATATTGAAAAAATTGTATTGAAATTCTAACCCATCACTTATTTTGAGAAAAAAATGTTAAGCCTAAAAAAGCACTTATTGTGAAACGGAGGTAGTATTAATTAAGGATTATTTGTTTAACAGAGTGATATGATAATGGACGATAACAAATTCAAGCACCTTGTGTCATTTTCTATATATAATAATTATTTCACTAAAAAATATACCGTACGTACGTCTCATCATTTAAACAAAATAAAATTGACAAATTAGATTAATTTTGTGAAACAGACGTAATAATTACCTTCATGTAATCGTGGTTTTCTGTTCTTTGACACTCTGGAGCATTCTTGACTCTATACTCATGCATAATCCAACAAGTTTTACTGCCTGCTGGAGGTTTTCCCATGTAGAATACCAAAGCCTTACGACAGCCAACCTCCTCACCGTTATGTTCGATGGCTTTATCAGCTCCCGTAGCCTTCCAATATCCATCACCTGCAGAGCGATTCGGTCGAACTCCATTCCATATTACTGTTATAAGTTATGATTCCATATTACTGTTATAAGTTATGATTGCGGTGTCTGATGTTTGAAGATTAATTGTACTTGTGGTTTGATTAAGATGCTTAATTAAACCAAGAAGTTTAAAACCATAATTTAAGCATCAAGAAGCTTAATTAAATTAATCAAGAAGCTATAATTAAACCCCTAATTTAAGCATCAAGAAGCTTAATTAAATTAATCAAGAAGCTAAATTAAATTAATTAATAAGAGACTATATTAAATTAATTCTACGTACATTGCATGCATCAGGAAGCTTAATTAAATTAATCAAGAAGCTATATAAAGTACCCTAATTAATTTGCATTCTAACAAGTACGCAGTCCGTCTATTTTCCTCTACTGAAACGAAGCTATATAAATAAAAAACAAAAGGAGCAAGAAAACTAATAATGATTGTAGTGTTCACCTGCTAGTTTTTGAGGATTTTTTAAGTAGATATTACATTCATGAATCTTATTGGGCGGGAGTTCTTCGTTATTGATCCTTTTTTGCAAGTACCAGATGAGCTCTTCATCGGTTGGTTTAAACCGATAACCAGGTGGAATCCTTTTCAAATAACTCTGGGAAGCAGCAGCAGTAGGGTTTACTTTCCGATTTTGGTCTTCCATTATAATAGGACTCAGACATACAATGGGGAATGGACGAAAAGGGAAGGGAGGAGATAATTACAACGCTAAATAGAATGAAGAACGAAGATTACGGTTTCAACTTAAATAACTCTAACATTAATTTGGAATTCTATTTGGATTTGGATTTGTATCCCTCTGCGGCTCTGCCAAGTGGAAAATTAGAGATAAACATGCACGAGTTTTTGTGTTTATCCACTTAATTGTACGTATATTAAGCAAAATTTGTAAACTATATAATTAATTAGTAATATTTCTAATTAACTTAGTTTGAAATTATCCTTTAACTAATATAAGTTGGATTTTAAAATTTTCATATTTTATTTTAAATTATTAAAAATATTAATTATTTAAAAAAATATTTTATTCTAAAATATTAAATATAATTATTATTTTAAAAATAATATTTTCTTTTAAAATAATTATTTTATTTTAAAATATTAAAAATAATTATTATTTTAAAAATAAAAATTTATTTTAAAATAGTAAATATAATTATTATTTTAAAAATAATATTTTACTTTAAAATATTAAAAATATTTATTTTATTTTAAAATATTAAAAATATTTATTTTATTTTAAAATATTAAAAATCGGATTGAGTCAAACTGGGTCAGATTAGGGTCAAATCAGGTTGAAGAATGGAAACGCTAAAAATGTCACTTTAAAAACTTAATTGACGAAAAATAAACTTTAAGGACGACATTGAAAGTAAGTGAAAACTTGAAAACTTGAAAACTTGAAGGGACAGGAGTGTCATTCAGTCTTTAACTAATCTAAGTTGGATTTTATTTTTTAGAACAGATTGCATATATGCAACCGAAATATTTTATCTTTAACTATATACTGCAATTTTTATTTGGAGGGCTAAATTACAGTTCCTATAAGGGCATTGATATTAACAGGCTAAAATGATAAACACAAGGCAATTTTCTTTTCTTTTTATTAATTAGACAAATTTCCCTTCTTCGCAAAACATACGGACCCAGTTCTCGCTTCATTAATTAGACAAATAATTCATCGCTTCATTAATTTTTTTACTAATTTATTGCTTTCTAAATTGAGTTGATTTTCTACTAGGATTCCATATTACTATTATAATTTATGATTGCGCTGTTTGATGTTTGAAGATTAATTGTTCTTGTGGTTTGATTAAGATGCTTAATTAAACCAAGAAGCTTTAAAACCCTAATTTAAGCATCAAGAAGCTTAATTAAATTAATTAAGAAGCTAAATTAAATTAATTAATAAGAGGCTATATTAAATTAATTCTACGTACATTACATGCATCAGGAAGCTTAATTAAATTAATTCAAGAAGCTATATAAAGTACCCTAATTAATTTGCATTCTAACAAGTACGCAGTCCGTCTACTTTCCTCTAGTGAAACGAAGCTATATAAATAAAAATCAAAAGGAGCAAGAAAACTAATAATAATTGTAGTGTTCACCTGCTAGTTTTTGAGGATTTTTAATGTAGATATTACATTCATGAATCTTATTGGGCGGGAGTTCTTCGTTGTTGATCCATTTTTGCAAGTACCAGATGAGCTCTTCATCGGTTGGTTTAAAACGATAACCAGGTGGAATCCTTTTCAAATAACTCTAGGAAGCAGCAGCAGTAGGGTTTACTTTCCGGTTTTGGTCTTCCATTATAATAGGACTCAGACATACAATGGGGAATGGACGAAAAGGGAGGGGAGGAGATAATTACAACGCTAAATAGAATGAAGAACGAAGATTACGGTTTCAACTTAAATAACTCTAACATTAATTTGGAATTCTATTTGGATTTAGATTTTTATCCCTCTGCGGCTCTGCCAAGTGGAAGATTAGAGATAAACATGCACGAGTTTTTGTGTTTATCCACTTAATTGTACGTATATTAAGCAAAATTTGTAAACTATATAATTAATTAGTAATATTTCTAATTAACTTAGTTTGAAATTATCCTTTAACTAATATAAGTTGGATTTTAAAATTTTTCATATTTTATTTTAAATTATTAAAATATTAATTATTTAAAAAAATATTTTATTCTAAAATATTAAATATAATTATTATTTTAAAAATAATATTTTCTTTTAAAATATTAAAAGTAACTATTTTAAAATAATTATTTTATTTTAAAATATTAAAAATAATTATTATTTTAAAAATAAAATTTATTTTAAAATAGTAAATATAATTATTATTTTAAAAATAATATTTTACTTTAAAATATTAAAAATATTTATTTTATTTTAAAATATTAAAAATCGGGTTGAGTCAAACTGGGTCAAATTAGGGTCAAATCAGGTTGAAGAATGGAAACGCTAAAAATGTCACTTTAAAAACTTAATTGACGAAAAAAATTTTAAGGACAACATGAAAGTAAGTGAAAACTTGAAAACTTGAAAGGACAAGAGTGTCATTCAGTCTTTAACTAATCTAAGTTGGATTTTATTTTTTAGAACAGATTGCAGATATGCAACCAAAATATTTTATCTTTAACTATATACCGCAATTTTTATTTGGAGGGCTAAATTACAGTTCCTATAAGGGCATTGATATTAACAGGCTCAAATGATAAACACAAGGCAATTATCTTTTCTTTTTATTAATTAGACAAATTTCCCTTCTTCTCAAAACTTACGGACCCAGTTCTCTCCCCCTCGCCCCCCCACCCCCCCATAATTATTAATTACAATATCAAATTAATTCTTATGTTCGTTGCTTTGTGTCTATATTATTAATTAGCAGTAAAGAAAAAGTATAAAATAATTGTATGGTTCTTGACCCAGCGTTAACTTTGACTTATAGATTCATGAGGTCAATAGTTCGATTCTTTTGGTGTGTGAGTGTACGAAAATTAGCAAAAAAAAAGAGAGTATAAATGATCCGTACCCGGTTTACTAATATCCGTTTCTGTTTATTTTATTCGAATAACCAGATTACCCGGATATTCTGATATTCGAATTTGTTTATCAGTCACTTAATATAAAATTCATTCAAATTATTTACAAAAAATAAAGAAAAAATTGAATAATTACTCATCAAGAATCACAATTTAAAGTTTAAACCATACATATATTAATTAAACATCATAATCATAAAGGGAAGGAAAATAAATATATATTAAAATATAAAAGAATAAATAATGAGTTTTAAATAAATATAAATGATTAAACTTTAGTTGTCAATCTTATTAAAATAAATAATGAGTTTTAAAGTATAGTTCATTAATGAATGAATGTTAATTTATTTATTTTTAATAAATACAATAAACAATACTCTAAATTACATTTCAAATAAGTTTTCATCATTTTCAAAATCCTAAATTTTCAAATGAATGATCTAATTATTAATGTTTAGATGTATATTAATAAGTGGATGTACATTTTATGTGTGTGGAGTAATACCGCAGTGTGTATGAATATTAATTTATAATCTATAATTAGATTCAAAAGTTTACATTAAATATTTAATTATTTTTTCTCAAATAGTTGATTAAAACTTTAATAATATGTTTATGGGGAGTTTTATTTATTATTTATCCTTAATACATAGATACATAGTTATAATTTTTATTATTATTATATTTATGGAGAGTGTGAGTTATAATGTATGTGTGACAACTAGTTAATTAATCCAATTTGATACAAAATTGACATTGGGCTTACTTGAAATATTTGAACTTCTAGTTTCTAAATTATTAGGCAAATGAAAGTGACAAATACTCCTTCCACACTAAAATTCATAAACGTGAATCAATCTATTCAACCCCTAGATTAATTATAAATTAATTCAGACCTAACACATTTTAACAATAAATTATATTGTCTGTTGATCTCGCCTCCCAACACGCAAGTAAGTTTTGAAAGTAACAAACTTGTAAGAAGCTAATAGCTATAATTTTGTTCTTGTAATATATAATTTTCTTATTAAATAATATATTTTAGATATTTTAACTTTATAATAGTAAAAATTCATTAACTATACTTAAATAAATTTATTAATATTATAATAAAAATGTTATTTCCTACTTTTTAGAAATGAAATGACATATTTTAAAAATAATTTTCGCATGATAATGAAAATTAATTATTATATAAGGAAGACCATTTAAAAAAAAAATTGTTTTGCTTATTATAATATATATATATATATATATATATATAAAAGTTATTCGGATACGAATTCTAGATACGGATCCGAATCCTAATATTGGATTCCGAATATCTGTCGGTTATATTTACGGTCAGATATTATACGAATACGCCTATATCCGTATTCATATCCGTTTATTTGATGATATCTTTAAATCAAATACGATATATCCGTTATTTTTCAAATAAAAATAATATTTATTTTTTTTCGAATATGAATGCGAACCCTACTTGTGTCTGAGGAATTGTACGTGCAATTTACTGTAATTTACTTTAAATATAAATTATAAAGTTATACGTGTTGATTTCTACTCCGTAGGGGATGTGTCCGGAAATTTAATACAAAGTGATATAATAAAAAGTTAGAATTCAGGATAAAATTTTTCTTTGTAAAAATGAATTAAAATTTTAAGAGTAGTGTTAGGGGTAATTTGATGACATATCATTTGATATGAGATTAAAATTTTGAGGCTAAAGTTTAGAGTAAAATATTCATGTAGATAATCATAATAATACTCATCACTCCTCAAATTTTTTCAAATAATAGTCAGTATTCCTCTAGTCTACCATATGTAACATTCACTAACCTTACACTATGTTTCTGTGTTTTAAAATAGATAAAAAAGAAAAGAAATAAGCGAAAAATTTAAGCTTTCACTACTACAAAAAAGTATATAGACAACGTTTAAAAAGCGTTGTAATAGGTCTCCCAAAAGTGATATATCTTTACAATTTCTATATTTATGAGTTTTTAATAAACGAAAAAGAAAAAAAGGGATAGAAAATTTGGCTACTTTTCCTGCCAAAGTTTTCCATCTAAAATTGGTCTGATTTAGATCGAATAACAAATTAGAATGAGTAATATTTTTATAATTATATTCTCATATTATCCTCAATTTTCAGTATAATTAATTTTAAATTACAACTCATGTCCCCAATTTATTTGTTTTTAATACCTAAAGAAAAGATATTCCAACCGTAATAAGAGAAATTTACCCACCAAAGGCTACATGTGGCCTTGACCCAGAATAAGAAGCTTTGCCTATTGAAGTATCAATTATATCCTTCCAATTTCAATAAACTAACACTGTGACATCCCGAATTTTTAAGAATTTATAAATGAGAATTTAATAAATAAAATTCTTATTATCTGATATTTTGAGTTTGAGTATGTGTATACGTGTCATATATTGTGAAATATGTTAATTGATGTGAAGAAGATTTTAAATATTAATTTTAATATTTATTGAATTAAAATAAATATTTAATTAAATTATTTATTGAGTTAAATAAATAATTATGTGATCAATATGGAGTAATGTAATTAAGTGTATTATATTAATTAAATAATTATTTAATATTTAATTTAATTAATATGTAATTATTTTATGTTATAGTTCTAATTTAATTGAGATAATTAAATTAGATGAAGTTATGTGGTAATTGTTACATGAAATTATAATTAGTGAGTAATTATAATTATGTGACAATTTTTATGTGATTAATTGATGTTAACTTTTAATTAATTAAATTAGAATGTTAAGATTTAATTAATTTAGTATAACATTAAAAATATGTGTTAAAGAATTTGTTAAAAGAATTAAAAGAGTTTTTAAAATCGTTTTTTCAAACAAGGCCTTTACTTTTGTTTTAATTTGTTCTGCCAAACGGGGCCTTAACTACTAAAAATCTGTTTTTAAAATAATGTTATTTTTTTCAAACAAGCCTTAGGGCCTTTTAAATTCTAAATGTTGTAACCTATATTTTAATTATAATAATTATATTTATTATAGGGTCATTATGTAATATAAGTTATATATGTTGTATTTATATTTTATATGTATAATATATTATATGTATATTACGTTAGTTAGAATTAGCTAAGGGTTAGTCTGTTAGAAACAAAAAAAAACAAAGAGAAAGAACAGAGTAAACTAGAGAGAAGAAAAAGAGAGAAAGAAGAAAGAGGAAGATTTTGAGAAATCAAAAGAGAAGATAATCACCATCATCTTCATCTTCTTCCTCTAGAAGCAAAGGTATAACCTAAGTTTATTGTTGTTTTTCATTGTTTTTATTCTCTGCAAATTGATTTTCATAATAAGCTATAAATTGATGATCAATATGTTAGATTATGTATAAAAACTATTATATATGAGTTATATGATAGTTTATGTGATTAATTTCATGTAAAGATGATGAACATGAAGAAATTATTTTCATAGCAATTTACAATGAACTAACTTGAAAAAAATAGTTTCTTAAATATCAAAATTATGTGTGATTATGCTATGTGTGACTCCCCCAGAATAGGTCCAATCCACCCAACCTATTCTGAGTCGCCAAGAAATACATGGTACAGAATTCAAATACAATCTTTATATCCAATTGTCGTACACAATACGACCACACATAAACTGTGAGTTTCAATACAAATAACAGTACTCGTACTCCTTATCAATGATACGTTACATAAAGGTACAGTCAATAACTGTTTTAGGAATTAAAATCTTTGAAAAATTCTCAGGAAACCTTCGTACATGGGAGGCCATGCCTCTAAATTATAATAGATATCATAGGACTTGAGAATTAACCTTGGTTGACCTAATAGACCCCAAAGAAGAACGAGAAGATTACTATCCTGCTCATTCCAATGTGGGTATTCTCTTGCCATATAATTATCTCAATTTTTTCAAACTGAGAATTATATTCCAACCATACTCCAAGATTATATAGGTAGTGCTCATAGATATAATCAGCAAGTGGATGCGCACACCCATGTCTTATAATAACATGAAGTTGTATGTGGTTAGACATCTTGTATGATAGTGACAACACACCCTTTCAAAGTCGGGTTCACCTCACCTATAGTTGTTCACCAAAATCAACTGTTAAATGACGTATAAAATACGACACACACATTTTAAATCCTCAATACAATTATTCTCATACTTTTTTAAGGGAAACTTCAACAGTTATAGACCATCGTTCTATTCTCTTGTTATCCCCGCTCGACCCAGCTACATTCTTATTACCTACAAGAAATTGTGAAGCAAAAGGGTGAGCACAATTAGCCCAGTAAATAATATTATGACTAAAGATAATTAAATTATCAATAGTATCATCAGTAATGAATCAGATCTTTAGAACCTTAGTCCTCAACAGTGAAAAATCTGATAAAATACAATAGACAACAAGTTTTAGATCAACAACTGCAGCGGAACATGCAATCCATTAGAAGAGTCAAGTAGAACATAATGTCTACTATCTTCTCCATGTTAAAAGTCCACCAACAATATTTCATCCCTGTAACATCAATCAACAGTTCATCTCCACAATTATGTAAATAGTTCATGATCATAATTATGTTGATAAATTCCTCTTCGCACCAAAGACGAAAATAATTTTCATCACCTGTCTTTACCTGAAACACCAAAGATTATGGTTATACAAATCACAGTTCCTTTTCATAATCATACTAATAAATTCATCTTTGCACTCAAGCCAAAGATATTCATTTGTAACATCAATGGTCATGATTATACTAGTTTACAGCTTTTAGTCATAATCATGTTAGTCAATTCATCTTTGCACTACTGGCCAAAGATATTTAACAGTAACATCAAAGGTCATAATCATGCCAAACACCAGTCCATCTTTGCACTACGGGCCAAGATATTCATCAATCAACAGTTCATCTTTGCACTACGGGCCAAAGATATTCATCAATCAACAGTTCATCTTTGCACTACAGGCCAAAGATATTCATCAATCAACAGTTCATCTTAAACTACGGGCCAAAGATATATTCATCAATCAACAGTTCATCTTTGCACTACGGGCCAAAGATATTCATTAATCAACAGTTCATCTTTGCACTACGGGTCAAAGATATTCAAGTTTCATATTTCAAAGATAACGATTAAAATTTAATAAGAAGATTTAAGTAAATACAAATTCAAGTGAAATGATATTAGATAAAACACAAATCTCAAAGAAATATCTAATCATTTCAAAATTTGTAGATGCAATATTTATAACCATGCTGATCAATTCACCTTTGCACTCAAGCTAAAGATATTCAATTGTAAGATCAATGGTCATGATCATATCAGTCAACAATTCATCTTTGCACTACTGGCCAAAGAGAACCCATAGTCATGGTCATACCAATAATCTATCCATCTTTACACTCAAGTCAAGAGAACTTCCATCACCATAATTATAAAATATAATCAAGGATAAGTATTAGAGATTTATAATTCAATTTATTCAGAGTTCAAGAATATTCAAATTATCGACATGAAGATAAAAACATGGATCCAATCAAAGAAAAAAAAAATTATAATTTTTTTTACCGTGAATAGTATCCCATGAATAGTGTAACCCGTGAATAGTAACTCGTGAATAGTACCCCATTATGAAAAGATTAAAATTTCCATAAGAAGTTCTGGCCAATATTGCAGTGAAATAATATTTCATACGAGTATGAAAGAATATACGAAACTGTAAATTAGATTTTCATCCGTCATGCGGTAATCCGCGTAGACAGATCATTTCCACAATTTAATAGAAATGAATACGAAGGGTGATTCACCACGCATGCGGTAATCCGCATAGACAGGTTATTCCCATAGATTATTAAGGAATTGAATGAATACAAAAAGTTTTCACCAAGCATGCGGTAATCCGCGTAGACATGTTACTCTCACAGATCAATAAAGAATGAATACGAAGGATTATTCACCATGCATGCGGTAATCCACGTAGACAGGTTACTCCCACAGATCAATAAGGAATGAATACGAAGGATTATTCACCATGCATGCGGTAATCCGCGTAGACAGGTTATTCCCACAGATTAATAAGGAATAAAATGAATGCGAAATAAATAATACCGCTTACGAGAAAAATCATATCCCTTACGAATACAAAAACAATAATACCCCTTACGAGTATAAAATCACATCTTTTACCAAAATATTCTTTATCAAAATATCCTTTACGCAAGATAATATCATTTACGAAAATAATATCATTTACAATAAATAACTTCCTTTACGAAATATAATAACATCCCTTACCTCAGTAGAAGATTAAATACTGAAATAGTAACAGAATACTCTTTTTCTTTCTCTCTTCTTCTCTCTCTATAGCTTGATTATAACTTTGCTCTTCAAAATGGTATGAAAAATATGAATGGATGGAGGAGTATTTATAGGCTAGAAATTTTTTTGGTTAATTACACTTTAGTACCTCCATCTTTGCCTCAATTTTTAATTTAGTCCTTCAAGTTTATAAATCTTGCACCTCCACCCCTGCAACCACCCACCAACTATTTATTATCCACCAATAAGTGGGTCCCACATGTTAACCACCCATTAATTGCTCGTTTATTCCGATTAATTCTCTGTTTGGTCAATTTTAACATCTGAAAATCAACTATTATCGAAATAAATGTCAATTTTCACTAACATTAATATTCCCAATACAATAAAAATATTTTATCAACCATTCATCAATTATTATTTAAATTAATATTACAGAATCACAATAATGACAACCAGGTCGTTCCCAGAAAAGAGGGGGCCTTCCGATAAAGATTTCTCTTACTGGCGCGCAATTAACTAACCCCTTTCCTAGACAGAACTTTCTAGACATTGCCAATAATGCTATCTAATAATATCATTTAAATAATATAACTGACCATTATTGATTTAATAATGTAAAATATTGTGCAGATGATACTGTGATAATAATTGAATCAATAATATGAGATACTGTGCAACAACTATTGTAGCAATTATTGAATACTGAGTGACTTTTTACGTAAGCATCAATAATCAAAGATATTGTGCAATACCGTGTGCTACTTTGCAACAACGCGTATTACTGTATTTTTATCACCGGGAATTTTAACAGTTTAACGGTAATAGTTTTACCGTTATTTTTAAAAAATTACTTCTGTCGCTTTTTATATCCGACATTCATTCCGTTGTGGGGTCCACCAATGACTGCGCCGTCGTACGAATATTCTCCGATAAAAGAATATTTCCCGACACAACGAATATGTTATGACCACTTGCTTACTTTGTTAAATTTGCACATATCACCCTTAACTTTAAACTTTTATCAATTTAACCATTTACTGAATAGGATAATAATTATAAGAAAATTAAATACTTTTTTTTCATAAAGTTCGGGGTCTTACACTATGATTATGAGAATTAAAGTTTAGATTATGATAATATATCAAGAAACAAAATTAACATGCTTTGAATCATGTGATTTGGGTTAAAAACGAACTCACAGTGCCAAATTTCTTCAAAAACGCTTAAAAATAGTATTTTCTTTATAATCATGAAATTATATGTTTTGATTATGTGTTGTGGTGTTGTTGTATGTTAAAATCATGTTAGAAGTTTAAAATTTATTTGTATAAAGTTTTATGTACATTGTGTTAGTTATAATCGGACTTTGGTGCCAAAAAATAAGCTAAATTGGCTTATTTCTCTGCAAGTTCGCTAGCCGGGGAACCCAACAGCAGGGAGCCCCGCCCCAGCGGGGATTTTGGCCTAGGAACACCCGCCCTAGCGGGGCTACAAGCTGTCCGAAGTGATTTAAGTAGTGTAATACAAAACTGCTTTGACCTCCTGTAGTAAAACGACTATAACTTTTTTATACGAGATTCGATTGAGTAGATTCAAGATGATCCGAAACAAGCACGAGTAGACCTACAACTTTCGTTCTTTAACTTTTTTTATTTGAGGTCGTTAGCAGGGGTCAAAATTGTCATCTTTGTGACTGATGCGTATTCGGAGGCAATCGGAGGACGTCGGACATGCACATACGCAAGTATAGTGCTGTCGACGATAATAAATATTGTTCTAAGTTATAAAACATGAATGTTAATAAATATAATGATGCTTAACATTAATAAATGATGTATTAGATAAGTTATATAAGCACACTAAGCATACACAAGAGAGACGAATCGGACGTGTGACGAATGAAGGTCAAAACGCCGTGACAAGTGTTAATATACGTAAAAAGTGTTTCAATTCAACTAAAATGAACACGATAAGATATGGAAGGGGGTTAATATAAAACCAATAAGGAGTCTTAACAAGACTTAAACACTTGAATGAACTTCGAGCATGACTAATAAGAAATATAGTGAGATATAAATTGAAAATTAACACAATCTAATGAACATTGTGTATTAGTTAACAGGAAGGATTATGAGATGTAGAGTAAAATTATATTACAACTACTATGCGTTGCTATGTGACTAATAGTTGATGTGCATGATTATATAATTGTGTAGGGCACGTGAAGTGCAGATAACTGTAAGTTGTAAAATTGTTATTGGTAAACAACGATCAAGGCAAGTCTTTCAGTTCTTATTTTCTACGTGAACTTGATGATGAACTATTTTAAATTGCTTTGCAAAGAGCATGATATGTTATATATGTTGCAATCATAAATGTTAAAGTCAATTTATGACTGCATTAATTGATTAAAGAATGTTGATTGAGTAAGGAACTCAATCTTTATATTTGTTATGTGAATTAAAGCATGTATGTCATGTTACTTTGATAATTATGAGATGTATGTTGAGCATGTTATTATGTGCTATGTGATGCATGAAATTGTTAGGTCTTGCTGAGCTGTCGAGTTCACTCTTGCAAATAACCACTTTTGCAGGTCAAGGATGCAAGGTAATGATGCGTGCTAATTGAATGTTAAGATCAATAGCGATGCAAGAAATTATTTATTCTAGATGAGTAATATGTTTGTTTTGGATGTATTATACTTGTTAAAGTTGTAAAGTTGAGCTATTCGATTTATAGTAGATATTGCTTGTGATGTAATACTTTGTATAGTAACTTAGAGGAAGCTGTGACGCCCCCAAAATAGGTTCAATACACAACCCACCTATTCTGGGTCGCCAAGAAATACATGGTACAGAATCCAAATAAAAATCTTCAAATTCTAACTTTTAAATTGTCGTACAAAATACGACCACAGTTAAACTGTGAGTTTCAATACAAATACAGTATCCAGACTCCAAATCAAAGATACGTTACAGAAAGGTACAGTCAATAACTGTTTTAGGAATTAAAATCTTTGAAAATGCTCAAGAAAACCTTCGTACATGGGAGGCCATGCATCTAAGTTATAATAGATATCGTAGGACTCGAGAATTATCCTTAGTTGACCCAATAGACCCCAAAGAAAAATGAGAAGATTACTATCTTGTTCATTCCAATGGTGGGTCTTCTCTTGCCATATAATTATCTCTGTTGTCTCAAACTGAGAATTATATTCTAACCGCACTCCAAGATTATATAGGTAGTGTTCATGGATATAATCAGCAAGTGGATGTGCACAACCATGTCTTATGATGACATGAAGTCGTATGTGGTTAGACATCTTGTATGATAGTTACAAAACACCCTTCCAAAATTGGGTTTACCTCACCTAAGTCAGGTCACCAAAATCAACGGTTAAATGATGTATAAAATACGATATACTTATCTAAAATTTTCAATAAAATTATTTTCATACTATTTGGTGGAAAACTTCAACAATTATAGACCCTCGTTCTATTCCCCTGTTATCCCCGCTAGACCCATCTTCACTCTTATTACCTGAAAGGAATTGTGAAGCAAAAGGGTGAGCACAAATAGCCTAGTAAAGAATATCATGGCTAAGATAATCAAATTATTAGTAGCATTCGTCAGTAATAAATCAGAGATTTAGAATATATGGTAGATGATAAAACTTTTCAACCATAGTTGCAGCGGAACAAACAATCCATTAGAAAAGTCAAATAGACCATAATGTCTATTATCATCTCCATGTTAAAAGTCCACCAACAACGTTTTATTCTTGTAACATCAATCAACAGTTCCTGTCCACAATCATGTGAATAATTCATAATCATATTTGTGTTACTAAATTCCTCTTCACACCCAGGACGAAGATAACTTTCATCACATGTCTTTACCTGAAACACCAAAGATCATGGTTATACCAAATCACAGTTCCTGTTCATAATCATGCTAATCAATTCATCTTTGCACTACGGGCCAAAGATATTCAACAATTAATCATTCATCTTTGCACTACAGGCCAAAGATATTCATCAATAGCTCATCTTTGCACTACATGCCAAAGATATTCACAAATCAACCGCTCATCTTTGCACTACAGGCCAAAGATATTTATCAATAGTTCATCTTTGCACTATAGGCCAAAGATATACATAAATCAACAGCTCATCTTTGCACTACAGGCCAAAGATATTCATCAATAGTTCATCTTTGCACTACAGGCCAAAGATATTCAAATCTCAAAGAAATATCTAATCATTTCAAAATTCATAGAAATAACATTTATAACCATGTTGATCAATTCACCTTTGCACTTAATCTAAAGATATTCAATTGCAAACTCAATGGTCATGATCATACCAGTCAACAATTCATCTTTGCACTACTGGCCAAAGAGAACCCATAGTCATGGTCATACCAATAATTTACCCATCTTTACACTCAAGTCAAAGAGAACTTCCATCACCATGATTATAAAAATGTTATATATAACAGTAAGAACAATATAATCAAAACATGGATCTAATTTTAAGAGTAAAATTCATAAATCAAAGATAATTTGGACATGAAAAAAAAATATTATTTTTTTTACCGTGAATAGTATCCCATAAATAGTAACTCGTGAATAGTAACTCATAAATAGTAACCCATGAATAGTAACTCGTAAATAGTAACCCAAGAATAGTAACTAGTGAATAGTAACTCATAAATAGTAACCCATGAATAGTAACTCGTGAATAGTAACTATTGAATAGTAACTATTGAATAGTAACTCCGACATGAAAATATAAAATTTTCATAATAAAGTTTAGACCAATATTCCGGTGAAATGATATTGAAAGAAATAACAACATTTACAAGGAAAATAACATCCCTTACCATCCCTTACGAATACGAAAACAATAATACCTCTTACGAGTATAAAATCACGTCCTTTACCAAAATACCCTTTCATAAAAATATTATCATTTACAAAAAATAACCTCTTTTACGAAACATAATAACATTCCTTACAACAATAATATCCCTTACTATCCCTTACCTCAGTATAATACTCAATCTGTCTAGATTATCGGATATTATGCTGACGAACACTTGCACTGTTATCAACACTCAAAGTATCTAAATACTCACAAGAAATACGCTCGATATTATAGAGAGAAAATTTTCTGATTCTGGTGTGTTTTTCATTTCTAACTAAGCACCCTATTTATAGGAAAATGCCAGAATATCTATGTTGACCAAACCTGCTATCGGAGGCTTTTACTCCTTTGAATTTGTACGCACACCTCTTGCAAGTTCAGCATTTATTCCACACAAAAAATAAAAGTGGGGCTCACCCATGTTTTTAATAAATATTTATTTTCGAAACTTCAATAATTCATAATAAATAGCTCTTTTATCAGAAAAAAATGAATCTTATGATCATTCCATAGGAAATTTAATTCTCTACAACTTTGTAGAAGAAAGTTTTTTCAAATTTCGAATGAAAAATGACCGAAATTCACATACAGATGATTTTTTCAATTTTCCTCTCATTCTCTTCTCTCTCCCCCTTTTCTCCTTCTTCCTCCTCCTTTCTTTTTCTTTATCTATTTTCTTCCTTCTTTTTCCCCCACCAATTCCACTAACTCTCTCTCTTCTCTCTCTCTCCCCTTTTTCTTCTTTCACCCTCATCATTTCCTCCACACACACACACAATTACGTACACACACACACATATATATATATATATATTAACATATTTACAATTATTAAAAAATTCATTTTCTCTTTGCCAACTCATTTATTCATAAACCATGAATTTATTGTAAAAATATATCACCATTATTATATTAATATATTATCACATTATACACTTATAATGTAATATTATAATAATATATTCGAATGACATACGAGACACGCAATATATATATGTGTATGTGAGAGTTATGCGATAGAATTTATGTGAAATAGTATTTTATTAATCTGTTGCACACGCGGTTTTTGGATAGCGAGCTGTTGGAATATGAACCAATTAAGTCTTTTGAGCAGTCACAGAAAAATAATGTTACTCTTACGTACAAATTTTCGCATAACTGTCATATATATATACATACAAAATATGCGTTCCGCATGTTAAGAAGGGGCTCACAATATGCATCCGTGTGTTTGTGAGAGTTATGTAAAAAAATTTATGTAATAGTAGCATTGTTGGACACAAAATGGTGCATTTGAAACTCAGAAAAGGAAAGGCAAAGGAAAAAAGATTTTGTAAACAAAATCAAAAATAAAATAAAAAAATATCAGGAAACTAGTTAAAAACTGTCTAACTCAGTTAGAGAACCCATCGGTGTATAGGTAAAACTAAATCACTCATAAAATAAATCTAAGTAGCTAGTTACATCTTGAAAAAACTAATAATAATCAAGCACAAATGTTGTTAATTATAATAT
Source organism: Panax stipuleanatus (assembly GCA_020205555.1). Taxonomy (NCBI): domain Eukaryota; kingdom Viridiplantae; phylum Streptophyta; class Magnoliopsida; order Apiales; family Araliaceae; genus Panax; species Panax stipuleanatus. Next base: position 153,425,940 of record CM035122.1, read on the forward strand.
ATTATTAAAAAAGCTCCAATAAACTTTTTTTTCATTAATATTTTCCTCAAGTATTGTTTTAAGTTCCGAAGATCCACAAGATATATATCTAGTGTTTGCCAATGTATATAAAATGAGCAATGTTACTATCACATAAAAAGTATCACATAACTCTCACATACACACACATACATACTGTGGGTCCCTGCCTGACATGCGGGACTCGAAGTATATATGTGTGTGTATGTGAGAATTATGTGATAGTAACATTAGTTATATAAAATTGTAAAAAATATTAGTATCATATTATCCTGAAATGACCTAATTAGTTTGACATAAAAAGGAAAAATAAAATCTGCTAGCTAGGTAACTAGTACATACAATTTTCTGTTTTAAAACTGAAATTCAGACAATCATATCAAAAATTATACCAGCAAATTTCTGGGTCCTTGATCAAAACTCGAATATATATCAACTAAAAGCTATAAAAGCATATGTTAAACCAACACCAGTAAAAGACAATGGAGAATACAAGTTCAAATGACCAAATTAAAAGCCAGAATGAACCGACGTTACTTCGTAAAAATAAATCCCCGCGGTTTGTTTAATTAATATATGCACCAAAAATATATGTAAGACAATATGCAAGGTAAGCATAATCCCTTCAATGTACGAAAATCAGTAATAAAAACTCAGAAAATCAACCCAAGAAACTAGATTTCTATTGTTCAAAAAACAAAACACTTCAGTTTAGACTAGTTGTGTAGCAAAAATCCCACCTAAGCTACAAGTAGCAGTGCAAAATTTAATCAACTAACTTATTATTATTAAATAAACTAGCTAATATATTGATTAATTGTACTTGCAAGAAATCAAGAATGAATAATTAAAATTTTAAACGATTGATGTATTAATTAAAACTAATGTATTATAATTTATAAATTACAAAAATGAACAAGTTAAAATTTATTATTTATTGATGAATAATTATAAATTTAAAGTTCAAAAATTATAAATAATTAATTAGATAAAAAATCATGTAAGGCCTCAGTCCAGGCCAGGCCAAGCCCAGTCAGACCAGGCCAGGCCTCGCCAGGCCAGGCCTCTCCAGGCCAGTCCCCAGGCCAGGCCAGGCCCCAGGCCAGGTCAGACTTTTTTGCAGGCCAGGCCAGGCCAGATTTTTGCCTAAAAATACCGGCCTTTTCAAGCCTTCCAAGCCAGGCCTGATTGGGCCAGGCCTTGACCAGGCCGGGCTTTGACCAGGCCGGACCCAGGCCGGACCAATGCCAGGCCGCAGGCCTCGGGCCTTTTGTGCACCACTAATGGAGAATACAAGTTCAAATGACCAAATTAAAAGTCAGAATGAACTGACATTGCTTCGTAAAAATAAATCCCCGCGGTTTGTTTAATTAATATATGCACCAAAAATATACGTAAGACAATATGTAAGGCAAGCATAATCCCCTTCAATGTACGAAAATCAGTAATAAAAACTCAGAAAATCAACCCAAGAAACTAGATTTCTATTGTTCAAAAAACAACACACTTCAGTTTAGACTAGTTGTGTAGCAAAAATCCTACGTAAGCTACAAGTAGCAGTGCAAAATTGTCTCATTTCGCGCTACTATATACTTATTCCTTAAAAGGTCTGAACTGAACAAATTACAAAAGTCAACAAGCTAAACTTGCATAAAAAAAATATAGTCAGTACGTAGTACTATCGGGATCAGGAGAAGGCATGCGATCTTTAAACATCCGTTGACATGAGATTATCAGTGTTAATATCAGGTTGTGCTGAAAAATGGCCAAGGACCTCCTTTGTTTCTTCCCAGACTCCTCCTTGATCACGTTCTTCTGGTTTAACATGACTAGAATAATATGGATAAGGATGATTGATCGTATTAGGCTGGATGTCGTTTTGTGTGGAATAGGGCTGCTGCAACTGATCTATCACCGATGATGATGATGCTCCAATCATCTGCTGGATATGATTTGAATAATCATGAAAATGATCAAAAGGAACCACAGCTTGATTTAAATAATTAACCGACGGATCGACTACCATAGCTTGATTTGAATAATCGAAGCCAAATGGAACCATATCTTGATTTGGATTGAAGGGAGCAATATCATGTACTTGATCAGGTGCTCCTGTAAACTCATGATTCTGAAAATGATCTGCGAGTTCATCATGTTGATTGTCAAAAGGCATGAAATATCCCATAGGTGTTTCGTCGTCGCTAGCCATTTGATCATGGGAGAACATGTAGCTCTCATTGTCATTATAACCGCTATGCACGACTATTTGTTTGGAGGCCATGGAAGCAGCTGGCTGGATGGGCGCCGAATTCAGGGGTTGAGCATTGTTATTAATTACTACTACTTCTTGATTCTCAACTTCTGTAACTTGGGGCGGCAGATCATTTCTTATAATGCCCGTTGGAGGTTTTGAATTATCATATATCCTGCATAAAATATAATCATCCAACTACAAAACCCAAAAAATACAATCAAGAGTTAGTCTCGAGTAAAATATAGTCGCATTTGTAAAACTTACAAATATATATTACTTCCGTCTCATAATAAGTGTTTTTTTAACTTAAATCACACATATCAATACACAAGTTAAAATGACAAAAATACCCTTAATATACTTTCTTTGTTTTATTTGTGACTTTTTTTATTTCCTTTTGGTCTCTCTTTCTCTTTCTTCAACCTTTCAACTTTTCAATAAATACTCAATAAATACCATTGGTTGCATAAGGGCACATATGGAAAAATATTGAAAAAATTGTATTGAAATTCTAACCCATCACTTATTTTGGGAAAAAAATATTAAGCCTAAAAAAGCACTTATTGTGGGACGGAGGTAGTATTAATTAAGGATTATTTGTTTAACAGAGTGATATGATAATGGACGATAACAAATTCAAGCACCTTGTGTCATTTTCTATATATAATAATTATTTCACTAAAAAATATACCGTACGTACGTCTCATCATTTAAACAAAATAAAATTGACAAATTAGATTATTTTTGTGAAACAGACGTAATAATTACCTTCATGTAATCGTGGTTTTCTGTTCTTTGACACTCTGGAGCATTCTTGACTCTATACTCATGCATAATCCAACAAGTTTTACTGCCTGCTGGAGGTTTTCCCATGTAGAATACCAAAGCCTTACGACAGCCAACCTCCTCACCGTTATGTTCGATGGCTTTATCAGCTCCCGTAGCCTTCCAATATCCATCACCTGCAGAGCGATTCGGTCGAACTCCATTCTTGTACTTCCGTTGTCTTGGAGTAAAGAAGTATATATCCTTCTCATTACTCGACTTGTATTCTTCTGTATACATGAATACACAAGATATTATTTATTAGCTTTTCTGCCCCTGAACAATGTTTTAAAACAAATAGTTAAAACTTTAAAGATTAGAATATATATTTTGTAAGGGAAAAATAATTCATCGCTTCATTAATTTTTCTACTAATTTATTGCTTTCTAAATTGAGTTGATTTTCTACTAGGATTCCATATTACTGTTATAAGTTATGATTGCGGTGTCTGATGTTTGAAGATTAATTGTACTTGTGGTTTGATTAAGATGCTTAATTAAACCAAGAAGTTTAAAACCATAATTTAAGCATCAAGAAGCTTAATTAAATTAATCAAGAAGCTATAATTAAACCCCTAATTTAAGCATCAAGAAGCTTAATTAAATTAATCAAGAAGCTAAATTAAATTAATTAATAAGAGACTATATTAAATTAATTCTACGTACATTGCATGCATCAGGAAGCTTAATTAAATTAATCAAGAAGCTATATAAAGTACCCTAATTAATTTGCATTCTAACAAGTACGCAGTCCGTCTATTTTCCTCTACTGAAACGAAGCTATATAAATAAAAAACAAAAGGAGCAAGAAAACTAATAATAATTGTAGTGTTCACCTGCTAGTTTTTGAGGATTTTTTAAGTAGATATTACATTCATGAATCTTATTGGGCGGGAGTTCTTCGTTATTGATCCTTTTTGCAAGTACCAGATGAGCTCTTCATCGGTTGGTTTAAACCGATAACCAGGTGGAATCCTTTTCAAATAACTCTGGGAAGCAGCAGCAGTAGGGTTTACTTTCCGATTTTGGTCTTCCATTATAATAGGACTCAGACATACAATGGGGAATGGACGAAAAGGGAAGGGAGGAGATAATTACAACGCTAAATAGAATGAAGAACGAAGATTACGGTTTCAACTTAAATAACTCTAACATTAATTTGGAATTCTATTTGGATTTGGATTTGTATCCCTCTGCGGCTCTGCCAAGTGGAAAATTAGAGATAAACATGCACGAGTTTTTGTGTTTATCCACTTAATTGTACGTATATTAAGCAAAATTTGTAAACTATATAATTAATTAGTAATATTTCTAATTAACTTAGTTTGAAATTATCCTTTAACTAATATAAGTTGGATTTTAAAATTTTCATATTTTATTTTAAATTATTAAAAATATTAATTATTTAAAAAAATATTTTATTCTAAAATATTAAATATAATTATTATTTTAAAAATAATATTTTCTTTTAAAATAATTATTTTATTTTAAAATATTAAAAATAATTATTATTTTAAAAATAAAAATTTATTTTAAAATAGTAAATATAATTATTATTTTAAAAATAATATTTTACTTTAAAATATTAAAAATATTTATTTTATTTTAAAATATTAAAAATATTTATTTTATTTTAAAATATTAAAAATCGGATTGAGTCAAACTGGGTCAGATTAGGGTCAAATCAGGTTGAAGAATGGAAACGCTAAAAATGTCACTTTAAAAACTTAATTGACGAAAAATAAACTTTAAGGACGACATTGAAAGTAAGTGAAAACTTGAAAACTTGAAAACTTGAAGGGACAGGAGTGTCATTCAGTCTTTAACTAATCTAAGTTGGATTTTATTTTTTAGAACAGATTGCATATATGCAACCGAAATATTTTATCTTTAACTATATACTGCAATTTTTATTTGGAGGGCTAAATTACAGTTCCTATAAGGGCATTGATATTAACAGGCTAAAATGATAAACACAAGGCAATTTTCTTTTCTTTTTATTAATTAGACAAATTTCCCTTCTTCGCAAAACATACGGACCCAGTTCTCGCTTCATTAATTAGACAAATAATTCATCGCTTCATTAATTTTTTTACTAATTTATTGCTTTCTAAATTGAGTTGATTTTCTACTAGGATTCCATATTACTATTATAATTTATGATTGCGCTGTTTGATGTTTGAAGATTAATTGTTCTTGTGGTTTGATTAAGATGCTTAATTAAACCAAGAAGCTTTAAAACCCTAATTTAAGCATCAAGAAGCTTAATTAAATTAATTAAGAAGCTAAATTAAATTAATTAATAAGAGGCTATATTAAATTAATTCTACGTACATTACATGCATCAGGAAGCTTAATTAAATTAATTAAGAAGCTATATAAAGTACCCTAATTAATTTGCATTCTAACAAGTACGCAGTCCGTCTACTTTCCTCTAGTGAAACGAAGCTATATAAATAAAAATCAAAAGGAGCAAGAAAACTAATAATAATTGTAGTGTTCACCTGCTAGTTTTTGAGGATTTTTTAAGTAGATATTACATTCATGAATCTTATTGGGCGGGAGTTCTTCGTTGTTGATCCATTTTTGCAAGTACCAGATGAGCTCTTCATCGGTTGGTTTAAAACGATAACCAGGTGGAATCCTTTTCAAATAACTCTAGGAAGCAGCAGCAGTAGGGTTTACTTTCCGGTTTTGGTCTTCCATTATAATAGGACTCAGACATACAATGGGGAATGGACGAAAAGGGAGGGGAGGAGATAATTACAACGCTAAATAGAATGAAGAACGAAGATTACGGTTTCAACTTAAATAACTCTAACATTAATTTGGAATTCTATTTGGATTTAGATTTTTATCCCTCTGCGGCTCTGCCAAGTGGAAGATTAGAGATAAACATGCACGAGTTTTTGTGTTTATCCACTTAATTGTACGTATATTAAGCAAAATTTGTAAACTATATAATTAATTAGTAATATTTCTAATTAACTTAGTTTGAAATTATCCTTTAACTAATATAAGTTGGATTTTAAAATTTTCATATTTTATTTTAAATTATTAAAAATATTAATTATTTAAAAAAATATTTTATTCTAAAATATTAAATATAATTATTATTTTAAAAATAATATTTTCTTTTAAAATAATTATTTTATTTTAAAATATTAAAAATAATTATTATTTTAAAAATAAAAATTTATTTTAAAATAGTAAATATAATTATTATTTTAAAAATAATATTTTACTTTAAAATATTAAAAATATTTATTTTATTTTAAAATATTAAAAATCGGGTTGAGTCAAACTGGGTCAAATTAGGGTCAAATCCGGTTGAAGAATGGAAACGCTAAAAATGTCACTTTAAAAACTTAATTGACGAAAATTTTTTTAAGGACAACATTGAAAGTAAGTGAAAACTTGAAAACTTGAAAGGACAAGAGTGTCATTCAGTCTTTAACTAATCTAAGTTGGATTTTATTTTTTAGAACAGATTGCAGATATGCAACCGAAATATTTTATCTTTAACTATATACCGCAATTTTTATTTGGAGGGCTAAATTACAGTTCCTATAAGGGCATTGATATTAACAGGCTAAAATGATAAACACAAGGCAATTATCTTTTCTTTTTATTAATTAGACAAATTTCCCTTCTTCTCAAAACTTACGGACCCAGTTCTCTCCCCCTCGCCCCCCCACCCCCCCCATAATTATTAATTACAATATCAAATTAATTCTTATGTTCGTTGCTTTGTGTCTATATTATTAATTAGCAGTAAAGAAAAAGTATAAAATAATTGTATGGTTCTTGACCCAGCGGTAACTTTGACTTATAGATTCATGAGGTCAATAGTTCGATTCTTTTGGTGTGTGAGTGTACGAAAATTAGCAAAAAAAAAGAGAGTATAAAATGATCCGTACCCGGTATTACTAATATCCGTTTCTGTTTATTTTATTCGAATAACCAGATTACCCGGATATTCTGATATTCGAATTTGTTTATCAGTCACTTAATATAAAATTCATTCAAATTATTTACAAAAAATAAAGAAAAAATTGAATAATTACTCATCAAGAATCACAATTTAAAGTTTAAACCATACATATATTAATTAAACATCATAATCATAAAGGGAAGGAAAATAAATATATATTAAAAATATAAAAGAATAAATAATGAGTTTTAAATAAATATAAATGATTAAACTTTAGTTGTCAATCTTATTAAAATAAATAATGAGTTTTAAAGTATAGTTCATTAATGAATGAATGTTAATTTATTTATTTTTAATAAATACAATAAACAATACTCTAAATTACATTTCAAATAAGTTTTCATCATTTTCAAAATCCTAAATTTTCAAATGAATGATCTAATTATTAATGTTTAGATGTATATTAATAAGTGGATGTACATTTTATGTGTGTGGAGTAATACCGCAGTGTGTATGAATATTAATTTATTATCTATAATTAGATTCAAAAGTTTACATTAAATATTTAATTATTTTTTCTCAAATAGTTGATTAAAACTTTAATAATATGTTTATGGGGAGTTTTATTTATTATTTATCCTTAATACATAGATACATAGTTATAATTTATTATTATTATTATATTTATGGAGAGTGTGAGTTATAATGTATGTGTGACAACTAGTTAATTAATCCAATTTGATACAAAATTGACATTGGGCTTACTTGAAATATTTGAACTTCTAGTTTCTAAATTATTAGGCAAATGAAAGTGACAAATACTCCTTCCACACTAAAATTCATAAACGTGAATCAATCTATTCAACCCCTAGATTAATTATAAATTAATTCAGACCTAACACATTTTAACAATAAAATTATATTGTCTGTTGATCTCGCCTCCCAACACGCAAGTAAGTTTTGAAAGTAACAAACTTGTAAGAAGCTAATAGCTATAATTTTGTTCTTGTAATATATAATTTTCTTATTAAATAATATATTTTAGATATTTTAACTTTATAATAGTAAAAATTCATTAACTATACTTAAATAAATTTATTAATATTATAATAAAAATGTTATTTCCTACTTTTTAGAAATGAAATGACATATTTTAAAAATAATTTTCGCATGATAATGAAAATTAATTATTATATAAGGAAGACCATTTAAAAAAAAAATTGTTTTGCTTATTATAATATATATATATATATATATATAAAAGTTATTCGGATACGAATTCTAGATACGGATCCGAATCCTAATATTGGATTCCGAATATCTGTCGGTTATATTTACGGTCAGATATTAAACGAATACGAATACGCCTATATCCGTATTCATATCCGTTTATTTGATGATATCTTTAAATCAAATACGATATATCCGTTATTTTTCAAATAAAAATAATATTTGTTTTTTTTCCGAATATGAATGCGAACCCTACTTGTGTCTGAGGAATTGTACGTGCAATTTACTGTAATTTACTTTAAATATAAATTATAAAGTTATACGTGTTGATTTCTACTCCGTAGGGGATGTGTCCGGAAATTTAATACAAAGTGATATAATAAAAAGTTAGAATTCAGGATAAAATTTTTCTTTGTAAAAATGAATTAAAATTTTAAGAGTAGTGTTAGGGGTAATTTGATGACATATCATTTGATATGAGATTAAAATTTTGAGTAAAATATTCATGTAGATAATCATAATAATACTCATCACTCCTCAAATTTTTTCAAATAATAGTCAGTATTCCTCTAGTCTACCATATGTAACATTCACTAACCTTACACTATGTTTCTGTGTTTTAAAATAGATAAAAAAGAAAAGAAATAAGCGAAAAATTTAAGCTTTCACTACTACAAAAAAGTAAATAGACAACGTTTAAAAAGCGTTGTAATAGGTCTCCCAAAAGTGATATATCTTTACAATTTCTATATTTATGAGTTTTTTAATAAACGAAAAAGAAAAAAAGGGATAGAAAATTTGGCTACTTTTCCTGCCAAAGTTTTCCATCTAAAATTGGTCTGATTTAGATCGAATAACAAATTAGAATGAGTAATATTTTTATAATTATATTCTCATATTATCCTCAATTTTCAGTATAATTAATTTTAAATTACAACTCATGTCCCCAATTTATTTGTTTTTAATACCTAAAGAAAAGATATTCCAACCGTAATAAGAGAAATTTACCCACCAAAGGCTACATGTGGCCTTGACCCAGAATAAGAAGCTTTGCCTATTGAAGTATCAATTATATCCTTCCAATTTCAATAAACTAACACTGTGACATCCCGAATTTTTAAGAATTTATAAATGAGAATTTAATAAATAAAATTCTTATTATCTGATATTTTGAGTTTGAGTATGTGTATACGTGTCATATATTGTGAAATATGTTAATTGATGTGAAGAAGATTTTAAATATTAATTTTAATATTTATTGAATTAAAATAAATATTTTAATTAAATTATTTATTGAGTTAAATAAATAATTATGTGATCAATATGGAGTAATGTAATTAAGTGTATTATATTAATTAAATAATTATTTAATATTTAATTTAATTAATATGTAATTATTTTATGTTATAGTTCTAATTTAATTGAGATAATTAAATTAGATGAAGTTATGTGGTAATTGTTACATGAAATTATAATTAGTGAGTAATTATAATTATGTGACAATTTTTATGTGATTAATTGATGTTAACTTTTAATTAATTAAATTAGAATGTTAAGATTTAATTAATTTAGTATAACATTAAAAATATGTGTTAAAGAATTTGTTAAAAGAATTAAAAGAGTTTTTAAAATCGTTTTTTCAAACAAGGCCTTTACTTTTGTTTTAATTTGTTCTGCCAAACGGGGCCTTAACTACTAAAAATCTGTTTTTAAAAATAATGTTATTTTTTCAAACAAGCCTTAGGGCCTTTTAAATTCTAAATGTTGTAACCTATATTTTAATTATAATAATTATATTTATTATAGGGTCATTATGTAATATAAGTTATATATGTTGTATTTATATTTTATATGTATAATATATTATATGTATATTACGTTAGTTAGAATTAGCTAAGGGTTAGTCTGTTAGAAACAAAAAAAAACAAAGAGAAAGAACAGAGTAAACTAGAGAGAAGAAAAAGAGAGAAAGAAGAAAGAGGAAGATTTTGAGAAATCAAAAGAGAAGATAATCACCATCATCTTCATCTTCTTCCTCTAGAAGCAAAGGTATAACCTAAGTTTATTGTTGTTTTTCATTGTTTTTATTCTCTGCAAATTGATTTTCATAATAAGCTATAAATTGATGATCAATGTGTTAGATTATGTATAAAAACTATTATATATGAGTTATATGATAGTTTATGTGATTAATTTCATGTAAAGATGATGAACATGAAGAAATTATTTTCATAGCAATTTACAATGAACTAACTTGAAAAAAATAGTTTCTTAAATATCAAAAATTATGTGTGATTATGCTATGTGTGACTCCCCCAGAATAGGTCCAATCCACCCAACCTATTCTGAGTCGCCAAGAAATACATGGTACAGAATTCAAATACAAATCTTTTATATCCAATTGTCGTACACAATACGACCACACATAAACTGTGAGTTTCAATACAAATAACAGTACTCGTACTCCTTATCAATGATACGTTACATAAAGGTACAGTCAATAACTGTTTTAGGAATTAAAATCTTTGAAAAATTCTCAAGGAAACCTTCGTACATGGGAGGCCATGCCTCTAAATTATAATAGATATCATAGGACTTGAGAATTAACCTTGGTTGACCTAATAGACCCCAAAGAAGAACGAGAAGATTACTATCCTGCTCATTCCAATGTGGGTATTCTCTTGCCATATAATTATCTCAATTTTTTCAAACTGAGAATTATATTCCAACCATACTCCAAGATTATATAGGTAGTGCTCATAGATATAATCAGCAAGTGGATGCGCACACCCATGTCTTATAATAACATGAAGTTGTATGTGGTTAGACATCTTGTATGATAGTGACAACACACCCTTTCAAAGTCGGGTTCACCTCACCTATAGTTGTTCACCAAAATCAACTGTTAAATGACGTATAAAATACGACACACACATTTTAAATCCTCAATACAATTATTCTCATACTGTTTTAAGGGAAACTTCAACAGTTATAGACCATCGTTCTATTCTCTTGTTATCCCCGCTCGACCCAGCTACATTCTTATTACCTACAAGAAATTGTGAAGCAAAAGGGTGAGCACAATTAGCCCAGTAAATAATATTATGACTAAAGATAATTAAATTATCAATAGTCTTCATCAGTAATGAATCAGATCTTTAGAACCTTAGTCCTCAACAGTGAAAAATCTGATAAAATACAATAGACAACAAGTTTTAGATCAACAACTGCAGCGGAACATGCAATCCATTAGAAGAGTCAAGTAGAACATAATGTCTACTATCTTCTCCATGTTAAAAGTCCACCAACAATATTTCATCCCTGTAACATCAATCAACAGTTCATCTCCACAATTATGTAAATAGTTCATGATCATAATTATGTTGATAAATTCCTCTTCGCACCAAAGACGAAAATAATTTTCATCACCTGTCTTTACCTGAAACACCAAAGATTATGGTTATACCAAATCACAGTTCCTTTTCATAATCATACTAATAAATTCATCTTTGCACTCAAGCCAAAGATATTCATTTGTAACATCAATGGTCATGATTATACTAGTTTACAGCTTTTAGTCATAATCATGTTAGTCAATTCATCTTTGCACTACTGGCCAAAGATATTTAACAGTAACATCAAAGGTCATAATCATGCCAAACACCAGTCCATCTTTGCACTACGGGCCAAGATATTCATCAATCAACAGTTCATCTTTGCACTACGGGCCAAAGATATTCATCAATCAACAGTTCATCTTTGCACTACAGGCCAAAGATATTCATCAATCAACAGTTCATCTTTAAACTACGGGCCAAAGATATATTCATCAATCAACAGTTCATCTTTGCACTACGGGCCAAAGATATTCATTAATCAACAGTTCATCTTTGCACTACGGGTCAAAGATATTCAAGTTTCATATTTCAAAGATAACGATTAAAATTTAATAAGAAGATTTAAGTAAATACAAATTCAAGTGAAATGATATTAGATAAAACACAAATCTCAAAGAAATATCTAATCATTTCAAAATTTGTAGATGCAATATTTATAACCATGCTGATCAATTCACCTTTGCACTCAAGCTAAAGATATTCAATTGTAAGATCAATGGTCATGATCATATCAGTCAACAATTCATCTTTGCACTACTGGCCAAAGAGAACCCATAGTCATGGTCATACCAATAATCTATCCATCTTTACACTCAAGTCAAAGAGAACTTCCATCACCATAATTATAAAATATAATCAAGGATAAGTATTAGAGATTTATAATTCAATTTATTCAGAGTTCAAGAATATTCAAATTATCGACATGAAGATAAAAACATGGATCCAATCAAAGAAAAAAAAATTATAATTTTTTTTACCGTGAATAGTATCCCATGAATAGTGTAACCCGTGAATAGTAACTCGTGAATAGTACCCCATTATGAAAAGATTAAAATTTCCATAAGAAGTTCTGGCCAATATTGCAGTGAAATAATATTTCATACGAGTATGAAAGAATATACGAAACTGTAAATTAGATTTTCATCCGTCATGCGGTAATCCGCGTAGACAGATCATTTCCACAATTTAATAGAAATGAATACGAAGGGTGATTCACCACGCATGCGGTAATCCGCATAGACAGGTTATTCCCATAGATTATTAAGGAATTGAATAAATACAAAAAGTTTTCACCAAGCATGCGGTAATCCGCGTAGACATGTTACTCTCACAGATCAATAAAGAATGAATACGAAGGATTATTCACCATGCATGCGGTAATCCACGTAGACAGGTTACTCCCACAGATCAATAAGGAATGAATACGAAGGATTATTCACCATGCATGCGGTAATCCGCGTAGACAGGTTATTCCCACAGATTAATAAGGAATAAAATGAATGCGAAATAAATAATACCGCTTACGAGAAAAATCATATCCCTTACGAATACAAAAACAATAATACCCCTTACGAGTATAAAATCACATCTTTTACCAAAATATTCTTTATCAAAATATCTTTTACGCAAGATAATATCATTTACGAAAATAATATCATTTACAATAAATAACTTCCTTTACGAAATATAATAACATCCCTTACCTCAGTAGAAGATTAAATACTGAAATAGTAACAGAATACTCTTTTTCTTTCTCTCTTCTTCTCTCTCTATAGCTTGATTATAACTTTGCTCTTCAAAATGGTATGAAAAATATGAATGGATGGAGGAGTATTTATAGGCTAGAAATTTTTTTGGTTAATTACACTTTAGTACCTCCATCTTTGCCTCAATTTTAATTTAGTCCTTCAAGTTTATAAATCTTGCACCTCCACCCCTGCAACCACCCACCAACTATTTATTATCCACCAATAAGTGGGTCCCACATGTTAACCACCCATTAATTGCTCGTTTATCCGATTAATTCTCTGTTTGGTCAATTTTAACATCTGAAAATCAACTATTATCGAAATAAATGTCAATTTTCACTAACATTAATATTCCCAATACAATAAAAATATTTTTATCAACCATTCATCAATTATTATTTAAATTAATATTACAGAATCACAATAATGACAACCAGGTCGTTCCCAGAAAAGAGGGGGCCTTCCGATAAAGATTTCTTCTTACTGGCGCGCAATTAACTAACCCCTTTCCTAGACAGAACTTTCTAGACATTGCCAATAATGCTATCTAATAATATCATTTAAATAATATAACTGACCATTATTGATTTAATAATGTAAAATATTGTGCAGATGATACTGTGATAATAATTGAATCAATAATATGAGATACTGTGCAACAACTATTGTAGCAATTATTGAATACTGAGTGACTTTTTACGTAAGCATCAATAATCAAAGATATTGTGCAATACCGTGTGCTACTTTGCAACAACGCGTATTACTGTATTTTTATCACCGGGAATTTTAACAGTTTAACGGTAATAGTTTTACCGTTATTTTTAAAAAATTACTTCTGTCGCTTTTTATATCCGACATTCATTCCGTTGTGGGGTCCACCAATGACTGCGCCGTCGTACGAATATTCTCCGATAAAAGAATATTTCCCGACACAACGAATATGTTATGACCACTTGCTTACTTTGTTAAATTTGCACATATCACCCTTAACTTTAAACTTTTATCAATTTAACCATTTACTGAATAGGATAATAATTATAAGAAAATTAAATACTTTTTTTTCATAAAGTTCGGGGTCTTACACTATGATTATGAGAATTAAAGTTTAGATTATGATAATATATCAAGAAACAAAATTAACATACTTTGAATCATGTGATTTGGGTTAAAAACGAACTCACAGTGCCAAATTTCTTCAAAAACGCTTAAAAATAGTATTTTCTTTATAATCATGAAATTATATGTTTTGATTATGTGTTGTGGTGTTGTTGTATGTTAAAATCATGTTAGAAGTTTAAAATTTTATTTGTATAAAGTTTTATGTACATTGTGTTAGTTATAATCGGACTTTGGTGCCAAAAAATAAGCTAAATTGGCTTATTTCTCTGCAAGTTCGCTAGCCGGGGAACCCAACAGCAGGGAGCCCCGCCCCAGCGGGGATTTTGGCCTAGGAACACCCGCCCTAGCGGGGCTACAAGCTGTCCGAAGTGATTTAAGTAGTGTAATACAAAACTGCTTTGACCTCCTGTAGTAAAACGACTATAACTTTTTTATACGAGATTCGATTGAGTAGATTCAAGATGATCCGAAACAAGCACGAGTAGACCTACAACTTTCGTTCTTTAACTTTTTTTATTTGAGGTCGTTAGCAGGGGTCAAAATTGTCATCTTTGTGACTGATGCGTATTCGGAGGCAATCGGAGGACGTCGGACATGCACATACGCAAGTATAGTGCTGTCGACGATAATAAATATTGTTCTAAGTTATAAAACATGAATGTTAATAAATATAATGATGCTTAACATTAATAAATGATGTATTAGATAAGTTATATAAGCACACTAAGCATACACAAGAGAGACGAATCGGACGTGTGACGAATGAAGGTCAAAACGCCGTGACAAGTGTTAATATACGTAAAAAGTGTTTCAATTCAACTAAAATGAACACGATAAGATATGGAAGGGGGTTAATATAAAACCAATAAGGAGTCTTAACAAGACTTAAACACTTGAATGAACTTCGAGCATGACTAATAAGAAATATAGTGAGATATAAATTGAAAATTAACACAATCTAATTGAACATTGTGTATTAGTTAACAGGAAGGATTATGAGATGTAGAGTAAAATTATATTACAACTACTATGCGTTGCTATGTGACTAATAGTTGATGTGCATGATTATATAATTGTGTAGGGCACGTGAAGTGCAGATCACTGTAAGTTGTAAAATTGTTATTGGTAAACAACGATCAAGGCAAGTCTTTCAGTTCTTATTTTCTACGTGAACTTGATGATGAACTATTTTAAATTGCTTTGCAAAGAGCATGATATGTTATATATGTTGCAATCATAAAATGTTAAAGTCAATTTATGACTGCATTAATTGATTAAAGAATGTTGATTGAGTAAGGAACTCAATCTTTATATTTGTTATGTGAATTAAAGCATGTATGTCATGTTACTTTGATAATTATGAGATGTATGTTGAGCATGTTATTATGTGCTATGTGATGCATGAAATTGTTAGGTCTTGCTGAGCTGTCGAGTTCACTCTTGCAAATAACCACTTTTGCAGGTCAAGGATGCAAGGTAATGATGCGTGCTAATTGAATGTTAAGATCAATAGCGATGCAAGAAATTATTTATTCTAGATGAGTAATATGTTTGTTTTGGATGTATTATACTTGTTAAAGTTGTAAAGTTGAGCTATTCGATTTATATTAGATATTGCTTGTGATGTAATACTTTGTATAGTAACTTAGAGGAAGCTGTGACGCCCCCAAAATAGGTTCAATACACAACCCACCTATTCTGGGTCGCCAAGAAATACATGGTACAGAATCCAAATAAAAATCTTCAAATTCTAACTTTTAAATTGTCGTACAAAATACGACCACAGTTAAACTGTGAGTTTCAATACAAATACAGTATCCAGACTCCAAATCAAAGATACGTTATAGAAAGGTACAGTCAATAACTGTTTTAGGAATTAAAATCTTTGAAAAATGCTCAAGAAAACCTTCGTACATGGGAGGCCATGCATCTAAGTTATAATAGATATCGTAGGACTCGAGAATTATCCTTGGTTGACCCAATAGACCCCAAAGAAAAATGAGAAGATTACTATCTTGTTCATTCCAATGGTGGGTCTTCTCTTGCCATATAATTATCTCTGTTGTCTCAAACTGAGAATTATATTCTAACCGCACTCCAAGATTATATAGGTAGTGTTCATGGATATAATCAGCAAGTGGATGTGCACAACCATGTCTTATGATGACATGAAGTCGTATGTGGTTAGACATCTTGTATGATAGTGACAAAACACCCTTCCAAAATTGGGTTTACCTCACCTAAGTCAGGTCACCAAAATCAACGGTTAAATGATGTATAAAATACGATATACTTATCTAAAATTTTCAATAAAATTATTTTCATACTGTTTGGTGGAAAACTTCAACAATTATAGACCCTCGTTCTATTCCCCTGTTATCCCCGCTAGACCCATCTTCACTCTTATTACCTGAAAGGAATTGTGAAGCAAAAGGGTGAGCACAAATAGCCTAGTAAAGAATATCATGGCTAAAGATAATCAAATTATTAGTAGCATTCGTCAGTAATAAATCAGAGATTTAGAATATATGGTAGATGATAAAACTTTTCAACCATAGTTGCAGCGGAACAAACAATCCATTAGAAAAGTCAAATAGACCATAATGTCTATTATCATCTCCATGTTAAAAGTCCACCAACAACGTTTTATTCTTGTAACATCAATCAACAGTTCCTGTCCACAATCATGTGAATAATTCATAATCATATTTGTGTTACTAAATTCCTCTTCACACCCAGGACGAAGATAACTTTCATCACATGTCTTTACCTGAAACACCAAAGATCATGGTTATACCAAATCACAGTTCCTGTTCATAATCATGCTAATCAATTCATCTTTGCACTACGGGCCAAAGATATTCAACAATTAATCATTCATCTTTGCACTACAGGCCAAAGATATTCATCAATAGCTCATCTTTGCACTACATGCCAAAGATATTCACAAATCAACCGCTCATCTTTGCACTACAGGCCAAAGATATTTATCAATAGTTCATCTTTGCACTACAGGCCAAAGATATACATAAATCAACAGCTCATCTTTGCACTACAGGCCAAAGATATTCAAATCTCAAAGAAATATCTAATCATTTCAAAATTCATAGAAATAACATTTATAACCATGTTGATCAATTCACCTTTGCACTTAATCTAAAGATATTCAATTGCAAACTCAATGGTCATGATCATACCAGTCAACAATTCATCTTTGCACTACTGGCCAAAGAGAACCCATAGTCATGGTCATACCAATAATTTACCCATCTTTACACTCAAGTCAAAGAGAACTTCCATCACCATGATTATAAAAATGTTATATATAACAGTAAGAACAATATAATCAAAACATGGATCTAATTTAAGAGTAAAATTCATAAATCAAAGATAATTTGGACATGAAAAAAAAATATTATTTTTTTTACCGTGAATAGTATCCCATAAATAGTAACTCGTGAATAGTAACTCATAAATAGTAACCCATGAATAGTAACTCGTAAATAGTAACCCAAGAATAGTAACTAGTGAATAGTAACTCATAAATAGTAACCCATGAATAGTAACTCGTGAATAGTAACTATTGAATAGTAACTATTGAATAGTAACTCGTGAATAGTAACTCCGACATGAAAATATAAAATTTTCATAATAAAGTTTAGACCAATATTCCGGTGAAATGATATTGAAAGAAATAACAACATTTACAAGGAAAATAACATCCCTTACCATCCCTTACGAAAACGAAAACAATAATACCTCTTACGAGTATAAAATCACGTCCTTTACCAAAATACCCTTTCATAAAAATATTATCATTTACAAAAAATAACCTCTTTTACGAAACATAATAACATTCCTTACAACAATAATATCCCTTACTATCCCTTACCTCAGTATAATACTCAATCTGTCTAGATTATCGGATATTATGCTGACGAACACTTGCACTGTTATCAACACTCAAAGTATCTAAATACTCACAAGAAATACGCTCGATATTATAGAGAGAAAATTTTCTGATTCTGGTGTGTTTTTCATTTCTAACTAAGCACCCTATTTATAGGAAAATGCCAGAATATCTATGTTGACCAAACCTGCTATCGGAGGCTTTTACTCCTTTGAATTTGTACGCACACCTCTTCCAAGTTCAGCATTTATTCCACACAAAAAATAAAAGTGGGGCTCACCCATGTTTTTAATAAATATTTATTTTCGAAACTTCAATAATTCATAATAAATAGCTCTTTTATCAGAAAAAAATGAATCTTATGATCATTCCATAGGAAATTTAATTCTCTACAACTTTGTAGAAGAAAGTTTTTTCAAATTTCGAATGAAAAATGACCGAAATTCACATACAGATGATTTTTCGATTTTCCTCTCATTCTCTTCTCTCTCCCCCTTTTCTCCTTCTTCCTCCTCCTTTCTTTTTCTTTATCTATTTTCTTCCTTCTTTTTCCCCCACCAATTCCCACTAACTCTCTCTCTTCTCTCTCTCTCCCCTTTTTCTTCTTTCACCCTCATCATTTCCTCCACACACACACACAATTACGTACACACACACACACACATATATATATATATATATATTAACATATTTACAATTATTAAAAAATTCATTTTCTCTTTGCCAACTCATTTATTCATAAACCATGAATTTATTGTAAAAATATATCACCATTATTATATTAATATATTATCACATTATACACTTATAATGTAATATTATAATAATATATTCGAATGACATACGAGACACGCAGTATATATATGTGTATGTGAGAGTTATGCGATAGAATTTATGTGAAATAGTATTTTATTAATCTGTTGCACACGCGGTTTTTGGATAGCGAGCTGTTGGAATATGAACCAATTAAGTCTTTTGAGCAGTCACAGAAAAATAATGTTACTCTTACGTACAAATTTTCGCATAACTGTCATATATATATATACATACAAAATATGCGTTCCGCATGTTAAGAAGGGGCTCACAATATGCATCCGTGTGTTTGTGAGAGTTATGTAAAAAAATTTATGTAATAGTAGCATTGTTGGACACAAAATGGTGCATTTGAAACTCAGAAAAGGAAAGGCAAAGGAAAAAAGATTTTGTAAACAAAATCAAAAATAAAATAAAAAAATATCAGGAAACTAGTTAAAAACTGTCTAACTCAGTTAGAGAACCCATCGGTGTATAGGTAAAACTAAATCACTCATAAAATAAATCTAAGTAGCTAGTTACATCTTGAAAAAACTAATAATAATCAAGCACAAATGTTGTTAATTATAATATATTATTAAAAAAGCTCCAATAAACTTTTTTTTCATTAATATTTTCCTCAAGTATTGTTTTAAGTTCCGAAGATCCACAAGATATATATCTAGTGTTTGCCAATGTATATAAAATGAGCAATGTTACTATCACATAAAAAGTATCACATAACTCTCACATACACACACGTACATACTGTGGGTCCCTGCCTGACATGCGGGACTCGAAGTATATATGTGTGTGTATGTGAGAATTATGTGATAGTAACATTAGTTATATAAAATTGTAAAAAATATTAGTATCATATTATCCTGAAATGACCTAATTAGTTTGACATAAAAAGGAAAAATAAAATCTGCTAGCTAGGTAACTAGTACATACAATTTTCTGTTTTAAAACTGAAATTCAGACAATCATATCAAAAATTATACCAGCAAATTTCTGGGTCCTTGATCAAAACTCGAATATATATCAACTAAAAGCTATAAAAGCATATGTTAAACCAACACCAGTAAAAGACAATGGAGAATACAAGTTCAAATGACCAAATTAAAAGCCAGAATGAACCGACGTTGCTTCGTAAAAATAAATCCCCGCGGTTTGTTTAATTAATATATGCACCAAAAATATATGTAAGACAATATGCAAGGTAAGCATAATCCCTTCAATGTACGAAAATCAGTAATAAAAACTCAGAAAATCAACCCAAGAAACTAGATTTCTATTGTTCAAAAAACAAAACACTTCAGTTTAGACTAGTTGTGTAGCAAAAATCCCACCTAAGCTACAAGTAGCAGTGCAAAATTGTCTCATTTCGCGCTACTATATACTTATTCCTTAAAAGGTCTGAACTGAACAAATTACAAAAGTCAACAAGCTAAACTTGCATAAAAAAATATAGTCAGTACGTAGTACTATCGGGATCAGGAGAAGGCATGCGATCTTTAAACATCCGTTGACATGAGATTATCAGTGTTAATATCAGGTTGTGCTGAAAAATGGCCAAGGACCTCCTTTGTTTCTTCCCAGACTCCTCCTTGATCACGTTCTTCTGGTTTAACATGACTAGAATAATATGGATAAGGATGATTGATCGTATTAGGCTGGATGTCGTTTTGTGTGGAATAGGGCTGCTGCAACTGATCTATCACCGATGATGATGATGCTCCAATCATCTGCTGCATATGATTTGAATAATCATGAAAATGATCAAAAGGAACCACAGCTTGATTTAAATAATTAACCGACGGATCGACTACCATAGCTTGATTTGAATAATCGAAGCCAAATGGAACCATATCTTGATTTGGATTGAAGGGAGCAATATCATGTACTTGATCAGGTGCTCCTGTAAACTCATGATTCTGAAAATGATCTGCGAGTTCATCATGTTGATTGTCAAAAGGCATGAAATATCCCATAGGTGTTTCGTCGTCGCTAGCCATTTGATCATGGGAGAACATGTAGCTCTCATTGTCATTATAACCGCTATGCACGACTATTTGTTTGGAGGCCATGGAAGCAGCTGGCTGGATGGGCGCCGAATTCAGGGGTTGAGCATTGTTATTAATTACTACTACTTCTTGATTCTCAACTTCTGTAACTTGGGGCGGCAGATCATTTCTTATAATGCCCGTTGGAGGTTTTGAATTATCATATATCCTGCATAAAATATAATCATCCAACTACAAAACCCAAAAAATACAATCAAGAGTTAGTCTCGAGTAAAATATAGTCGCATTTGTAAAACTTACAAATATATATTACTTCCGTCTCATAATAAGTGTTTTTTAACTTAAATCACACATATCAATACACAAGTTAAAATGACAAAAATACCCTTAATATACTTTATTTGTTTTATTTGTGACTTTTTTTATTTTCTTTTGGTCTCTCTTTTTCTTTCTTCAACCTTTCAACTTTTCAATAAATACCATTGGTTGCATAAGGGCACATATGGAAAAATATTGAAAAAATTGTATTGAAATTCTAACCCATCACTTATTTTGAGAAAAAATGTTAAGCCTAAAAAAGCACTTATTGTGAAACGGAGGTAGTATTAATTAAGGATTATTTGTTTAACAGAGTGATATGATAATGGACGAAAACAAATTCAAGCACCTTGTGTCATTTTCTATATATAATAATTATTTCACTAAAAAATATACCGTACGTACGTCTCATCATTTAAACAAAATAAAATTGACAAATTAGATTAATTTTGTGAAACAGACGTAATAATTACCTTCATGTAATCGTGGTTTTCTGTTCTTTGACACTCTGGAGCATTCTTGACTCTATACTCATGCATAATCCAACAAGTTTTACTGCCTGCTGGAGGTTTTCCCATGTAGAATACCAAAGCCTTACGACAGCCAACCTCCTCACCGTTATGTTCGATGGCTTTATCAGCTCCCGTAGCCTTCCAATATCCATCACCTGCAGAGCGATTCGGTCGAACTCCATTCCATATTACTGTTATAAGTTATGATTCCATATTACTGTTATAAGTTATGATTGCGGTGTCTGATGTTTGAAGATTAATTGTACTTGTGGTTTGATTAAGATGCTTAATTAAACCAAGAAGTTTAAAACCATAATTTAAGCATCAAGAAGCTTAATTAAATTAATCAAGAAGCTATAATTAAACCCCTAATTTAAGCATCAAGAAGCTTAATTAAATTAATCAAGAAGCTAAATTAAATTAATTAATAAGAGACTATATTAAATTAATTCTACGTACATTGCATGCATCAGGAAGCTTAATTAAATTAATCAAGAAGCTATATAAAGTACCCTAATTAATTTGCATTCTAACAAGTACGCAGTCCGTCTATTTTCCTCTACTGAAACGAAGCTATATAAATAAAAAACAAAAGGAGCAAGAAAACTAATAATGATTGTAGTGTTCACCTGCTAGTTTTTGAGGATTTTTTAAGTAGATATTACATTCATGAATCTTATTGGGCGGGAGTTCTTCGTTATTGATCCTTTTTTGCAA
Organism: Panax stipuleanatus; assembly: GCA_020205555.1. Taxonomy (NCBI): domain Eukaryota; kingdom Viridiplantae; phylum Streptophyta; class Magnoliopsida; order Apiales; family Araliaceae; genus Panax; species Panax stipuleanatus. The sequence goes on from CM035122.1 coordinate 153,448,741, forward strand.
GTACCAGATGAGCTCTTCATCGGTTGGTTTAAACCGATAACCAGGTGGAATCCTTTTCAAATAACTCTGGGAAGCAGCAGCAGTAGGGTTTACTTTCCGATTTTGGTCTTCCATTATAATAGGACTCAGACATACAATGGGGAATGGACGAAAAGGGAAGGGAGGAGATAATTACAACGCTAAATAGAATGAAGAACGAAGATTACGGTTTCAACTTAAATAACTCTAACATTAATTTGGAATTCTATTTGGATTTGGATTTGTATCCCTCTGCGGCTCTGCCAAGTGGAAAATTAGAGATAAACATGCACGAGTTTTTGTGTTTATCCACTTAATTGTACGTATATTAAGCAAAATTTGTAAACTATATAATTAATTAGTAATATTTCTAATTAACTTAGTTTGAAATTATCCTTTAACTAATATAAGTTGGATTTTAAAATTTTCATATTTTATTTTAAATTATTAAAAATATTAATTATTTAAAAAAATATTTTATTCTAAAATATTAAATATAATTATTATTTTAAAAATAATATTTTCTTTTAAAATAATTATTTTATTTTAAAATATTAAAAATAATTATTATTTTAAAAATAAAAATTTATTTTAAAATAGTAAATATAATTATTATTTTAAAAATAATATTTTACTTTAAAATATTAAAAATATTTATTTTATTTTAAAATATTAAAAATATTTATTTTATTTTAAAATATTAAAAATCGGATTGAGTCAAACTGGGTCAGATTAGGGTCAAATCAGGTTGAAGAATGGAAACGCTAAAAATGTCACTTTAAAAACTTAATTGACGAAAAATAAACTTTAAGGACGACATTGAAAGTAAGTGAAAACTTGAAAACTTGAAAACTTGAAGGGACAGGAGTGTCATTCAGTCTTTAACTAATCTAAGTTGGATTTTATTTTTTAGAACAGATTGCATATATGCAACCGAAATATTTTATCTTTAACTATATACTGCAATTTTTATTTGGAGGGCTAAATTACAGTTCCTATAAGGGCATTGATATTAACAGGCTAAAATGATAAACACAAGGCAATTTTCTTTTCTTTTTATTAATTAGACAAATTTCCCTTCTTCGCAAAACATACGGACCCAGTTCTCGCTTCATTAATTAGACAAATAATTCATCGCTTCATTAATTTTTTTACTAATTTATTGCTTTCTAAATTGAGTTGATTTTCTACTAGGATTCCATATTACTATTATAATTTATGATTGCGCTGTTTGATGTTTGAAGATTAATTGTTCTTGTGATTTGATTAAGATGCTTAATTAAACCAAGAAGCTTTAAAACCCTAATTTAAGCATCAAGAAGCTTAATTAAATTAATTAAGAAGCTAAATTAAATTAATTAATAAGAGGCTATATTAAATTAATTCTACGTACATTACATGCATCAGGAAGCTTAATTAAATTAATCAAGAAGCTATATAAAGTACCCTAATTAATTTGCATTCTAACAAGTACGCAGTCCGTCTACTTTCCTCTAGTGAAACGAAGCTATATAAATAAAAATCAAAAGGAGCAAGAAAACTAATAATAATTGTAGTGTTCACCTGCTAGTTTTTGAGGATTTTTAATGTAGATATTACATTCATGAATCTTATTGGGCGGGAGTTCTTCGTTGTTGATCCATTTTTGCAAGTACCAGATGAGCTCTTCATCGGTTGGTTTAAAACGATAACCAGGTGGAATCCTTTTCAAATAACTCTAGGAAGCAGCAGCAGTAGGGTTTACTTTCCGGTTTTGGTCTTCCATTATAATAGGACTCAGACATACAATGGGGAATGGACGAAAAGGGAGGGGAGGAGATAATTACAACGCTAAATAGAATGAAGAACGAAGATTACGGTTTCAACTTAAATAACTCTAACATTAATTTGGAATTCTATTTGGATTTAGATTTTTATCCCTCTGCGGCTCTGCCAAGTGGAAGATTAGAGATAAACATGCACGAGTTTTTGTGTTTATCCACTTAATTGTACGTATATTAAGCAAAATTTGTAAACTATATAATTAATTAGTAATATTTCTAATTAACTTAGTTTGAAATTATCCTTTAACTAATATAAGTTGGATTTTAAAATTTTCATATTTTATTTTAAATTATTAAAAATATTAATTATTTAAAAAAATATTTTATTCTAAAATATTAAATATAATTATTATTTTAAAAATAATATTTTCTTTTAAAATAATTATTTTATTTTAAAATATTAAAAATAATTATTATTTTAAAAATAAAAATTTATTTTAAAATAGTAAATATAATTATTATTTTAAAAATAATATTTTACTTTAAAATATTAAAAATATTTATTTTATTTTAAAATATTAAAAATCGGGTTGAGTCAAACTGGGTCAAATTAGGGTCAAATCAGGTTGAAGAATGGAAACGCTAAAAATGTCACTTTAAAAACTTAATTGACGAAAAAAATTTTAAGGACAACATTGAAAGTAAGTGAAAACTTGAAAACTTGAAAGGACAAGAGTGTCATTCAGTCTTTAACTAATCTAAGTTGGATTTTATTTTTTAGAACAGATTGCAGATATGCAACCGAAATATTTTATCTTTAACTATATACCGCAATTTTTATTTGGAGGGCTAAATTACAGTTCCTATAAGGGCATTGATATTAACAGGCTCAAATGATAAACACAAGGCAATTATCTTTTCTTTTTATTAATTAGACAAATTTCCCTTCTTCTCAAACTTACGGACCCAGTTCTCTCCCCCTCGCCCCCCCACCCCCCCATAATTATTAATTACAATATCAAATTAATTCTTATGTTCGTTGCTTTGTGTCTATATTATTAATTAGCAGTAAAGAAAAAGTATAAAATAATTGTATGGTTCTTGACCCAGCGGTAACTTTGACTTATAGATTCATGAGGTCAATAGTTCGATTCTTTTGGTGTGTGAGTGTACGAAAATTAGCAAAAAAAAAGAGAGTATAAAATGATCCGTACCCGGTTTTACTAATATCCGTTTCTGTTTATTTTATTCGAATAACCAGATTACCCGGATATTCTGATATTCGAATTTGTTTATCAGTCACTTAATATAAAATTCATTCAAATTATTTACAAAAAATAAAGAAAAAATTGAATAATTACTCATCAAGAATCACAATTTAAAGTTTAAACCATACATATATTAATTAAACATCATAATCATAAAGGGAAGGAAAATAAATATATATTAAAAATATAAAAGAATAAATAATGAGTTTTAAATAAATATAAATGATTAAACTTTAGTTGTCAATCTTATTAAAATAAATAATGAGTTTTAAAGTATAGTTCATTAATGAATGAATGTTAATTTATTTATTTTTAATAAATACAATAAACAATACTCTAAATTACATTTCAAATAAGTTTTCATCATTTTCAAAATCCTAAATTTTCAAATGAATGATCTAATTATTAATGTTTAGATGTATATTAATAAGTGGATGTACATTTTATGTGTGTGGAGTAATACCGCAGTGTGTATGAATATTAATTTATAATCTATAATTAGATTCAAAAGTTTACATTAAATATTTAATTATTTTTTCTCAAATAGTTGATTAAAACTTTAATAATATGTTTATGGGGAGTTTTATTTATTATTTATCCTTAATACATAGATACATAGTTATAATTTTTTATTATTATTATATTTATGGAGAGTGTGAGTTATAATGTATGTGTGACAACTAGTTAATTAATCCAATTTGATACAAAATTGACATTGGGCTTACTTGAAATATTTGAACTTCTAGTTTCTAAATTATTAGGCAAATGAAAGTGACAAATACTCCTTCCACACTAAAATTCATAAACGTGAATCAATCTATTCAACCCCTAGATTAATTATAAATTAATTCAGACCTAACACATTTTAACAATAAAATTATATTGTCTGTTGATCTCGCCTCCCAACACGCAAGTAAGTTTTGAAAGTAACAAACTTGTAAGAAGCTAATAGCTATAATTTTGTTCTTGTAATATATAATTTTCTTATTAAATAATATATTTTAGATATTTTAACTTTATAATAGTAAAAATTCATTAACTATACTTAAATAAATTTATTAATATTATAATAAAAATGTTATTTCCTACTTTTTAGAAATGAAATGACATATTTTAAAAATAATTTTCGCATGATAATGAAAATTAATTATTATATAAGGAAGACCATTTAAAAAAAAAATTGTTTTGCTTATTATAATATATATATATATATATATATATAAAAGTTATTCGGATACGAATTCTAGATACGGATCCGAATCCTAATATTGGATTCCGAATATCTGTCGGTTATATTTACGGTCAGATATTATACGAATACGCCTATATCCGTATTCATATCCGTTTATTTGATGATATCTTTAAATCAAATACGATATATCCGTTATTTTTCAAATAAAAATAATATTTATTTTTTTTTCGAATATGAATGCGAACCCTACTTGTGTCTGAGGAATTGTACGTGCAATTTACTGTAATTTACTTTAAATATAAATTATAAAGTTATACGTGTTGATTTCTACTCCGTAGGGGATGTGTCCGGAAATTTAATACAAAGTGATATAATAAAAAGTTAGAATTCAGGATAAAATTTTTCTTTGTAAAAATGAATTAAAATTTTAAGAGTAGTGTTAGGGGTAATTTGATGACATATCATTTGATATGAGATTAAAATTTTGAGGCTAAAGTTTAGAGTAAAATATTCATGTAGATAATCATAATAATACTCATCACTCCTCAAATTTTTTCAAATAATAGTCAGTATTCCTCTAGTCTACCATATGTAACATTCACTAACCTTACACTATGTTTCTGTGTTTTAAAATAGATAAAAAAGAAAAGAAATAAGCGAAAAATTTAAGCTTTCACTACTACAAAAAAGTATATAGACAACGTTTAAAAAGCGTTGTAATAGGTCTCCCAAAAGTGATATATCTTTACAATTTCTATATTTATGAGTTTTTTAATAAACGAAAAAGAAAAAAAGGGATAGAAAATTTGGCTACTTTTCCTGCCAAAGTTTTCCATCTAAAATTGGTCTGATTTAGATCGAATAACAAATTAGAATGAGTAATATTTTTATAATTATATTCTCATATTATCCTCAATTTTCAGTATAATTAATTTTAAATTACAACTCATGTCCCCAATTTATTTGTTTTTAATACCTAAAGAAAAGATATTCCAACCGTAATAAGAGAAATTTACCCACCAAAGGCTACATGTGGCCTTGACCCAGAATAAGAAGCTTTGCCTATTGAAGTATCAATTATATCCTTCCAATTTCAATAAACTAACACTGTGACATCCCGAATTTTTAAGAATTTATAAATGAGAATTTAATAAATAAAATTCTTATTATCTGATATTTTGAGTTTGAGTATGTGTATACGTGTCATATATTGTGAAATATGTTAATTGATGTGAAGAAGATTTTAAATATTAATTTTAATATTTATTGAATTAAAATAAATATTTTAATTAAATTATTTATTGAGTTAAATAAATAATTATGTGATCAATATGGAGTAATGTAATTAAGTGTATTATATTAATTAAATAATTATTTAATATTTAATTTAATTAATATGTAATTATTTTATGTTATAGTTCTAATTTAATTGAGATAATTAAATTAGATGAAGTTATGTGGTAATTGTTACATGAAATTATAATTAGTGAGTAATTATAATTATGTGACAATTTTTATGTGATTAATTGATGTTAACTTTTAATTAATTAAATTAGAATGTTAAGATTTAATTAATTTAGTATAACATTAAAAATATGTGTTAAAGAATTTGTTAAAAGAATTAAAAGAGTTTTTAAAATCGTTTTTTCAAACAAGGCCTTTACTTTTGTTTTAATTTGTTCTGCCAAACGGGGCCTTAACTACTAAAAATCTGTTTTTAAAAATAATGTTATTTTTTCAAACAAGCCTTAGGGCCTTTTAAATTCTAAATGTTGTAACCTATATTTTAATTATAATAATTATATTTATTATAGGGTCATTATGTAATATAAGTTATATATGTTGTATTTATATTTTATATGTATAATATATTATATGTATATTACGTTAGTTAGAATTAGCTAAGGGTTAGTCTGTTAGAAACAAAAAAAAACAAAGAGAAAGAACAGAGTAAACTAGAGAGAAGAAAAAGAGAGAAAGAAGAAAGAGGAAGATTTTGAGAAATCAAAAGAGAAGATAATCACCATCATCTTCATCTTCTTCCTCTAGAAGCAAAGGTATAACCTAAGTTTATTGTTGTTTTTCATTGTTTTTATTCTCTGCAAATTGATTTTCATAATAAGCTATAAATTGATGATCAATGTGTTAGATTATGTATAAAAACTATTATATATGAGTTATATGATAGTTTATGTGATTAATTTCATGTAAAGATGATGAACATGAAGAAATTATTTTCATAGCAATTTACAATGAACTAACTTGAAAAAAATAGTTTCTTAAATATCAAAAATTATGTGTGATTATGCTATGTGTGACTCCCCCAGAATAGGTCCAATCCACCCAACCTATTCTGAGTCGCCAAGAAATACATGGTACAGAATTCAAATACAAATCTTTTATATCCAATTGTCGTACACAATACGACCACACATAAACTGTGAGTTTCAATACAAATAACAGTACTCGTACTCCTTATCAATGATACGTTACATAAAGGTACAGTCAATAACTGTTTTAGGAATTAAAATCTTTGAAAAATTCTCAAGGAAACCTTCGTACATGGGAGGCCATGCCTCTAAATTATAATAGATATCATAGGACTTGAGAATTAACCTTGGTTGACCTAATAGACCCCAAAGAAGAACGAGAAGATTACTATCCTGCTCATTCCAATGTGGGTATTCTCTTGCCATATAATTATCTCAATTTTTTCAAACTGAGAATTATATTCCAACCATACTCCAAGATTATATAGGTAGTGCTCATAGATATAATCAGCAAGTGGATGCGCACACCCATGTCTTATAATAACATGAAGTTGTATGTGGTTAGACATCTTGTATGATAGTGACAACACACCCTTTCAAAGTCGGGTTCACCTCACCTATAGTTGTTCACCAAAATCAACTGTTAAATGACGTATAAAATACGACACACACATTTTAAATCCTCAATACAATTATTCTCATACTGTTTTAAGGGAAACTTCAACAGTTATAGACCATCGTTCTATTCTCTTGTTATCCCCGCTCGACCCAGCTACATTCTTATTACCTACAAGAAATTGTGAAGCAAAAGGGTGAGCACAATTAGCCCAGTAAATAATATTATGACTAAAGATAATTAAATTATCAATAGTATTCATCAGTAATGAATCAGATCTTTAGAACCTTAGTCCTCAACAGTGAAAAATCTGATAAAATACAATAGACAACAAGTTTTAGATCAACAACTGCAGCGGAACATGCAATCCATTAGAAGAGTCAAGTAGAACATAATGTCTACTATCTTCTCCATGTTAAAAGTCCACCAACAATATTTCATCCCTGTAACATCAATCAACAGTTCATCTCCACAATTATGTAAATAGTTCATGATCATAATTATGTTGATAAATTCCTCTTCGCACCAAAGACGAAAATAATTTTCATCACCTGTCTTTACCTGAAACACCAAAGATTATGGTTATACCAAATCACAGTTCCTTTTCATAATCATACTAATAAATTCATCTTTGCACTCAAGCCAAAGATATTCATTTGTAACATCAATGGTCATGATTATACTAGTTTACAGCTTTTAGTCATAATCATGTTAGTCAATTCATCTTTGCACTACTGGCCAAAGATATTTAACAGTAACATCAAAGGTCATAATCATGCCAAACACCAGTCCATCTTTGCACTACGGGCCAAGATATTCATCAATCAACAGTTCATCTTTGCACTACGGGCCAAAGATATTCATCAATCAACAGTTCATCTTTGCACTACAGGCCAAAGATATTCATCAATCAACAGTTCATCTTTAAACTACGGGCCAAAGATATATTCATCAATCAACAGTTCATCTTTGCACTACGGGCCAAAGATATTCATTAATCAACAGTTCATCTTTGCACTACGGGTCAAAGATATTCAAGTTTCATATTTCAAAGATAACGATTAAAATTTAATAAGAAGATTTAAGTAAATACAAATTCAAGTGAAATGATATTAGATAAAACACAAATCTCAAAGAAATATCTAATCATTTCAAAATTTGTAGATGCAATATTTATAACCATGCTGATCAATTCACCTTTGCACTCAAGCTAAAGATATTCAATTGTAAGATCAATGGTCATGATCATATCAGTCAACAATTCATCTTTGCACTACTGGCCAAAGAGAACCCATAGTCATGGTCATACCAATAATCTATCCATCTTTACACTCAAGTCAAAGAGAACTTCCATCACCATAATTATAAAATATAATCAAGGATAAGTATTAGAGATTTATAATTCAATTTATTCAGAGTTCAAGAATATTCAAATTATCGACATGAAGATAAAAACATGGATCCAATCAAAGAAAAAAAAATTATAATTTTTTTTACCGTGAATAGTATCCCATGAATAGTGTAACCCGTGAATAGTAACTCGTGAATAGTACCCCATTATGAAAAGATTAAAATTTCCATAAGAAGTTCTGGCCAATATTGCAGTGAAATAATATTTCATACGAGTATGAAAGAATATACGAAACTGTAAATTAGATTTTCATCCGTCATGCGGTAATCCGCGTAGACAGATCATTTCCACAATTTAATAGAAATGAATACGAAGGGTGATTCACCACGCATGCGGTAATCCGCATAGACAGGTTATTCCCATAGATTATTAAGGAATTGAATGAATACAAAAAGTTTTCACCAAGCATGCGGTAATCCGCGTAGACATGTTACTCTCACAGATCAATAAAGAATGAATACGAATGATTATTCACCATGCATGCGGTAATCCACGTAGACAGGTTACTCCCACAGATCAATAAGGAATGAATACGAAGGATTATTCACCATGCATGCGGTAATCCGCGTAGACAGGTTATTCCCACAGATTAATAAGGAATAAAATGAATGCGAAATAAATAATACCGCTTACGAGAAAAATCATATCCCTTACGAATACAAAAACAATAATACCCCTTACGAGTATAAAATCACATCTTTTACCAAAATATTCTTTATCAAAATATCCTTTACGCAAGATAATATCATTTACGAAAATAATATCATTTACAATAAATAACTTCCTTTACGAAATATAATAACATCCCTTACCTCAGTAGAAGATTAAATACTGAAATAGTAACAGAATACTCTTTTTCTTTCTCTCTTCTTCTCTCTCTATAGCTTGATTATAACTTTGCTCTTCAAAATGGTATGAAAAATATGAATGGATGGAGGAGTATTTATAGGCTAGAAATTTTTTTGGTTAATTACACTTTAGTACCTCCATCTTTGCCTCAATTTTTAATTTAGTCCTTCAAGTTTATAAATCTTGCACCTCCACCCCTGCAACCACCCACCAACTATTTATTATCCACCAATAAGTGGGTCCCACATGTTAACCACCCATTAATTGCTCGTTTATCCGATTAATTCTCTGTTTGGTCAATTTTAACATCTGAAAATCAACTATTATCGAAATAAATGTCAATTTTCACTAACATTAATATTCCCAATACAATAAAAATATTTTTATCAACCATTCATCAATTATTATTTAAATTAATATTACAGAATCACAATAATGACAACCAGGTCGTTCCCAGAAAAGAGGGGGCCTTCCGATAAAGATTTCTTCTTACTGGCGCGCAATTAACTAACCCCTTTCCTAGACAGAACTTTCTAGACATTGCCAATAATGCTATCTAATAATATCATTTAAATAATATAACTGACCATTATTGATTTAATAATGTAAAATATTGTGCAGATGATACTGTGATAATAATTGAATCAATAATATGAGATACTGTGCAACAACTATTGTAGCAATTATTGAATACTGAGTGACTTTTTACGTAAGCATCAATAATCAAAGATATTGTGCAATACCGTGTGCTACTTTGCAACAACGCGTATTACTGTATTTTTATCACCGGGAATTTTAACAGTTTAACGGTAATAGTTTTACCGTTATTTTTAAAAAATTACTTCTGTCGCTTTTTATATCCGACATTCATTCCGTTGTGGGGTCCACCAATGACTGCGCCGTCGTACGAATATTCTCCGATAAAAGAATATTTCCCGACACAACGAATATGTTATGACCACTTGCTTACTTTGTTAAATTTGCACATATCACCCTTAACTTTAAACTTTTATCAATTTAACCATTTACTGAATAGGATAATAATTATAAGAAAATTAAATACTTTTTTTTCATAAAGTTCGGGGTCTTACACTATGATTATGAGAATTAAAGTTTAGATTATGATAATATATCAAGAAACAAAATTAACATACTTTGAATCATGTGATTTGGGTTAAAAACGAACTCACAGTGCCAAATTTCTTCAAAAACGCTTAAAAATAGTATTTTCTTTATAATCATGAAATTATATGTTTTGATTATGTGTTGTGGTGTTGTTGTATGTTAAAATCATGTTAGAAGTTTAAAATTTTATTTGTATAAAGTTTTATGTACATTGTGTTAGTTATAATCGGACTTTGGTGCCAAAAAATAAGCTAAATTGGCTTATTTCTCTGCAAGTTCGCTAGCCGGGGAACCCAACAGCAGGGAGCCCCGCCCCAGCGGGGATTTTGGCCTAGGAACACCCGCCCTAGCGGGGCTACAAGCTGTCCGAAGTGATTTAAGTAGTGTAATACAAAACTGCTTTGACCTCCTGTAGTAAAACGACTATAACTTTTTTATACGAGATTCGATTGAGTAGATTCAAGATGATCCGAAACAAGCACGAGTAGACCTACAACTTTCGTTCTTTAACTTTTTTTATTTGAGGTCGTTAGCAGGGGTCAAAATTGTCATCTTTGTGACTGATGCGTATTCGGAGGCAATCGGAGGACGTCGGACATGCACATACGCAAGTATAGTGCTGTCGACGATAATAAATATTGTTCTAAGTTATAAAACATGAATGTTAATAAATATAATGATGCTTAACATTAATAAATGATGTATTAGATAAGTTATATAAGCACACTAAGCATACACAAGAGAGACGAATCGGACGTGTGACGAATGAAGGTCAAAACGCCGTGACAAGTGTTAATATACGTAAAAAGTGTTTCAATTCAACTAAAATGAACACGATAAGATATGGAAGGGGGTTAATATAAAACCAATAAGGAGTCTTAACAAGACTTAAACACTTGAATGAACTTCGAGCATGACTAATAAGAAATATAGTGAGATATAAATTGAAAATTAACACAATCTAATTGAACATTGTGTATTAGTTAACAGGAAGGATTATGAGATGTAGAGTAAAATTATATTACAACTACTATGCGTTGCTATGTGACTAATAGTTGATGTGCATGATTATATAATTGTGTAGGGCACGTGAAGTGCAGATAACTGTAAGTTGTAAAATTGTTATTGGTAAACAACGATCAAGGCAAGTCTTTCAGTTCTTATTTTCTACGTGAACTTGATGATGAACTATTTTAAATTGCTTTGCAAAGAGCATGATATGTTATATATGTTGCAATCATAAAATGTTAAAGTCAATTTATGACTGCATTAATTGATTAAAGAATGTTGATTGAGTAAGGAACTCAATCTTTATATTTGTTATGTGAATTAAAGCATGTATGTCATGTTACTTTGATAATTATGAGATGTATGTTGAGCATGTTATTATGTGCTATGTGATGCATGAAATTGTTAGGTCTTGCTGAGCTGTCGAGTTCACTCTTGCAAATAACCACTTTTGCAGGTCAAGGATGCAAGGTAATGATGCGTGCTAATTGAATGTTAAGATCAATAGCGATGCAAGAAATTATTTATTCTAGATGAGTAATATGTTTGTTTTGGATGTATTATACTTGTTAAAGTTGTAAAGTTGAGCTATTCGATTTATAGTAGATATTGCTTGTGATGTAATACTTTGTATAGTAACTTAGAGGAAGCTGTGACGCCCCCAAAATAGGTTCAATACACAACCCACCTATTCTGGGTCTCCAAGAAATACATGGTACAGAATCCAAATAAAAATCTTCAAATTCTAACTTTTAAATTGTCGTACAAAATACGACCACAGTTAAACTGTGAGTTTCAATACAAATACAGTATCCAGACTCCAAATCAAAGATACGTTACAGAAAGGTACAGTCAATAACTGTTTTAGGAATTAAAATCTTTGAAAAATGCTCAAGAAAACCTTCGTACATGGGAGGCCATGCATCTAAGTTATAATAGATATCGTAGGACTCGAGAATTATCCTTGGTTGACCCAATAGACCCCAAAGAAAAATGAGAAGATTACTATCTTGTTCATTCCAATGGTGGGTCTTCTCTTGCCATATAATTATCTCTGTTGTCTCAAACTGAGAATTATATTCTAACCGCACTCCAAGATTATATAGGTAGTGTTCATGGATATAATCAGCAAGTGGATGTGCACAACCATGTCTTATGATGACATGAAGTCGTATGTGGTTAGACATCTTATATGATAGTGACAAAACACCCTTCCAAAATTGGGTTTACCTCACCTAAGTCAGGTCGCCAAAATCAACGGTTAAATGATGTATAAAATACGATATACTTATCTAAAATTTTCAATAAAATTATTTTCATACTGTTTGGTGGAAAACTTCAACAATTATAGACCCTCGTTCTATTCCCCTGTTATCCCCGCTAGACCCATCTACACTCTTATTACCTGAAAGGAATTGTGAAGTAAAAGGGTGAGCACAAATTGCCTAGTAAAGAATATCATGGCTAAAGATAATCAAATTATTAGTAGCATTCGTCAGTAATAAATCAGAGATTTAGAATATATGGTAGATGATAAAACTTTTCAACCATAGTTGCAGCGGAACAAACAATCCATTAGAAAAGTCAAATAGACCATAATGTCTATTATCATCTCCATGTTAAAAGTCCACCAACAACGTTTTATTCTTGTAACATCAATCAACAGTTCCTGTCCACAATCATGTGAATAATTCATAATCATATTTGTGTTACTAAATTCCTCTTCACACCCAGGACGAAGATAACTTTCATCACATGTCTTTACCTGAAACACCAAAGATCATGGTTATACCAAATCACAGTTCCTGTTCATAATCATGCTAATCAATTCATCTTTGCACTACGGGCCAAAGATATTCAACAATTAATCATTCATCTTTGCACTACAGGCCAAAGATATTCATCAATAGCTCATCTTTGCACTACATGCCAAAGATATTCACAAATCAACCGCTCATCTTTGCACTACAGGCCAAAGATATTTATCAATAGTTCATCTTTGCACTACAGGCCAAAGATATACATAAATCAACAGCTCATCTTTGCACTACAGGCCAAAGATATTCATCAATAGTTCATCTTTGCACTACAGGCCAAAGATATTCAAATCTCAAAGAAATATCTAATCATTTCAAAATTCATAGAAATAACATTTATAACCATGTTGATCAATTCACCTTTGCACTTAATCTAAAGATATTCAATTGCAAACTCAATGGTCATGATCATACCAGTCAACAATTTATCTTTGCACTACTGGCCAAAGAGAACCCATAGTCATGGTCATACCAATAATTTACCCATCTTTACACTCAAGTCAAAGAGAACTTCCATCACCATGATTATAAAATGTTATATATAACAGTAAGAACAATATAATCAAAACATGGATCTAATTTTAAGAGTAAAATTCATAAATCAAAGATAATTTGGACATGAAAAAAAAATATTATTTTTTTTACCGTGAATAGTATCCCATAAATAGTAACTCGTGAATAGTAACTCATAAATAGTAACCCATGAATAGTAACTCGTAAATAGTAACCCACGAATAGTAACTAGTGAATAGTAACTCATAAATAGTAACTCGTGAATAGTAACCCATGAATAGTAACTATTGAATAGTAACTCATGAATAGTAACTCGTGAATAGTAACTCCGACATGAAAATATAAAATTTTCATAATAAAGTTTAGACCAATATTCCGGTGAAATGATATTGAAAGAAATAACAACATTTACAAGGAAAATAACATCCCTTACCATCCCTTACGAATACGAAAACAATAATACCTCTTACGAGTATAAAATCACGTCCTTTACCAAAATACCCTTTCATAAAAATATTATCATTTACAAAAAATAACATCTTTTACGAAACATAATAACATTCCTTACAACAATAATATCCCTTACTATCCCTTACCTCAGTATAATACTCAATCTGTCTAGATTATCGGATATTATGCTGACGAACGCTTGCACTGTTATCAACACTCAAAGTATCTAAATACTCACAAGAAATACGCTCGATATTATAGAGAGAAAATTTTCTGATTCTGGTGTGTTTTTCATTTCTAACTAAGCACCCTATTTATAGGAAAATGCCAGAATATCTATGTTGACCAAACCTGCTATCGGAGGCTTTTACTCCTTTGAATTTGTACGCACACCTCTTCCAAGTTCAGCATTTATTCCACACAAAAAATAAAAGTGGGGCTCACCCATGTTTTTAATAAATATTTATTTTCGAAACTTCAATAATTCATAATAAATAGCTCTTTTATCAGAAAAAAATGAATCTTATGATCATTCCATAGGAAATTTAATTCTCTACAACTTTGTAGAAGAAAGTTTTTTCAAATTCCGAATGAAAAATGACCGAAATTCACATACAGATGATTTTTCAATTTTCCTCTCATTCTCTTCTCTCTCCCCCTTTTCTCCTTCTTCTCCTCCTTTCTTTATCTTTATCTATTTTCTTCCTTCTTTTTCCCCCACCAATTCCCACTAACTCTCTCTCTTCTCTCTCTCTCCCCCTTTTCTTCTTTCACCCTCATCATTTCCTCCACACACACACACACAATTACGTACACACACACACATATATATATATATATATATATATTAACATATTTACAATTATTAAAAAATTCATTTTCTCTTTGCCAACTCATTTATTCATAAACCATGAATTTATTGTAAAAATATATCACCATTATTATATTAATATATTATCACATTATACACTTATAATGTAATATTATAATAATATATTCGAATGACATACGAGACACGCAATATATATATGTGTATGTGAGAGTTATGCGATAGAATTTATGTGAAATAGTATTTTATTAATCTGTTGCACACACGGTTTTTGGATAGCGAGCTGTTGGAATATGAACCAATTAAGTCTTTTGAGCAGTCACAGAAAAATAATGTTACTCTTACGTACAAATTTTCGCATAACTGTCATATATATATATACATACAAAATATGCGTTCCGCATGTTAAGAAGGGGCTCACAATATGCATCCGTGTGTTTGTGAGAGTTATGTAAAAAATTTATGTAATAGTAGCATTGTTGGACACAAAATGGTGCATTTGAAACTCAGAAAAGGAAAGGCAAAGGAAAAAAGATTTTGTAAACAAAATCAAAAATAAAATAAAAAAATATCAGGAAACTAGTTAAAAACTGTCTAACTCAGTTAGAGAACCCATCGGTGTATAGGTAAAACTAAATCACTCATAAAATAAATCTAAGTAGCTAGTTACATCTTGAAAAAACTAATAATAATCAAGCACAAATGTTGTTAATTATAATATATTATTAAAAAAGCTCCAATAAACTTTTTTTTCATTAATATTTTCCTCAAGTATTGTTTTAAGTTCCGAAGATCCACAAGATATATATCTAGTGTTTGCCAATGTATATAAAATGAGCAATGTTACTATCACATAAAAAGTATCACATAACTCTCACATACACACACATACATACTGTGGGTCCCTGCCTGACATGCGGGACTCGAAGTATATATGTGTGTGTATGTGAGAATTATGTGATAGTAACATTAGTTATATAAAATTGTAAAAAATATTAGTATCATATTATCCTGAAATGACCTAATTAGTTTGACATAAAAAGGAAAAATAAAATCTGCTAGCTAGGTAACTAGTACATACAATTTTCTGTTTTAAAACTGAAATTCAGACAATCATATCAAAAATTATACCAGCAAATTTCTGGGTCCTTGATCAAAACTCGAATATATATCAACTAAAAGCTATAAAAGCATATGTTAAACCAACACCAGTAAAAGACAATGGAGAATACAAGTTCAAATGACCAAATTAAAAGCCAGAATGAACCGACGTTGCTTCGTAAAAATAAATCCCCGCGGTTTGTTTAATTAATATATGCACCAAAAATATATGTAAGACAATATGCAAGGTAAGCATAATCCCTTCAATGTACGAAAATCAGTAATAAAAACTCAGAAAATCAACCCAAGAAACTAGATTTCTATTGTTCAAAAAACAAAACACTTCAGTTTAGACTAGTTGTGTAGCAAAAATCCCACCTAAGCTACAAGTAGCAGTGCAAAATTGTCTCATTTCGCGCTACTATATACTTATTCCTTAAAAGGTCTGAACTGAACAAATTACAAAAGTCAACAAGCTAAACTTGCATAAAAAAAATACTAGTCAGTACGTAGTACTATCGGGATCAGGAGAAGGCATGCGATCTTTAAACATCCGTTGACATGAGATTATCAGTGTTAATATCAGGTTGTGCTGAAAAATGGCCAAGGACCTCCTTTGTTTCTTCCCAGACTCCTCCTTGATCACGTTCTTCTGGTTTAACATGACTAGAATAATATGGATAAGGATGATTGATCGTATTAGGCTGGATGTCGTTTTGTGTGGAATAGGGCTGCTGCAACTGATCTATCACCGATGATGATGATGCTCCAATCATCTGCTGCATATGATTTGAATAATCATGAAAATGATCAAAAGGAACCACAGCTTGATTTAAATAATTAACCGACGGATCGACTACCATAGCTTGATTTGAATAATCGAAGCCAAATGGAACCATATCTTGATTTGGATTGAAGGGAGCAATATCATGTACTTGATCAGGTGCTCCTGTAAACTCATGATTCTGAAAATGATCTGCGAGTTCATCATGTTGATTGTCAAAAGGCATGAAATATCCCATAGGTGTTTCGTCGTCGCTAGCCATTTGATCATTGGGAGAACATGTAGCTCTCATTGTCATTATAACCGCTATGCACGACTATTTGTTTGGAGGCCATGGAAGCAGCTGGCTGGATGGGCGCCGAATTCAGGGGTTGAGCATTGTTATTAATTACTACTACTTCTTGATTCTCAACTTCTGTAACTTGGGGCGGCAGATCATTTCTTATAATGCCCGTTGGAGGTTTTGAATTATCATATATCCTGCATAAAATATAATCATCCAACTACAAAACCCAAAAAATACAATCAAGAGTTAGTCTCGAGTAAAATATAGTCGCATTTGTAAAACTTACAAATATATATTACTTCCGTCTCATAATAAGTGTTTTTTTAACTTAAATCACACATATCAATACACAAGTTAAAATGACAAAAATACCCTTAATATACTTTCTTTGTTTTATTTGTGACTTTTTTTATTTCCTTTTGGTCTCTCTTTCTCTTTCTTCAACCTTTCAATACTTCAATAAATACCATTGGTTGCATAAGGGCACATATGGAAAAATATTGAAAAAATTGTATTGAAATTCTAACCCATCACTTATTTTGGGAAAAAAATATTAAGCCTAAAAAAGCACTTATTGTGGGACGGAGGTAGTATTAATTAAGGATTATTTGTTTAACAGAGTGATATGATAATGGACGATAACAAATTCAAGCACCTTGTGTCATTTTCTATATATAATAATTATTTCACTAAAAAATATACCGTACGTACGTCTCATCATTTAAACAAAATAAAATTGACAAATTAGATTATTTTTGTGAAACAGACGTAATAATTACCTTCATGTAATCGTGGTTTTCTGTTCTTTGACACTCTGGAGCATTCTTGACTCTATACTCATGCATAATCCAACAAGTTTTACTGCCTGCTGGAGGTTTTCCCATGTAGAATACCAAAGCCTTACGACAGCCAACCTCCTCACCGTTATGTTCGATGGCTTTATCAGCTCCCGTAGCCTTCCAATATCCATCACCTGCAGAGCGATTCGGTCGAACTCCATTCTTGTACTTCCGTTGTCTTGGAGTAAAGAAGTATATATCCTTCTCATTACTCGACTTGTATTCTTCTGTATACATGAATACACAAGATATTATTTATTAGCTTTTCTGCCCCTGAACAATGTTTTAAAACAAATAGTTAAAACTTTAAAGATTAGAATATATATTTTGTAAGGGAAAAATAATTCATCGCTTCATTAATTTTTCTACTAATTTATTGCTTTCTAAATTGAGTTGATTTTCTACTAGGATTCCATATTACTGTTATAAGTTATGATTGCGGTGTCTGATGTTTGAAGATTAATTGTACTTGTGGTTTGATTAAGATGCTTAATTAAACCAAGAAGTTTAAAACCATAATTTAAGCATCAAGAAGCTTAATCAAATTAATCAAGAAGCTATAATTAAACCCCTAATTTAAGCATCAAGAAGCTTAATTAAATTAATCAAGAAGCTAAATTAAATTAATTAATAAGAGACTATATTAAATTAATTCTACGTACATTGCATGCATCAGGAAGCTTAATTAAATTAATCAAGAAGCTATATAAAGTACCCTAATTAATTTGCATTCTAACAAGTACGCAGTCCGTCTATTTTCCTCTACTGAAACGAAGCTATATAAATAAAAAACAAAAGGAGTAAGAAAACTAATAATAATTGTAGTGTTCACCTGCTAGTTTTTGAGGATTTTTTAAGTAGATATTACATTCATGAATCTTATTGGGCGGGAGTTCTTCGTTATTGATCTTTTGTTGCAAGTACCAGATGAGCTCTTCATCGGTTGGTTTAAACCGATAACCAGGTGGAATCCTTTTCAAATAACTCTGGGAAGCAGCAGCAGTAGGGTTTACTTTCCGATTTTGGTCTTCCATTATAATAGGACTCAGACATACAATGGGGAATGGACGAAAAGGGAAGGGAGGAGATAATTACAACGCTAAATAGAATGAAGAACGAAGATTATGGTTTCAACTTAAATAACTCTAACATTAATTTGGAATTCTATTTGGATTTGGATTTGTATCCCTCTGCGGCTCTGCCAAGTGGAAAATTAGAGATAAACATGCACGAGTTTTTGTGTTTATCCACTTAATTGTACGTATATTAAGCAAAATTTGTAAACTATATAATTAATTAGTAATATTTCTAATTAACTTAGTTTGAAATTATCCTTTAACTAATATAAGTTGGATTTTAAAATTTTCATATTTTATTTTAAATTATTAAAAATATTAATTATTTAAAAAAATATTTTATTCTAAAATATTAAATATAATTATTATTTTAAAAATAATATTTTCTTTTAAAATAATTATTTTATTTTAAAATATTAAAAATAATTATTATTTTAAAAATAAAAATTTATTTTAAAATAGTAAATATAATTATTATTTTAAAAATAATATTTTACTTTAAAATATTAAAAATATTTATTTAAAATATTAAAAATATTAATTTTATTTTAAAATATTAAAAATCGGGTTGAGTCAAACTGGGTCGGATTAGGGTCAAATCAGGTTGAAGAATGGAAACGCTAAAAATGTCACTTTAAAAACTTAATTGACGAAAAATAAACTTTAAGGACGACATTGAAAGTAAGTGAAAACTTGAAAACTTGAAGGGACAGGAGTGTCATTCAGTCTTTAACTAATCTAAGTTGGATTTTATTTTTTTAGAACAGATTGCATATATGCAACCGAAATATTTTATCTTTAACTATATACTGCAATTTATATTTGGAGGGCTAAATTACAGTTCCTATAAGGGCATTGATATTAACAGGCTAAAATGATAAACACAAGGCAATTATCTTTTCTTTTTATTAATTAGACAAATTTTCCTTCTTCTCAAAACAAACGGACCCAGTTCTCGCTTCATTAATTAGACAAATAATTCATCCCTTCATTAATTTTTCTACTAATTTATTGCTTTCTAAATTGAGTTGATTTTCTACTAGGATTCCATATTACTATTATAATTTATGATTGCGTTGTTTGATGTTTGAAGATTAATTGTGCTTGTGGTTTGATTAAGATGCTTAATTAAACCAAGAATCTTTAAAACCCAAATTTAAGCATCAAGAAGCTTAATTAAATTAATAAAGAAGCTATAATTAAACCCCTAATTTAAGCATCGGAAAGCTTAATTAAATTAATCAAGAAGCTAAATTAAATTAATTAATAAGAGGCTATATTAAATTAATTCTACGTACATTGCATGCATAAGGAAGCTTAATTAAATTAATCAAGAAGCTATATAAAGTACCCTAATTAATTTGCATTCTAACAAGTACGCAGTTCGTCTACTTTCCTCTACTGAAACGAAGCTATATAAATAAAAAACAAAAGGAGCAAGAAAACTAATAATAATTGTAGTGTAAACCTGCTAGTTTTTGAGGATTTTTTAAGTAGATATTACATTCATGAATCTTATTGGCACTACAAAAAAATGGTGCTTTGGCAACAAACAGTTTTCGTTGCTAAATGTGTGAAATTTCGTTGCCAAAGGGCATTTGCAACGATTTTTCGATCGTTGGACCTTTCGTTGCGCAATGAGCGTTGCTAATTGTCTAGCAACAAAATATTTTTTTTCGTTGCCGAAAGTAAGATATTTCGCAACGAAATTTTAGTTTAGTGTACAATCATAGATCATTTAGCAACGAAATATTTTGTAGCAAATTTATTAAGAAATTGTTACTGAAAAGCAACTTTCGTTGCAAAATCCACGTAATTGGCAACGAAAAGAGTTTTTTTTTTCTCAACGAAGATAAAATTCGTTGCATTTGATACACATTTGCCAACGATGTTTGTCGTTACTCAACAATATAGAAATTGTTGCCTTAATTGGGTTTCGTTGCTAATTGAGTACTTTTTGGTAACGATGTTTGTTGCTAAATGTATAAAATAAACCGGTTATATATTAATTTGCAACGATATTTTGCGTTGCCGTTGGTTTTGTTATGGATAATTATGATCAATTAGTAACGATACTATTCGAAGGTGATTGTTTTTAGAGAGCAACAAAAGTTATTGTCAATTAGCAACGACACTATATGTTGCGGTTTGCTTTTTCTATGCAACAAAAGTTGTTATAATTTGCAACGATATAAATATTGCCTTTTCTTTTGTTATGTAACGAATGTCAAAATTATTTACAAACAAAATAAATTGTGGCTCAATAACCCCATAACAAATTATGACAGAAATACAAAAAACTCAAATATTATTAATTAAATAAAAATCATTCGGTACATGATCATTCATCATTTTTACAATCAACTATCAACTTTGTACGACTGAAAACTACAAAGCCCGTCTTAGTTGACACTATCTGCCATCAAGAGGTTAAAACTAGTGCCACATATGAAAAAAAAATCAAGAAAGAAATGTTTATAATGGGAAACAATACTTAAGATTGTTACAGATGAGTTTCAACTATGGGTCATCCTCCAGGTATTCTGTTAATATTAAAACAGCATCAGCCACTCCACCAATAAACAGGTTAATACCTGTGATATTTCTACAAATTTCAGCAAGTATCAGCAACCCCCTGCCACGAGGTAAACCCTGCATAGTGAAGTAATTTACAAGTAAGGATAAATCAATGTTGAGGACTTGCATTTTGCAAATGGAACCAAAACTAAATAACAGAGAAGTACATTTAATTTCAGGCTATCTACAATACCAGGACCTGATATAATGTGAGCATGACTATATCTGCCCAATCCAGTATATGAAAGATACCTCTATACACAAGATGGTAAAAGTTCAGCTCAGCTAATGAAAGTAACAGAAAAGTAAATACTACAGACCAAGTATAGAAAAATAAAATTAAAAACTTCACCCTTCATATTGCATTGTCACTGTGTTACCAATGTCAGCAAACTTACAATCTTCAAATATTAGGAAGTTGTGTCTTTGTGCAATCTTTAACAGATTTAAGTAAATTAGTAAGAAGTTGACAATATTTTTTGCAATTGAGTTGAATTTTGGGCGTCCATTTGCTTACTTGCGACTTGTGAGCCACTTGAAGGGAAAAAAGAAAGAAAGCATAAAATAGGAGCAGAAGAACCACAATCCACTTAAAGAAAAATAAAATAAAATAGAAGAAGAAGAATTTCAAGTATTATGCTGTTTAGTTGATATGAAATTAATGTGGCAAACCACTTCTAGAAATTCTCACTGTTCTGTAGGAATCTGCAAACGTTGTGGACAACGTTTATGGCTTGTATTATTTCTCCTAACAGCTTTCTTTACTACCTCTCTTTATGCCGTACAGAAAAAATGGGAGGAACAATTGAGCAATCATCTAAAGCAATTGCTGATCTATCCGTTGACAACTCTAATCCTATGCAATCAGAACCAGAAGTTTTCAGCAAGAAGTAAGTTGCAAACTCACACAAATCCAACATTCATAAATTTGATATGGATTCATTCAAGTTTTGAATGCAACAAATATTTGAAATGACAACAAGTGCGTGCATTTCCCTATCAAAGCCCTTGAACTAACCTTTTAGACACGAAGGGCATTCTGAGGCTGAATCGTGTGGATTCACCAAAATTTTGGAATAGAGGGAGTAGTAGCTTTCTGCCATCACTCTTTTGCTGTCTCCGTACATACATATATATACATACATACATACATACATACATATGTATACACAAATTATGCATCTATCATATATTTTCTGCCATGATAGAATCTTATTTTGAATTCTTTTGATTTTACAACTATAGCGCTCGCAAGAAAGAACTGAAAAATAAACAGAAAGTGGAGGAACGACGACATAAGGAGGAGGAGAAGGAGAAAAAGGTACACTCTCAGCTGTTTTTGATTCCATGAAATCCTTTGTTTAATTTCCATTTGTAAGTTTGATTTATTTAGTTTGAGTGACTATTACACTGTAAAAGTTGTGACTAGGAACTTATATCGGAATTGGAGAGGTAACTCCATTATTTAAGTATGTCCAGGCAGCCCGAAAGTTTGAAAAAAGCCATTCTCCTCTGAGGAATTTGTTTTTTTCCCACCTGTATATCCTTAGGACTTGCCTTGCATGCTCTTCCTCTATTAGAAAGATTTTCTTTTATTTAAATAAAAATTATGGATATGTCATAAAATGAACAGATTCATTTATCTATAGATAAAAGTACTTTTACATACTTGATTATTCATTTTGTGGTTTTATGATTATGTTGGACAAGTTTAAATAAGTAACAAGTTTCAGTTTTAATGCTTGGGAGTTTGATATTATCTCTGGTCTTTTATGTGACTTCTCTTTTTCTTGTTAATCTCTTGATTCTATTCATCTCTTAATTTTCCCTCTGCAAAGGATAGTATAAAAAATGAACTAAGAGCACGATTAAAACATCGAAAAACATGAGTTGTGTCAAATTCGAAAGAAAGGCCTAGGCTTTTACTATTTTATTGGAATTATCTTCTATAGAGATCACCGCAAATGAAACACTCGCTTTGAGCCAAACACACAGCACTGCTGCTTGTCAAAATGCTACCCTATTATTTTCCATACATGCAAAATTAGTTTCTTAAATTAATTGACATGTAATTGCTGTTTCTGAAAATGTTTGGGATCAAGTTATAATTCATCTTATAAAGGAAGTAACCATGTGATCAATAATTAGCATATAACGATGATACATTTTTTTATCAAAAAAAATCAAACTAATTATAATTTTACTCCAAAACAAGTCAAGGGCATTTGGTTAAAAATTAACACAGGTTCTTCATAGTTATCATCTCAAACTACAGTTGACTTTGAACATTTTGTTCGATCACATGGGTATAATGGTGTTACAGCATCCATTTTA
This sequence comes from Panax stipuleanatus, assembly GCA_020205555.1. Taxonomy (NCBI): domain Eukaryota; kingdom Viridiplantae; phylum Streptophyta; class Magnoliopsida; order Apiales; family Araliaceae; genus Panax; species Panax stipuleanatus. The sequence continues at coordinate 153,472,867 of CM035122.1, forward strand.
TATGAGGAGATGTAGCCAACTAACATCAAAACTTAATACAACAGAGGTAAACATATGGGATAAAATGGAAACAGTGACACATGATATCATTAAAGTAACATATAGACTTACGTTCCACCGACTCCCCCAATGACTTCTGAGCTGATCGGATGAAATGGAAGCTCACAAATCCCAACCTGAAACATAAATTTAAAATTTTTCAGGAAAATTATTAGAACACAAGTTGCTAACTTATAAAGGAAATAAATAATATCTTAAAAACAACTTGACTGTATCCCGAATACAACATAAACGTGAAATCATCAATACTTGCTCAAATTTTAAAGCAAATAAACTCTCATAAGTTCTAACTTCCGAGAGTGTTATACTGTTTTTCTATTTCCCCAAAATTATTAACACTGGTTTGACCTCTTGGATATAACAAAACCAAATCTACAGATTTTTTTACTGGACAAAAATCAATAATTTAACTCCATGTACTCATCCCATGGCTTGCATGAGAAGAGTATGTCAGGAATAATACTGACACATGTCATTTCTTTACTTAGCTCAAGCAAACCACTAAAATTGCAAAATGAAGACCGAAAAATAATTTACTAAGTATCATTTGGTAAGTCTCTACAAACATAATCTACCAAGTGAGAGTGACCCGTGTGCTAAGCATACACATAATAACTTTCACTTTCAAAATAGTTGCATATATCACCATGTACTCCATGAAAATCACGACAATGATCACCAATTCATATCAATAGTCATTATTGCTACCCACTTATCATTGACTTGAAGCGAGAAAAGCAATAATAATTTAAATCAGACAATGGTGCTCTTTTATTGAGTACAAAACATCAAAAGGCAGCATCAGAATAGGTATGTATTATTATTATCTCTTTTTGAACATAAACGTTTCGATTGTTTGCAGAGACCACTGTAAGGATCACAGTCCCATGGGCCATAATGATGTAATATATAATATCAGAGGGAATTGGCATTTGATAATACCTTTAACTATTTCATTATGCAATAATAGGAATATATTCCCAGTTTCTGAGTTAAAAATGGGAATGAAAATAGGCCAACAGCTCATTACATCCAATCTCATATACTCCCACCAAACAAAAAAAACCATAAACAACTTAGATTCAATACCTTAGCTTCATATTGAGCAGAAAACCTGGAAGCTCTAACACCGCCACTTCCGACCCCAATGACAAACAAATCAAAATCATACTGCACATCATCCTCTTTGACCAAAGTTGGTCTTCAAGTCCAAATTGCCCAAAGCTGGTCTCCAAGTCCTATGGATTGCCTGTAATCTACTCGTAAAGGACATGTATGTCATATGTGAATCATTTGTCCAAAGAATCCATACAAGGATATGATGCCTAAAAAATACAAAATCATTACATGAGGAATATGCAAAATGTTTTACAAACATATCCCAAGCAGAAAGCAAGCAGGAAACACATCCAGGAAACTAAGTCTATGTCAGACATTTTGTCAAACATATCCCAAGCAGAACGCAAATCATTACATATTTACATGAGGTATACATATGAATTAAAGTATTACAAACATAAAGATATGATTCAAACCCAAGTTTCAGAACATGCTCTGTAGCATATGCAATTCAAAATAAAATCCAAATGGTGTTAAGAAACCAAATTTACATTTTAGGAAAAACAGTACACTAACAGTTAATTCACAAATAAACAAACAAACAGTTAATTAACCCCAAAAGATTTCCAATTTTGAGAACAAAACAATCCCTAGAAATAAAAACAAACTTAATTCAAGAAATATTTAAAAAAGAGTGAAGGAAAGAATCAATTAATCAAATATTCAAGTGCTAATTACCTAAGAAAGAACAAGCAACACAAAGATTGATTCCCTTTTGAGACCGAGAAAGAAGAAGGAGATGGAGATTGAAGACGAGACTAGAGAGTCGATTTGTCGATGAGCAGCAGTGGAGACGAGATCACGAGACTGGAGAGTGGAGAGATAATAGCAGACTGGCAGACCTAGAAGTGGAGACGAGAATGGAGATGAGAGCAGTCTAGGGTGCTAGCAATGGACTCTATCTAAGTTTTGATTTGGGAATAAATGGAAGGCTTGGGTTATTATTTGACTTTATTGTGTTAAATAACTCACTGAGTATACAATAATAATATGTTATAATAATACCTTGACGTATAAATAGTCATTTTTCTAAATGCAGTAATAAACAAATAATCATCATTTTTTGACGATTATCAATTACAAATAAATACAGTAATAAATCTAACAATCATGATTTACAAATAAATAAAGTAATAAACAAATAATCATCATTTACAAATAAATACAGTAATAATAGTTTAAATAATGCCCATGAATTATTACTATTATTTTTTTTGCTAATTTATTACTATCATGTTTTGATGTATAAACAAATTTAAATTATAGTTTAAAATATGTTATTATTAGTAAGGGTATAATAGTCCAAACGATATTTTTTTATTCAATGCTTTAATCAATCCTAAAAAAAGCAAACATAACATGGGATTATTTTAAGTTATCCCATGAATAATCCCATAAAAAACAAATTAACATGCGAGTATGACTATTTAATCCTAGGATTAATAGTATTGGGATTATAATCATTGCAAACAAACATGGTCTTAAAGATAAATCTAATTTAAATTTTAGGATATTATAAATTTGTAAGACCCCGAATTTTATAAATAAAGATTTAATTTTTTATATATCTTATTTTGAAATAGTAAGGTGTTGATTTGATAAATGTGAAAAGTTATGGGTGAAATGTGCAAATATTTCAAAATGAGCAAGTGGTTATAAAATATTCATTGTTGTCAGGGAATATTCGATTGGTCGTGGAATATTTTTGTTGCCGGGGAATATTCGTACGACGGCGCAGCCATTTGTAGGCCCCACAACGGAATAACTGTCGCATATAGAAAGCGACAGAAATAATCTTTTTATAAATAAGGGTAAAACTGTTACGGTTAAACTGTTGAAATACCCGGTGATAAAAATACAGTAATACGCGTTATGCACAGTAGCACACGGTATTGCACAGTATTTTGAATTATTGGTTCTTACGTAAAAAGACACTTACTTAATTATTGTTACAGTAATTATTGTTCAATATTTTATATTATTGATTCAATAATTGCATGATATTTTATTGGTTCAATAATTACTACGTTGATATTTTATATCAATAATTGCTACGTTGCTATTTTATATGATTGATTCAATAATTGTCACTACACAATATTTCACATTATCAACTCAATAATTTATATTATTTGAATAATATTATTAGATAGCATTATTGACAATGTCTAAGGAAGTTCTGTCTAAGAGGGGTTATTTAATTGCCCGCCAATAAGGAGAAATCCTTATCGGAAGGGCTCCTCTTTTCTGGGAATAACCTGATTGTCAATATTGTAGTTCTGTAATATTATTTGTGAATAATTAATTATTAATTTATATGATAAAGAAATATTTATTTTGTGGATATAAAAGAAGGAATTAGTGCTGATGTGTTTTTATCAGTATTTTGGTGTGGAAAATCATCCGTTTATGAATTTTGGATAATTTATGTTTGGAATTTTGAAAAAATTTCTTCTACAAAGTTGTAGAGAATTAAATTTTCTATAAAAAGACATAGAATTTGAATTGTTATTTCCGCTGCGAATATTGATCTAAAATTTATTGTCAATAATATTTTATCTGAATTGTTGAAAACTAACGATAATTTATTTTTCATTATCTTAGTCATAATATTCTTTACTGGGCTAGTTGAGCTCACCCTTTTCATCTATTGCCCTCTTCAGAAAATGAAAATGTCGTAGGAACTAGTCGGGGGACAGAGTGATGGTCCGAGTTAGAACAGTAGTAGTCCTCACTATTTCTAATAAATAGTGTGATAATAATTGTAATGAGGACTTAGTTTGAATGTTAATATTTTCTACATATTTGTATTGACACTCACAATTGTGTGGTCGACCGTGTGATATAAAAGATTGTATTTGAAATCTATACCATGTACTTGACACTTGTAGTAAATTCTCCGAAACTTGACACTTGTAGTTAATTCTCCGTAATTTATTATGATCCTAATCACTGAACGTATATTTTGATTTTTTTAAAGATTTATTAATTTAAAAAGTGGTCAATTTGACTATGAAAGTCAAATTAAGACGTTTATTATGGGACGAAGTGAGTTCTAATTATCTAAAAATAATAATAATTATCTAATACTTTAAAAATGTTGTTATGTATTTTTTATGAAACAGTATCGTGTATATAATAGTCAATAGATAAAAAATAATTTCCATCTCTAATGTTCTAAAAGACAAACATGTAGAAAAGTGTTAAATATTGTAACGATCCTGAATTTTCAAAATTTTCGAATAAATTAAATAGGAATTTATTATAACAAATTTCTTATTTATAATATGTTTTATTATGTTACGTATGTGAATACGTACAATATAATAAGTATGTAGGTATGAAATGTGATAAATATAATATTATATATTTATCATAAATAAATTGTGAAAGATAATTTATAATATAGAATTAATATTTTATTCTATTATACTGCTATTCTGAATAGTTGTGGTATAATATATATATGGATGATGATGTGATAAATATAAATTTAATATATATTTATTTTTGGAAGGTAAAATTATTATTGATTTAGAAGTGAAAAGGAAAATAATTTATTTAGAGGGATGATTAAGGAATACAAAATTTTATATGCAATAAATAAAATATATTAGAATAATTTATGAAATTAAATTATTTTAATATAATAAATTTTATACATTAAGTAAAAATATTTTTATTTAATGTATAGTTTCGTTTGGTATAGAAAAGATTTTAGTATAATATTTAATGTGGAATAATTTTCTACGCGATATGTACGGAGGAGGATAAATAAATTATGTAATATATGTATATGTAGAGTGCATATGTATGGGTACGTTAATAAAATCCGAGCATTAGAGATAGAGAATCATGATCTGGTAATTATGTGTAGCCATTAAGCAAGGGATAACTCAATAATATAAGAAGCAAGAGCTATCAATCCTGCAACAACATAGCTTAGCAACTCAACTAAGCTAATTCGTGATTAACAAGAATTCAAAATCCTTTATATATACCAGAACCTTCAGTCCCAGAGTTTTTCATTTTTCGTTGCATATCATCATAATAGCCATAGAAGCTCTAAAAATTCTTAAAGGTTAGTAGATAACTGAAGGAGATGAGGAGGTTAATTGTATCACTAACTAGAAGAAAGGAAGGAAGCAAGCTATCAATCAAAATCAAAGATTAAAGCAAGGAAACTCAAATCAAGAGGTAAACACTCTGTTAGATTTTATTAGCTGAATAAAAATCATGAACATAAAAGTTAGTTTAATTGATATATAATTAATGTCTGTAATTGGAAGGAAATAGCGAAACCAGATTGTTGGTGTTGATTGAAATGATTTCCTTGGGAAATCTGGACTCAACCATATATTAGATGCTATGACAATTGAATTTGAAATTTATGCCTACATGTTGACTGCTGAAATGTTTAAGAGAAGTTTTTCTAAAACTATGGAATTGATTCAGTAATGGGAAATTAAAAGAATTTTATAAGTAATTATAGCAATTGGTGGTCTTTGATGGGAATAGAACTTTTTGTTGGTGGAATATGAGTTGTTTTCAGCCCATGCTTCTTGCCACGGGTGAATTCTTTTCCAACTAGTGGGAGTTTTTTTTACCAACTTGTGCAGCAGGTGTGGGACTCTTGACTGTATTTTGTACAAACTTAATTAATATTCATGCTGGTATGAATGGCCTGGAAGTTGGGCAGACTTGGTTATGGACATGAGTTAAGCATCTTAGGCAGTCTAAGGAGTAGAAGTGAGTGTTGGAAGTGAAAATCTAAATTATGCATTCATGTACTGTATTCTAGTTGAGGATCATTCATACATATTATCTATTATTTAAGATCATCAAAAGATCTACGAAAAGCACCTTCCAAGATTATTCTATGGCAAAAAAATAAAAAAAAAAAAAAAATATGGTGGGTGAAACTTTTATTTGGGAACTTAGTTGCTCTATAATAGTGACTCAATACCTATTTCTTACTCATTCCCACAAATGATGATGGATTATAGAAATTGAGTCCTCTGTTGTTGGATGTATTCTGTTATTCACTAGTGGCAACTTGCCTATGGTATGAGCAAATGTATTTGAATGTTGTTAAGTATGAGGTAGGTTTTACACTTTTGTAAAAAAAGAATTAGAAAGTAGTTGTTACTGGGATAGAGCACCTAATATTTTAGAACTTTTAGTGGATGATAGATTGATAATATTTCTCTTGTTGGTTTATTAGTTTAGACTTGGCAATAATCTTCCTCGCCAATGACCCACCACTCTCACGAGCATAAGAGAGGGAAACAAAATAAATGCTTTAACTTGGGTGCTTACAAAGCAAAAACATTATAACCAAAGACGATATTGTTTGATTACTGAAAAATAACCTCCAACTGATGGTTGAAATATTGATCGATTACTTACAAAAGTGAAATTATATATTGATTTATACACCGTATTTTGACTATGTAAACCACACAAAATACCCTACGTGCTAATCTTAGCTTTACCATATCACTAAAACAATTTATAGTTTTAGCTTGATTATGGTTGAATTATAATATTGAGACCATGTATTGTCTATTTATAATATATTTACTGCACTTGCAAACTGGAGGAAAAGAGTGCTTTCTAGAAGCACTTAACTAGTCGTTGCAAAAAATGTATAAAACACGCAACGAAAAAAAATTGTTGACAATGAATGTGGCCCATATTAGGCAACGAAATATAGCAACAAAAAAGTTTTTGTTGCCGAAGATGAGGAGAACTCTCATCGGCAACAAAAAAGTACATAGGCGGGGTTTTTTTTCTTCCCCGCCAACGATTTGGCAACAAAATTTTGCAACGACCTATTAATTTCGTTACGAAAAATGAAATCTTTTCACAAACTGCAACGAATGATAAATTTCGTTGCTAAACATGCATTTTTGGCAACGACTTTATAAGTCGTTGCCCGAAAAATCGTTGCCAAATGTCCATTTTTTTGTAGTGTGGGCGGGAGTTCTTCGTTGTTGATCCTTTTTTGCAAGTACCAGATGAGCTCTTCATCGGTTGGTTTAAACCGATAACCAGGTGGAATCCATTTCAAATAACTCTGGGAAGCAACAGCAGTAGCAGTAGGGTTTACTTTTCGATTTTGGTCTTCCATTATAATAGGACTCAGACATACAATGGGGAATGGACGAAAAGGGAGGGGAGGAGATAATTACAACGCTAAATAGAATGAAGAACGAAGATTACGGTTTCAACTTAAATAACTATAACATTAATTTGGAATTCTATTTGGATTTAGATTTGTATCCCTCTGCGGCTCCCAAGTGGAAAATTAGAGATAAACATGATTTGTATCCCTCTGCGGCTCTGCCAAGTGGAAAATTAGAGATAAACATGCACGAGTTTTTGTGTTTATCCACTTAATTGTACTTATATTATGCAAAATTTGTAAACTATATAATTAATTAGTAATATTTCTAATTAACTTAGTTTGAAATTATCCTTTAACTAATATAAGTTGGATTTTAAAATTTCATATTTTATTTTAAATTATTAAAAATATAAATTATTTAAAAAAATATTTTATTCTAAAATATTAAATATAATTATTATTTTAAAAATAATATTTTACTTTAAAATATTAAAAATATTTATTTTATTTTAAAATATTAAAAATCGGGTTGAGTCAAACTGGGTCGGATTAAGATCAAATCAGGTTGAAGAATGAAAACGCTAAAAATGTTACTTTAAAAACTTAATTGACGAAAAATAAACTTTAAGGGACAAGAGTGTCTTTCAGTCTTTAACTAATCTAAGTTGGATTTTATTTTTTAGAACAGATTGCATATATGCAACCGAAATATTTTATCTTTAACTATATACTGCAATTTTTATTTGGAGGGCTAAATTACAGTTCCTATAAGGGCATTGTTATTAATAGGCTAAAATGATAAACACAAGGCAATTATCTTTTCTTTTTATTAATTAGACAAATTTCCCTTCTTCTCAAAACTTACGGACCCAGTTCTCGCTTCATTAATTAGACAAATAATTCATCGCTTCATTAATTTTTCTACTAATTTATTGCTTTCTAAATTGAGTTGATTTTCTACTAGGATTCCATATTACTATTATAATTTATGATTGCGCTGTTTGATGTTTGAAGATTAATTGTGCTTGTGGTTTGATTAAGATGCTTAATTAAACAAAGAAGCTTTAAAACCCTAATTTAAGAATCAAGAAGCTTAATTAAATTAATCAAGAAGCTATAATTAAACCCCTAATTTAAGCTTCAAGAAGCTTAATTAAATTAATCAAGAAGCTAAATTAAATTAATTAATAAGAGGCTATATTCAATTAATTCTACGTACATTGCATGCATCAGGAAGCTTAATTAAATTAATCAAGAAGCTATATAAAGTACCCTAATTAATTTGCATTCTAACAAGTACGCAGTCCGTCTATTTTCCTCTACTGAAACGAAGCTATATAAATAAAAAACAAAAGGAGCAAGAAAACTAATAATAATTGTAGTGTTCACCTGCTAGTTTTTGAGGATTTTTTAAGTAGATATTACATTCATGAATCTTATTGGGCGGGAGTTCTTCGTTATTGATCTTTTGTTGCAAGTACCAGATGAGCTCTTCATCGGTTGGTTTAAACCGATAACCAGGTGGAATCCTTTTCAAATAACTCTGGGAAGCAGCAGCAGTAGGGTTTACTTTCCGATTTTGGTCTTCCATTATAATAGGACTCAGACATACAATGGGGAATGGACGAAAAGGGAAGGGAGGAGATAATTACAACGCTAAATAGAATGAAGAACGAAGATTATGGTTTCAACTTAAATAACTCTAACATTAATTTGGAATTCTATTTGGATTTGGATTTGTATCCCTCTGCGGCTCTGCCAAGTGGAAAATTAGAGATAAACATGCACGAGTTTTTGTGTTTATCCACTTAATTGTACGTATATTAAGCAAAATTTGTAAACTATATAATTAATTAGTAATATTTCTAATTAACTTAGTTTGAAATTATCCTTTAACTAATATAAGTTGGATTTTAAAATTTTCATATTTTATTTTAAATTATTAAAAATATTAATTATTTAAAAAAATATTTTATTCTAAAATATTAAATATAATTATTATTTTAAAAATAATATTTTCTTTTAAAATAATTATTTTATTTTAAAATATTAAAAATAATTATTATTTTAAAAATAAAAATTTATTTTAAAATAGTAAATATAATTATTATTTTAAAAATAATATTTTACTTTAAAATATTAAAAATATTTATTTAAAATATTAAAAATATTAATTTTATTTTAAAATATTAAAAATCGGGTTGAGTCAAACTGGGTCGGATTAGGGTCAAATCAGGTTGAAGAATGGAAACGCTAAAAATGTCACTTTAAAAACTTAATTGACGAAAAATAAACTTTAAGGACGACATTGAAAGTAAGTGAAAACTTGAAAACTTGAAGGGACAGGAGTGTCATTCAGTCTTTAACTAATCTAAGTTGGATTTTATTTTTTTAGAACAGATTGCATATATGCAACCGAAATATTTTATCTTTAACTATATACTGCAATTTATATTTGGAGGGCTAAATTACAGTTCCTATAAGGGCATTGATATTAACAGGCTAAAATGATAAACACAAGGCAATTATCTTTTATTTTTATTAATTAGACAAATTTTCCTTCTTCTCAAAACAAACGGACCCAGTTCTCGCTTCATTAATTAGACAAATAATTCATCCCTTCATTAATTTTTCTACTAATTTATTGCTTTCTAAATTGAGTTGATTTTCTACTAGGATTCCATATTACTATTATAATTTATGATTGCGCTGTTTGATGTTTGAAGATTAATTGTGCTTGTGGTTTGATTAAGATGCTTAATTAAACCAAGAATCTTTAAAACCCAAATTTAAGCATCAAGAAGCTTAATTAAATTAATAAAGAAGCTATAATTAAACCCCTAATTTAAGCTTCGGGAAGCTTAATTAAATTAATCAAGAAGCTAAATTAAATTAATTAATAAGAGGCTATATTAAATTAATTCTACGTACATTGCATGCATAAGGAAGCTTAATTAAATTAATCAAGAAGCTATATAAAGTACCCTAATTAATTTGCATTCTAACAAGTACGCAGTTCGTCTACTTTCCTCTACTGAAACGAAGCTATATAAATAAAAAACAAAAGGAGCAAGAAAACTAATAATAATTGTAGTGTAAACCTGCTAGTTTTTGAGGATTTTTTAAGTAGATATTACATTCATGAATCTTATTGGGCGGGAGTTCTTCGTTGTTGATCCTTTTTTGCAAGTACCAGATGAGCTCTTCATCGGTTGGTTTAAACCGATAACCAGGTGGAATCCATTTCAAATAACTCTGGGAAGCAACAGCAGTAGCAGTAGGGTTTACTTTTCGATTTTGGTCTTCCATTATAATAGGACTCAGACATACAATGGGGAATGGACGAAAAGGGAGGGGAGGAGATAATTACAACGCTAAATAGAATGAAGAACGAAGATTACGGTTTCAACTTAAATAACTATAACATTAATTTGGAATTCTATTTGGATTTAGATTTGTATCCCTCTGCGGCTCTGCCAAGTGGAAAATTAGAGATAAACATGATTTGTATCCCTCTGCGGCTCTGCCAAGTGGAAAATTAGAGATAAACATGCACGAGTTTTTGTGTTTATCCACTTAATTGTTCTTATATTATGCAAAATTTGTAAACTATATAATTAATTAGTAATATTTCTAATTAACTTAGTTTGAAATTATCCTTTAACTAATATAAGTTGGATTTTAAAATTTCATATTTTATTTTAAATTATTAAAAATATAAATTATTTAAAAAAATATTTTATTCTAAAATATTAAATATAATTATTATTTTAAAAATAATATTTTCTTTTAAAATATTAAATGTAACTATTTTTAAAATAATTATTTTATTTTAAAATATTAAAAATAATTATTATTTTAAAAATAAAATTTTATTTTAAAATAGTAAATATAATTATTATTTTAAAAATAATATTTTACTTTAAAATATTAAAAATATTTATTTTATTTTAAAATATTAAAAATCGGGTTGAGTCAAACTGGGTCGGATTAAGATCAAATCAGGTTGAAGAATGAAAACGCTAAAAATGTTACTTTAAAAACTTAATTGACGAAAAATAAACTTTAAGGGACAAGAGTGTCTTTCAGTCTGTAAGTAATCTAAGTTGGATTTTATTTTTTAGAACAGATTGCATATATGCAACCGAAATATTTTATCTTTAACTATATACTGCAATTTTTATTTGGAGGGCTAAATTACAGTTCCTATAAGGGCATTGATATTAATAGGCTAAAATGATAAACACAAGGCAATTATCTTTTCTTTTTATTAATTAGACAAATTTCCCTTCTTCTCAAAACTTACGGACCCAGTTCTCGCTTCATTAATTAGACAAATAATTCATCGCTTCATTAATTTTTCTACTAATTTATTGCTTTCTAAATTGAGTTGATTTTCTACTAGGATTCCATATTACTATTATAATTTATGATTGCGCTGTTTGATGTTTGAAGATTAATTGTGCTTGTGGTTTGATTAAGATGCTTAATTAAACAAAGAAGCTTTAAAACCCTAATTTAAGAATCAAGAAGCTTAATTAAATTAATCAAGAAGCTATAATTAAACCCCTAATTTAAGCTTCAAGAAGCTTAATTAAATTAATCAAGAAGCTAAATTAAATTAATTAATAAGAGGCTATATTCAATTAATTCTACGTACATTGCATGCATCAGGAAGCTTAATTAAATTAATCAAGAAGCTATATAAAGTACCCTAATTAATTTGCATTCTAACAAGTACGCAGTCCGTCTACTTTCCTCTACTGAAACGAAGCTATATAAATAAAAAACAAAAGGACCAAGAAAACTAATAATAATTGTAGTGTTCACCTGCTAGTTTTTGAGGATTTTTTAAGTAGATATTACATTCATGAATCTTATTGGGCGGGAGTTCTTCGTTGTTGATCCTTTTTTGCAAGTACCAGATGAGCTCTTCATCGGTTGGTTTAAACCGATAACCAGCTGAAATCCTTTTCAAATAACTCTGGGAAGCAGCAGCAGCAGTAGGGTTTACTTTCCGGTTTTGGTCTTCCATTATAATAGGACTCAGACATACAATGGGGAATGGACGAAAAGGGAGGGGATGAGATAATTACAACGCTAAATAGAATGAATAACGAAGATTACGGTTTCAACTTAAATAACTCTAACATTAATTTGGAATTCTATTTGGATTTAGATTTGTCTCCCTATGCGGCTCTGCCAAGTGGAAAATTAGAGATAAACATGCACGAGTTTTTGTGTTTATCCACTTAATTGTACGTATATTACGCAAAATTTGTAAACTATATAATTAATTAGTAATATTTCTAATTAACTTAGTTTGAAATTATCCTTTAACTAATATAAGTTGGATTTTAAAATTTTCATATTTTATTTTAAATTATTAAAAATATTAATTATTTAAAAAAATATTTTATTCTAAAATATTAAATATAATTATTATTTTAAAAATAATATTTTCTTTTAAAATATTAAAAGTAACTATTTTTAAAATAATTATTTTATTTTTAAATATTAAAAATAATTATTATTTTAAAAATAAAAATTTATTTTAAAATAGTAAATATAATTATTATTTTAAAAATAATATTTTACTTTAAATTATTAAAAATATTTATTTTATTTTAAAATATTAAAAATCGAGTTGAGTCAAACTGGGTCGGATTAGGGTCAAATCAGGTTGAAGAATGGAAACGCTAAAAATGTCACTTTAAAAACTTAATTGACGAAAAATAAACTTTAAGGACGACATTGAAAGTAAGTGAAAACTTGAAAACTTGAAGGGACAGGAGTGTCATTCAGTCTTTAACTAATCTAAGTTGGATTTTATTTTTTAGAACAGATTGCATATATGCAACCGAAATATTTTATCTTTAACTATATACTGCAATTTTTATTTGGAGGGCTAAATTACAGTTCCTATAAGGGCATTGATATTAACAGGCTAAAATGATAAACACAAGGCAATTATCTTTTCTTTTTATTAATTAGACAAATTTTCCTTCTTCTCAAAACAAACGGACCCAGTTCTCGCTTCATTAATTAGACAAATAATTCATCCCTTCATTAATTTTTCTACTAATTTATTGCTTTCTAAATTGAGTTGATTTTCTACTAGGATTCCATATTACTATTATAATTTATGATTGCGCTGTTTGATGTTTGAAGATTAATTGTGCTTGTGGTTTGATTAAGATGCTTAATTAAACCAAGAATCTTTAAAACCCAAATTTAAGCATCAAGAAGCTTAATTAAATTAATAAAGAAGCTATAATTAAACCCCTAATTTAAGCATCGGGAAGCTTAATTAAATTAATCAAGAAGCTAAATTAAATTAATTAATAAGAGGCTATATTAAATTAATTCTACGTACATTGCATGCATAAGGAAGCTTAATTAAATTAATCAAGAAGCTATATAAAGTACCCTAATTAATTTGCATTCTAACAAGTACGCAGTCCGTCTACTTTCCTCTACTGAAACGAAGCTATATAAATAAAAAACAAAATGAGCAAGAAAACTAATAATAATTGTAGTGTAAACCTGCTAGTTTTTGAGGATTTTTTAAGTAGATATTACATTCATGAATCTTATTGGGCGGGAGTTCTTCGTTGTTGATGCTTTTTTGCAAGTACCAGATGAGCTCTTCATCGGTTGGTTTAAACCGATAACCAGGTGGAATCCATTTCAAATAACTCTGGGAAGCAACAGAAGTAGCAGTAGGGTTTACTTTTCGATTTTGGTCTTCCATTATAATAGGACTCAGACATACAATGGGGAATGGACGAAAAGGGAGGGGAGGAGATAATTACAACGCTAAATAGAATGAAGAACGAAGATTACGGTTTTAACTTAAATAACTCTAACATTAATTTGGAATTCTATTTGGATTTAGATTTGTATCCCTCTGCGGCTCTGCCAAGTGGAAAATTAGAGATAAACATGCACGAGTTTTTGTGTTTATCCACTTAATTGTACTTATATTATGCAAAATTTGTAAACTATATAATTAATTAGTAATATTTCTAATTAACTTAGTTTGAAATTATCCTTTAACTAATATAAGTTGGATTTTAAAATTTCATATTTTATTTTAAATTATTAAAAATATTAATTATTTAAAAAAATATTTTATTCTAAAATATTAAATATAATTATTATTTTAAAAATAATATTTTCTTTTAAAATATTAAATGTAACTATTTTTAAAATAATTATTTTATTTTAAAATATTAAAAATAATTATTATTTTAAAAATAAAATTTTATTTTAAAATAGTAAATATAATTATTATTTTAAAAATAATATTTTACTTTAAAATATTAAAAATATTTATTTTATTTTAAAATATTAAAAATCGGGTTGAGTCAAACTAGGGTCGGATTAAGATCAAATCAGGTTGAAGAATGAAAACGCTAAAAATGTTACTTTAAAAACTTAATTGACGAAAAATAAACTTTAAGGGACAAGAGTGTCTTTCAGTCTGTAAGTAATCTAAGTTGGATTTTATTTTTTAGAACAGATTGCATATATGCAACCGAAATATTTTATCTTTAACTATATACTGCAATTTTTATTTGGAGGGCTAAATTACAGTTCCTATAAGGGCATTGATATTAATAGGCTAAAATGATAAACACAAGGCAATTATCTTTTCTTTTTATTAATTAGACAAATTTCCCTTCTTCTCAAAACTTACGGACCCAGTTCTCGCTTCATTAATTAGACAAATAATTCATCGCTTCATTAATTTTTCTACTAATTTATTGCTTTCTAAATTGTGTTGATTTTCTACTAGGATTCCATATTACTATTATAATTTATGATTGCTGTTAACGCCACAATCTCGTCACGCGCCTCAATCACGAAAAGCACTCTTTGTCCTGCACAATGAACACGTCAGCACCGGATCTCGACGGTTTTGGGCCGCCGGGGATCGCTCCGGTGTGAGAATAAGTACAGATTTTGAGAAAAATGGTCTAACAATGGAGGTCGTGTGCTCTAGTGTTCTCAGAGAAAAATGTATTTCTTGCTTACCTCTTCTGTGTAGTGCCTTTTTTCCTTTTATTGTCTCATCACCTTTGCATGTTTTCCCCCGATGTCCCTGTCAATTGGCTGCATGCAGGCTTTTTTCTACTTGCTTTTTTCCCCCCAGTCAACATTATGTCAACTCCTCATTAATGAAGGTGGCTTAAGACGGCTGGGCCCATCACCTCAATCAGCCGCCTGCTAATCTCACAGATTAGGGGTAATCTTTAGTCTATAAACTGCCACCTGTCATCCACTACCAGCTTCAATCTAGAGTGTATCTAAATGATCTCTTGGATAGTAACCCAATATTCCAACAGTAAAAATGGGTTTGACTCAGAAAACCCATAATGAATAAAAATTGACCGGCCCAAAATATTTACGGCCCAACATTGCCCCCTAGTTTTTCGTTAAACAAAATGTTTAATGAAAGAGTATAAGAACCTGGGTCAATTATCAAGGAGAATCCCCACAGACTCAGCGAAGCCCAATTAATAGAAAGCCCATATTCAAATGCAGACCTCTCGAACCCAAAATCATACACCAATCTTTTTGAATTTCAAAATTAAATGATATTTCCCAATTCCGAGAGGACACGCCGGCGGTTAACCTTCCCCATCATTATCTCTATTAAATGTGCAGCCTTTGGACTTCGTGCATTTCCGGAAAGGCGATTCTATAAGATTTTCAAACCCCCAAATCAGACAATTTTACCCGTTCATTTGGAGTTCGAAATATACCAGCTTTCTTCTTCTTCTTACTCTGATTTTCTTCTTAGCTCGTCTGTCAACAATGGCTTCCCAAAACAAAGAAAACGCTGCTTTGACTTCCGAGATTCGTTCATCTTCCATCCCGACTGTGCCAAACCCTAAGTCTGTATCGTCATCCGGCAAAAATCCCATACCTCCTGTTTCTGTACCCCCTCCTTTTAAATTCGAGGACGAGGAACAACATCCCATCGCCAACAGTCCTTCGAAACTAACAGAAGATGATCTCGAAACCATCCGAGAACGTTATTTTATTCCAGATACACATCATCTGAAGGCGCCTACCCTCTCCGATCGAATGTATCATCGTCCCGACGGTTGGACCGCCATGCCTCTCATTCTTTTAGAAAGAGGAATCCGATTCCCTCTCCATGCTTTCATCGTTACCCTTCTGGGGTTTATGGGTGTGGGATTTGCCCAACTGGTCCCCAATTCCTACATCCACATTCTAGCTTTTATAGCTTTCTGTAGCGAATCAGGGGTTTCTCCCTCTATCGACTTCTTTTTCAATCTGTTCGTTCTGGGCAAATCTCGCGAACAGGGTTTTAAGGTTCTGGGTAAACAAGCCCCAAAACCTAATTCTAAATTCAGTAAACGCCCCCTAATGGATACCCCTTCGAGCAACAAGAAATGGTATGAGAAATGGTTCTTCATCAAAGGACCTGAAATATCATCCATTCCCGATTGGACTACTTCGGAACATGCCACTTCGGACCTAGGCGACCTTCCAGACGATCGCATAAAGGAGATAGCGAAGCTCATGGGGAAGCTTCCCAGGGAGGAATGGAGCTTCAACCTCCTAGGCGATCATGCTTGGTTATTCGATCATAAACGTAAGTTTCCAACCCAAATTTTGTATGTTTTTCTCAATTTCTCTTCGATCATTATTTTGAGATATTTTTCTTTGTGTACAGTATCCTTGATCAGGCCTTCATCTTATGACCGAAGAGGTATAGAGCAAAATCTGTCAGCCCCCTCAGCTCAAGGTTTTGCCGAAGCTCAAGAAGCCGAAGCACAAGCCTTCGAGCCTCAACCTACCGACCCACCAATAGCCGAATCGAACCCGGACGAAGGGGTTAGCCGGCCTCGCCGAAAAAAGAGGGCGGTCCGAAAGCCTAAACACACTTCCGTTCCTATCCCCACCGAGAGCCTCCTCGACATGCCCGCTGCTGATCGTGCCAAAATTCTCCTTACCAAGAAGCGAAAGGCTAAAGTCAACATTGTACCTCTCACAACCGAAGAATTGAGAGTGCCTCCTTCCCAATCGAATCTACATCCGTCTTCACCCTCACCCATAGATCCAGACGAATTTGAGGTTGAACCTAGTTCTCCTCTTATCCGAAAGGAAAAATACCCTTCCGACGACCAGCCCTTACCTGAAAATCGGCCAACATCCTCTCCTCAACGAGCAGATCCTCCTTTTTTTGGTTCAACGTCGGGAGCTCCTCGGTCGCCTAGCCTATGGCCTGACCAGAATGAAGACTTCCCCTTCCGTCTCTATAATTCTTTCGTTCTGGATACAGACAACCACAGGTTCGGCAACAGTACCATAGCCGATCTGCTGGAAGAAGGCTTGGCTCACCAGGCTAGAGTAAGCTTTCGATCATTTCTGCTCATAAATATATATTCTTCAAGTATTCTATTAATTCAGAATGTCTGCAGGCAAATGGGATTTTCGGGCGTCTTCACCAAAAGCATAAAGAAGCCGGGGTCGAAGAAGAAGCTGCCCGAAAAGAAAATGCCATTTTAAAGTCTGCCTTGGCGAAGGAGAGGAGTGAACATGAGAACCTCCGCTTCAACTGTAAAGGTCTTCAAAATGACCTCGCCAAAATGAAAGAGCTGCTGGCCGTGTCTGAAGCTTCTCAAAACGCGATCATGCAACGGAATGAAGAACTTCAGCGGTCCAATAAACAATTGACTGAGAATAACCGGAATCTGGCTTTAAGCATATCAGATGCTAAGAAATCTGAAGAACGTCATCTGGAACTTCGGGGAAAAGTTGAGAAGGAGCTTCGGGATCTGAAGTTGATGGGTCCTCCTCTCACTGAGGAACTTCGCAAGGAGATCCAGGCTGAATATCGGAAGTCTCCTTCTTTAACTAACGAGATAATTCAGATGTACACGGAGGGTTATGAAGCAGCCCGAAACAAGGGTAAAGCTAAATTGGCAGCCGTTGCTGTAAATCCGTTGCTCCTTGATTCTTCCGAAGATGAAGATGAGGAGTAATAGTGACAGAAATTTACCCTTTATATGACAATGTACTGACTTCATTAAACATAATGAGATATATCTTATTCCTTGTTGTTCCTTTCTTAAGTTGAATTTGTATTGTCATTTAAACGATATGTAATTTAAGCTCAATACTTCAAGTAAAATCAAACAACAATGTAAGACGAAACTTACTCACTACCAGAAGATAACATACATCATTGTTGGGATAAACGATCCACCAACTTTTTAGTATGAATATTAGTTCC
This sequence comes from Panax stipuleanatus, assembly GCA_020205555.1. Taxonomy (NCBI): domain Eukaryota; kingdom Viridiplantae; phylum Streptophyta; class Magnoliopsida; order Apiales; family Araliaceae; genus Panax; species Panax stipuleanatus. The sequence continues at coordinate 153,491,451 of CM035122.1, forward strand.
GAAGATCTTATAATGTTATTCAGCTTTATAATAATTCGGATAACTTCATTCTTCTTTGAGAGCCGAATAAGTTCAACACAGAAAATATCTCGCTTTGCTATAAAAAGTCGAAAGGATTCAGCCTTATACCGAGCTGGCAACCTCGTTTTCTCCGAGAGCCGAACAGGTTCAGCCCAAAAGATATTCCGCTTCGCTACGAGGAGTCGAAGGGATCCAACCTTATAACTGGTGACCACGTTCTCTCCGAGAGCCGAACGGGTTGGACCATCAATAGTTCACTTCGCTACGAGGAGTCGAAGGAATCCATCCTTATACCGAGCTGGCAACCTCGTTCTCTCCGAGGGCCGAACAGGTTCAACCCAAAAGATATTCCGCTTCGCAACGAGGAGTCGAAGGGATCCAACCTTATAACTGGTGACCACGTTCTCTCCGAGAGCCGAACGGGTTGGACCATCAATAGTTCACTTCGCTACGATGAGTCGAAGGAATCCATCCTTATACCGAGCTGGCAACCTCGTTCTCTCCGAGAGCCGAACAGGTTCAACCCAAAAGATATTCCGCTTCGCTACGAGGAGTCGAAGGGATCCAACCTTATAACTGGTGACCACGTTCTCTCCGAGAGCCGAACGGGTTGGACCATCAATAGTTCACTTCGCTACGAGGAGTCGAAGGAATCCATCCTTATACCGAGCTGGCAACCTCGTTCTCTCCGAGAGCCGAACAGGTTCAACCCAAAAGATATTCCGCTTCGCTACGAGGAGTCGAAGGGATCCAACCTTATAACTGGTGACCACGTTCTCTCCGAGAGCCGAACGGGTTGGACCATCAATAGTTCACTTCGCTACGAGGAGTCGAAGGAATCCATCCTTATACCGAGCTGGCAACCTCGTTCTCTCCGAGAGCCGAACAGGTTCAACCCAAAAGATATTCCGCTTCGCAACGAGGAGTCGAAGGGATCCAACCTTATAACTGGTGACCACGTTCTCTCCGAGAGCCGAACGGGTTGGACCATCAATAGTTCACTTCGCTACGAGGAGTCGAAGGAATCCATCCTTATACCGAGCTGGCAACCTCGTTCTCTCCGAGAGCCGAACAGGTTCAACCCAAAAGATATTCCGCTTCGCTACGAGGAGTCGAAGGGATCCAACCTTATTTCTGGTGAATAAAAACCTTTACTGGAGAGACAAAGAGAGCCATTTTTATTAATAACTGTCGTTGTGGTTACAGACTTCCATATTTTAATACTATCCCTACTGAAAATATTTGCGGAGTCTCCCGGCATGCCAAGTATTTTTGATTTCAGATCCATCTAAAGTTCGCAGCCGGTAGGTTCCGGGTTTTGATACACTGATGACTTCATAGGGGCCCTCCCAATTTGGCATGAGTTTACCCATATTCTGAGGGGTAGAAGCTTCTACTTCCCGGAGAACTAGATCCCCAACCTCAAATCTTCGAAGCTTTACACCTTTGTTGTAGTACTTAGCCACACGACGTTGATATGTGGCCAACTTTATCAAAGCTGCCTCTCGGACTTCTTCGATCAGATCTAAGTTAGCTCTGAGTCCCTCATCATTGTATAACTCTTTAAATTGATTGACTCGAAGACTTGTAGATCCAATTTCTACCGGAACTAAAGCATCAGTACCGTACGCTAGCCTAAATGGGGAATCTCCCGTCGTAGTCCTTGGTGTAGTTCGGTAAGCCCATAGCACGCTTAGTAATTCTTCGGGCCATCTGCCTTTGGCGTCATCCAGCCTCTTCTTGATTCCATTCAGGAGTATTCTGTTGGTTACCTCAACTTGCCCATTAGATTGTGGATGGGCAACTGAAGTCTTCCGATGCTGAACCCCTAACTCTTTCAGAAATGCCTCAAACTTTGATCCCACGAACTGGCGCCCATTATCTGAAATTACTACCATAGGGATTCCAAATCGAAACACTACTGACTCTTTGAAAAACTTCAAACATTCCTGTTCTGTTATCAGCCGAAGAGGTCTCGCCTCTACCCATTTAGTCATGTAATCAATTGCTACTATAACAAAACTGACCTGGCCTTTTGCTTTTGGAAGAGGACCCAGTATATCTACCCCCCAGACAGCGAAGGGTATAGGAGATAAAACAGAGTATAACTCCTCTGGTGGCTGATGCGGGATTGCACTATTCAGCTGGCATTTGGGGCATCTTTTCACATAATCAGTAGCCTCTTTGAAGATTGTCGGCCAATAAAAACCTTGGCGAAGTACTTTATAAGCTAACGACTTCGCGGCCATATGATCACCACAGATTCCTTCATGGACCTCTCGAAGAGCATATTCAGCTTCAGACGGGACTAGACACTTCAGTAGTGGAGAGGAATGAGCTCTTCGATACAGATCTCCATCAATCAGTATGAAGTTTGCGCTCTTGTATCTCACCTTTTTAGCCAACATCTGATCCGAAGGTAGTATGCCATTTGATAAATAGTTTATGTATGGAGTCATCCAACAATTTGACTGTTCTACGCACGTTACTTCCTCTTTCTGGATGCTGGCTTGTTTCAGGATTTCCAAGTAAACGATCCCTTCGAAAGTGCTTGATTCGGCAGTGGCTAGTTTCGATAATGCATCAGCGTTGAAATTATCAGTTCGACCGACACTTTTAAGAACACATGAGCCAAAGTGTTGAAGTCGATCTTTCAATTCTGCAAGATATCTAACCATTTTGGAGCCTCGAGCTTCGTACTCTCCCGAAACTTGCTTGATGACTAGTTGAGAATCGCTGTAAATGACCAGCTTCTGAACTTCTAGACTATGAGCCAGACGTAACCCAGCTAATACCGCCTCGTACTCAGCCTCATTATTTGTTGCTTTGAAGTCAAATCTGATGGCCTGCTGTATTTTGAATCCCTCCGGGCTTGTCAGAATTATCCCGGCACCACCGAGATCCGAAGTAGAAGACCCATCTACATATAAAGTCCAAGAATCGTGCTCCTGTTGAAGTATGGCCACTGTTTCCGGAGATTCTACCATTTCGGTCATGCTGCCATCAGCCTCAGGAAATGAGCATTCTATCACAAAATCAGCCAAGGCTTGGCCTTTAATAGCTGTCCGGGGACAGTACTCTATGAAGAACTGAGACAATTCCATCGTCCACGCAGCAAGCCTTCCCGAAACCTCTGGCTTCCCCAGCACTTTCTTCAGTGGTTGGTCCGTATACACCACTATTATCCGACCTTGGAAGTATTGCCGAAGCTTTCTACTAGCAACGACTAAAGCAAAAGCAAATTTCTCAAGGTTTGGATACCTTGTTTCTGCATCTCTAAGGGCATGGTTTACATAGTAAACCGGGTGTTGCCTACCCTCAATTTCCCGCACCAAAACTGCTCCCACGGCCAGTGAACTTGCAGCCAGATACAAATACAAAGGTTCCGTAGGAACCGGCTTCACTAACAGAGGTGCTGAAGACAAGTACCTTTTAATGCCTTGGAAAGCTTCCTCACATTCCGAAGTCCATTGGAAGGTCTTCGCATTCTTCGGCCCTTTCAACGTGTTAAAGAACGGCAGGCACCTTTCTGCTGACTTAGACATGAATCGTCGCAACGATGCTATTCGACCAGTTAAACGTTGTACATCCTTGTATGACTGGGGTGATTTCATGTCTAAGATAGCCTGGATATTCTCTGGATTGGCTTCGATACCTCTCTTACTGACCAAATATCCCAAGAATTTGCCTGCCCCCAGTTCGAAAGTGCACTTAGTAGGATTCAGCTTCAATTCATAACGGCGCACCGTTTGGAAACATTCTTCTAGATCATCCAGATGACCATGACCCGACATGCTTTTAACAATCATATCATCAACGTAAACCTCCATATTCTTGCCTAGCTGCTTCTCGAAGATATGGTTCATCATCCTTTGATATGTAGCTCCCGCATTGATTAATCCGAAAGTCATTTTTTTGTAGGCGTACACCGACCGAATGAGTGATGAAAGCTGTCTTTGGTATATCTTCTTTACACATAGAAATTTGATGATAACCTGAAAAAGCATCCATAAAACTAAGAAAAGCATACCCCGAAGTTGCATCAATGAGTTGGTCGATATGAGGCAGAGGATAGAAATCCTTCGGGCAGGCTTTATTCAGATCGGTGTAATCTATACAAACTCGCCACTTGCCATTATGCTTCCGTACTAGAACCACGTTGGCCATCCATTCTGGGTAATCGATCTCGAAGATGAAATCTGCATCCAACAACTTAGTGATCTCCTCATCAATTATCTTCTGTCTCTCCAATGCGAAGAGTCTCCTCTTCTGTCTAACTGGCTTCTTGGTTGGATCTACTTGCAATCTGTGCTCCGCTACTCTTCGACTTACTCCCGGCATGTCACTGGGGATCCAAGCAAAGACATCGGCATAGCACCGAAGCAACTTCAGCAGGCTTGTTCGAAAAGGTTCAGGAAGTCCCGAACTGATTTTCACTGTTTTCTCTTTCTTCCCCGGAACCAACTCGATCTCTTCGGTATCCTCAATGGGCACGACTAAAGGTTCGGTGCCGCTTTCTGTAAAGGGTTCCACCTCAATGGCCATTGTATGCTTCAGTTTACTGATCCCTACCCCCGAAGTGATCAGAGCATTCCGATAGCACCTCCTTGCTAAGTCTAGATCTCCAGCCACTTCGCCAACTCCGTGGGATGTAGGAAACTTAATTTTAAAGTGGGGTATTGAAGTAACCGCCTGTAGAGCTGTCAAAGTAGGTCTCCCCAAAATAGCGTTGTAGGCAGAATCAACATGTACAACATAAAATTTACAAAGGATTTGAACCTGTTGGGGAGCTGTCCCGAAGGTGACTGGCAGCTCGATGGTCCCTGCTACTTTGACGGGATCGTTGCTGAAACCATACAGAGGGGCCTCCTGCCCGATTTCCATCTTCTGGCCATCCACAGGCATTCGGTGGTAAGCATGAGCATACAATATATCCACTGAAGAGCCGTTGTCAATCATCATCCTTTTCATATCCACAGAACCTACTTGGGCCGTGATTATCAAGGCTCCTTCATGCGGTTCGATAGGTTCCGTAGGGAAGTCCTCATCTGTAAAGGAAATTATGGAACCCGGATATGCCCTTTCGACCTTCGTCGGCTTATCGACCAAAGACATCACAGAGTCCAGATATCCTCGTCTCTTTTTACCTGCAACTTTTCCCGTGTTCCCCCCAGTTATCACATCCACGACATGCCGAACCACCTGGTTTGGCCCTGGTTGAACGGGCTGGGCAACCTGAGCCAACTCCTTATTCTCCGGTTGAACCCTTTGTCGTTCCCGGCCTGTTACATAATGCATTAAGGTACCACTTTGAACTTTCCTCTCAATAAATTCTTTCAAACTCCAGCAGGAATTTGTGTCATGCCCAACCGCCCGGTGGTAATTACAATATAAGGCAGGATCTCCAGACCCCGGTCGAAGGTTGTTTTTGGGCGCTTCGAAGTACGGTTGGTTTTTAATGTGTTCCAAGATGGTGGCCCGATCCGTGTTAAGTTGTGTGTACACCCTGTTCACTCTTTGAGTTGGAATGGGTGGACGATCTCCCCTGGGTATCCAGTTACTATTATACCTTTTTTGGTTACCTTCGGATCGATCATTGCCGATATTGTTTCTTCTCTGACTAACGTCCTTCTCCTTTACTTTTTCCGAGGAGCTTTGTTTCAAGCTAGCCATTGCCTCTTCCACCACGATGAAACCTTCGGCCTTTTCAAACGCTTCGGCCAGACTCTTCGGATGTTTGAACATCAGCTTCTTTACTAATTTTTCCGATTTCACCAGATCTAAGCCATTCTGGAACAATCCTACCGCCTGAAGATCGTTAAGATCCGAAACCTGCCCTACAGCTTCTCGGAATCTCTTCACATACTGCCCCAGAGTCTCACTTGGATATTGCCTTACTTGGGCCAACGATCCTGTGGGTCTCCCTCTTCTCTTATTTCTCCCGAAGCGAGCATGGAATTTGTCACACAAATCCACCCATGACGCAATCGAATCTGAAGCCAGAGCCCCCATCCATTGTCTTGCGTCCTTTCTTAATGTCAATCCGAACGTCTGACATTTAGCTGCGTCTGAATAGTCGTAATAATCCATTAATCTGTCAAATGCTTGGCTGTGGTCAAACGGATCTCCAGAACCATCATAACTCTCCATATGAGGAAACTTTTTGCTAGGATCAGCTTTCTCTTTAAGAATTTCAGATGAAAAGGGGGACGCCTTTTTATCCGGAGTCTTCCTCCCTTGTTGATCCTCTGCTAGCTGCTTCCGAAGCTCCTTTATCTCTTTTACTAAGTCTTCCACCAACCCGGGTGGAGAAACAACCTCCTTCCTTGGAGAAATCGTCTTATTGTGTTTAATCCGATCTCTTTCATCCGGGTTAAAAGATGTCGAAGGACTTCGTCTCGTACTTTGGCCAGAGCGAGAACTCCCTGTATTGTGCATCCTCTTCGACCTCCTTGGAGAAGGACTTCTAGATCGGCTTCGTCGCCCATCTCTTCTACTACTTCTATAGTACTCAATACGAGGCGTCCTTTTCGAAATCTCGAGAGAGTATTCTTGTGACATACTTCGTTCCTCATCGGGAGAATGACTACAAGTCTCACTATCGTCTCGCTTGGAGTATTCATTCCTCCTTGCTCTTCGGCCATGTGATTTACCCCTCCTTCCCGGTCGAGTGTAACTGAAAGCTTCGTCTTTTTTCTCGGCCGCAAGAACCATCTGTTTAGAAATCTCATCTCTCTGCTGCAGAAGTGCTTTCAAAGCTGTGTCGGTCTCTTGAGCCTTCTTTGCCAAGACAGAAATCTTGTCTGTATGGCCTTCTCGATGCCGGGTTTTGAGTGGCGTATCCATCATCTTTTTCCGATCGTCATCGGAACCTTTGCTAGCAGTAGAAAATAACTTCCTCTTGGCATCCCCATGGTCTCTAGCTTGAGAACCTCCTAGTATCCTCTGTGACTCAAGTCTGTCATGAATACTTTTTGAGGGTCCTAGTCTGTCTTTCACCGAAATCCTTTGTAGAGAAAAACTAGCATCCGTTGGCTGTCCCTCAGCCGTGATCGTTTTGCTTTTTACCATAGCTTCCGACGTAAGATGCCTAATACGTTGTGATTGAAAATCAGAAACACTAAAACCCCTCCTTCTAGCGCCAATGTTAACGCCACAATCTCGTCACGCGCCTCAATCACGAAAAGCACTCTTTGTCCTCTTCTGTGTAGTGCCTTTTTTCCTTTTATTGTCTCATCACCTTTGCATGTTTTCCCCCGATGTCCCTGTCAATTGGCTGCATGCAGGCTTTTTTCTACTTGCTTTTTTCCCCCCAGTCAACATTATGTCAACTCCTCATTAATGAAGGTGGCTTAAGACGGCTGGGCCCATCACCTCAATCAGCCGCCTGCTAATCTCACAGATTAGGGGTAATCTTTAGTCTATAAACTGCCACATGTCATCCACTACCAGCTTCAATCTAGAGTGTATCTAAATGATCTCTTGGATAGTAGCCCAATATTCCAACAGTAAAAATGGGTTTGACTCAGAAAGCCCATAATGAATAAAAATTGACCGGCCCAAAATATTTACGGCCCAACAATTGCGCTGTTTGATGTTTGAAGATTAATTGTGCTTGTGGTTTGATTAAGATGCTTAATTAAACAAAGAAGTTTTAAAACCCTAATTTAAGAATCAAGAAGCTTAATTAAATTAATCAAGAAGCTATAATTAAACCCCTAATTTAAGCTTCAAGAAGCTTAATTAAATTAATCAAGAAGCTAAATTAAATTAATTAATAAGAGACTATATTCAATTAATTCTACGTACATTGCATGCATCAGGAAGCTTAATTAAATTAATCATGAAGCTATATAAAGTACCCTAATTAATTTGCATTCTAACAAGTACGCAGTCCGTCTACTTTCCTCTACTGAAATGAAGCTATATAAATAAAAAACAAAAGGAGCACGAAAACTAATAATAATTGTAGTGTTCACCTGCTAGTTTTTGAGGATTTTTTAAGTAGATATTACATTCATGAATCTTATTGGGCGGGAGTTCTTCGTTGTTGATCCTTTTTTGCAAGTACCAGATGAGCTCTTCATCGGTTGGTTTAAACCGAAAACCAGGTGGAATCCTTTTCAAATAACTCTGGGAAGCAGCAGCAAGGTTTACTTTTCGATTTTGGTCTTCCATTATAATAGGACTCAGACATACAATGGGGAATGGACGAAAAGGGAGGGGATGAGATAATTACAACGCTAAATAGAATGAATAACGAAGATTACGGTTTCAACTTAAATAACTCTAACATTAATTTGGAATTCTATTTGGATTTAGATTTGTATCCCTCTGCGGCTCTGCCAAGTGGAAAATTAGAGAAATACATGCACGAGTTTTTGTGTTTATCCACTTAATTGTACGTATATTAAGCAAAATTTGTAAACTATATAATTAATTAGTAATATTTCTAATTAACTTAGTTTGAAATTATCCTTTAACTAATATAAGTTGGATTTTAAAATTTTCATATTTTATTTTAAATTATTAAAAATATAAATTATTTAAAAAAATATTTTATTCTAAAATATTAAATATAATTATTATTTTAAAAATAATATTTTCTTTTAAAATATTAAAAGTAACTATTTTTAAAATAATTATTTTATTTTAAAATATTAAAAATAATTATTATTTTAAAAATAAAAATTTATTTTAAAATAGTAAATATAATTATTATTTTAAAAATAATATTTTACTTTAAAATATTAAAAATATTTATTTTATTTTAAAATATTAAAAATCGGGTTGAGTCAAACTGGGTCGAATTAGGGTCAAATCAGGTTGAAGAATGGAAACGCTAAAAATGTCACTTTAAAAACTTAATTGACAAAAAATAAACTTTAAGGACGACATTGAAAGTAAGTGAAAACTTGAAAACTTGAAAGGACAGGAGTTTCATTCAGTCTTTAACTAATCTAAGTTGGATTTTATTTTTTAGAATAGATTGCATATATGCAACCGAAATATTTTATCTTTAACTATATACTGCAATTTTTATTTGGAGGGCTAAATTACAGTTCTTATAAGGGCATTGATATTAACAGGCTAAAATGATAAACACAAGGCAATTATCTTTTCTTTTTATTAATTAGACAAATTTCCCTTCTTCTCAAAACTTACGGACCCAGTTCTCTCCCCCTCGCCCCCTCACCCCCCCTTAATTATTAATTACAATATCAAATTAATTCTTATGTTCGTTGTTTTGTGTCTATATTTTTAATTAGCAGTAAAGAAAAAGTATAAAATAATTGTATGGTTCTTGACCCAGCGGTAACTTTGACTTATAGTTTAATGAGGTCAATGATTCGATTCTTTTGGTTTGTGAGTGTACGAAAATTAGCAAAAAAGAGAGAGTATAAAATGATCCGTACCCGGCATTACTAATATCCGTTTATGTTTATTTTATTCGAATAACCAGATTACCCGGATATTCTGATATTTGAATTTGTTTATCAGTCACTTAATATAAAATTCATTCAAATCATTTACAAAAAATAAAGAAAAAATTGAATAATTACTCATCAAGAATCACAATTTAAAGTTCAAACCATACATATTAATAAAACATCATAATCATAAAGGGGAGGAAAATAAATATATATTAAAAATATAAAAGAATAAATAATGAGTTTTAAATAAATATAAATGATTAAACTTTAGTTGTCAATCTTATTAAAATAAATAATGAGTTTTAAAGTATAGTTCATTAATGAATGAATGTTAATTTATTTATTTTTAATAAATACAATAAACAATACTCTAAATTACATTTCAAATAAGTTTTCATCATTTTCAAAATCCTAAATTTTCAAATGAATGCTCTAATTATTAATGTTTAGATGTATATTAATAAGTGGATGTACATTTTATGTGTGTGGAGTAATACCGCAGTGTGTATGAATATTAATTTATAATCTATAATTAGATTCAAAAGTTTACATTAAATATTTAATTATTTTTTCTCAAATAGTTGATTAAAACTTTAATAATATGTTTATGGGGAGTTTTATTTATTATTTATCCTTAATACATAGATACATAGTTATAATTTATTTTTTTTATTATATTTATGGAGAGTGTGAGTTATAATGTATGTGTGACAACTAGTTAATTAATCCAATTTGATACAAAATTGACATTGGGCTTACTTGAAATATTTGAACTTCTAGTTTCTAAATTATTAGGCAAATGAAAGTGACAAATACTCCTTCCACACTAAAATTCATAAACGTCAATCAATCTATTCAACCCCTAGATTAATTATAAATTAATTCAGACCTAACACATTTTAACAATAAAATTATATTGTCTGTTGATCCCGCCTCCCAACACGCAAGTAAGTTTTGAAAGTAACAAACTTGTAAGAAGCTAATAGCTATAATTTTGTTCTTGTAATATATAATTTTCTTATTAAATAATACATTTTAGATATTTTAACTTTATAATAGTAAAAATCCATTAACTATACTTAAATAAATTTATTAATATTATAATAAAAATGTTATTTCCTACTTTTTAGAAGTGAAATGACATATTTTAAAAATAATTTTCGCATGATAGTGAAAATTAATTATTATATAAGGAAGACCATTTTTAAAAAAAAAATTTATTTTGCTTAATATATATATATATATATATATATATATATATAAGTTATTCGGATACGAATTCTAGATACGGATCCGAATCCTAATATTGGATTCCGAATATCTGTCGGTTATATTTACGGTCCGATATTAAACGAATACGAATACGCCTATATCCGTATTCATATCCGTTTATTTGATGATATCTTTAAATCAAATACGATATATCCGTTATTTTTCAAATACAAATAATATTTGTTTTTTTTTTTCCGAATATGAATGCGAACCCTACTTGTGTCTGAGGAATTGTACGTGCAATTTACTGTAATTTACTTTAAATATAAATTATAAAGTTATACGTGTTGATTTCTACGCCGTAGGGGATGTGTCCGGAAATTTAATACCAAGTGATATAATAAAAAGTTAGAATTCAAGATAAAATTTTTCTTTGTAAAAATGAATTAAAATTTTAAGAGTAGTGTTAGGGGTAATTTGATGACATATCATTTGATATGAGATCAAAATTTTGAGGCTAAAGTTTAGAGTAAAATATTCATGTAGATAATCATAATAATATTCACCACTCCACAAATTTTTCAAATAATAGTCAGTATTCCTCTAGTCTACCATATGTAACATTCACTAACCTTACACTATGTTTCTGAGTTTTAAAATAGATAGAAAAGAAAAGAAATAAGCGAAAAATTTAAGCTTTCACTACTACAAAAAAGTAAATAGACAACGTTTAAAAAGCGTTGTAATAGGTCTCCCAAAAGTGATATATCTTTACAATTTCTATATTTATGAGTTTTTTAATAAACGAAAAAGAAAAAAAGGGATAGAAAATTTAGCTACTTTTCCTGCCAAAGTTTTTCATCTAAAATTGGCCTGATTTAGATCGAATAAGAAATTAGAATGAGTAATATTTTTATAATTATATTCTCATATTATCCTCAATTTTCAATATAATAAATTTTAAATTACAACTCATGTCCCCAATTTATTTGTTTTTAATACCTAAAGAAAAGATATTCCAACCGTAATAAGGGAAATTTACCCACTAAAGGCTACATGTGGCCTTGACCCAGAATAAGAAGCTTTGCCTGTTGAAGTATCAATTATATCCTTCCAATTTCAATAAACTAACACTGTGACATCCCAAATTTTTAAGAATTTATAAATGAGAATTTAATAAATAAAATTCTTATTATCTGATATTTTGAGTTTGAGTATGTGTATACGTGTCATATATTGTGAAATATGTGAATTGATGTGAAGAATATTTTAAATATTAATTTTAATATTTTTTGAATTAAAATAAATATTTTAATTAAATTATTTATTGAGTTAAATAAATAATTATGTGATCAATATGGAGTAATGTAATTAAGTGTATTATATTAATTAAATAATTATTTAATATTTAATTTAATTAATATGTAATGATTTTATGTTATAGTTCTAATTTAATTGAGATAATTAAATTAGATGAAGTTATGTGGTAATTGTTACATGAAATTATAATTAGTGAGTAATTATAATTATGTGATAATTTTTATATGATTAATTGATGTTAACTTTTAATTAATTAAATTAGAATGTTAAGATTTAATTAATTAAGTATAACATTAAAAATATGTGTTAAAGAATTTATTAAAAGAATTAAAAGAGTTTTTAAAATCGTTTTTCCAAACAAGGCCTTTACTTTTGTTTTAATTTGTTTTGCCAAACGTAGCCTTAACTACTAAAAATCTGTTTTTAAAAATAATGTTATTTTTCCAAACAAGCCTTAGGGCCTTTTAAATTCTAAATGTTGTAACCTATATTTTAATTGTAATAATTATATTTATTATAATTATTATAGGGTCATTATGTAATATAAGTTATATATGTTGTATTTATATTTTATATGTATAATATATTATATGTATAATATATTATAAGTTATATATGTTGTATTTATATTTTATATGTATAATATATTATATGTATATTACGTTAGTTAGAATTTGCTAAGGGTTAGTCTGTTAGAAACAAAAAAAACAAAGAGAAAGAACATAGTAAACTAGAGAGAAGAAAAAGAGAAAAAGAAGAAAGAGGAAGATTTTGAGAAATCAAAAGAGAAGATAATCACCATCATTTTCATTTTCTTCCTCTAGAAGCAAAGGTTTAACCTAAGTTTATTGTTGTTCTTCATTGTTTTTATTCTCTGCAAATTGATTTTCATAATAAACTAAAAATTGATGATCAATATGTGTTAGATTATGTATAAAAACTATTATATATGAGTTATATGATAGTTTATGTGATTAATTTCATGTAAAGATGATGAACATGAAGAAATCATTTTCATAGCAATTTACAATGAACTAACTTGAAAAAAATAGTTTCTTAAATATCAAAAATTATGTGTGATTATGCTATGTGTGACGCCCCCAGAATAGGTCCAATCCACCCAACCTATTCTGAGTCGCCAAGAAATACATAATACAGAATTCAAATACAAATCTTTTATATCCAATTGTTGTACACAATCCGACCACATATAAACTGTGAGTTTCAATACAAATAACAGTACTCGTACTCCTTATCAATGATACGTTACATAAAGGTACAGTCAATAACTGTTTTAGGAATTAAAATCTTTGAAAAATTCTCAAGAAAACCTTCGTACATGGGAGGCCATACCTCTAAATTATAATAGATATCATAGGACTTGAGAATTAACCTTGGTTGACCTAATAGACCCCAAAGAAGAACGAGAAGATTACTATCCTGCTCATTCCAATGTGGGTATTCTCTTGCCATATAATTATCTCAATTTTCTCAAACTGAGAATTATATTCCAACCATACTCCAAGATTATATAGGTAGTGCTCATAGATATAATCAGCAAGTGGATGCGCACACCCATGTCTTATAATAACATGAAGTTGTATGTGGTTAGACATCTTGTATGATAGTGATAACACACCCTTTCAAAGTCGGGTTCACCTCACCTATAATTGTTCACCAAAATCAACTGTTAAATGACATATAAAATACGACACACACATTTTAAATCCTCAATACAATTATTCTCATACTGTTTTAAGGGAAACTTTAACAGTTATAGACCATCGTTCTATTCTCTTGTTATCCCTGCTCGACCCAGCTACATTCTTATTACCTACAAAAAATTGTGAAGCAAAAGGGTGAGCACAATTAGCCCAGTAAAGAATATTATGACTAAAGATAATTAAATTATCAATAGTCTTCATCAGTAATGAATCAGATCTTTAGAACCTTAGTCCTCAACAGTGAAAAATCTGATAAAATACAATAGACAACAAGTTTTAGATCAACAACTGCAGCGGAACATGCAATCCATTAGAAGAGTCAAGTAGAACATAATGTCTACTATCTTCTCCATGTTAAAAGTCCACCAACAATATTTCATCCCTGTAACATCAATCAACAGTTCTCTCCACAATTATGTAAATAGTTCATGATCATAATTATGTTGATAAATTCCTCTTCGCACCAAAGACGAAAATAATTTTCATCACCTGTCTTTACCTGAAACACCAAAGATTATGGTTATACCAAATCACAGTTCCTTTTCATAATTATGCTAATAAATTCATCTTTGCACTCAAGCCAAAGATATTCATTTGTAACATCAATGGTTATGATTATACTAGTTTACAGCTTTTAGTCATAATCATGTTAGTCAATTCATCTTTGCACTACTGGCCAAAGATATTTAACAGTAACATCAAAGGTCATAATCATGCCAAACACCAGTCCATCTTTGCATTACGGGCCAAGATATTCATCAATCAACAGTTCATCTTTGCACTACGGGCCAAAGATATTCATCAATCAACAGTTCATCTTTGCACTACAGGCCAAAGATATTCATCAATCAACAGTTCATCTTTATACTACGGGCCAAAGATATATTCATCAATCAACAGTTCATCTTTGCACTACGGGCCAAAATATTCATTAATCAACAGTTCATCTTTGCACTACGGGTCAAAGATATTCAAGTTTCATATTTCAAAGATAACTATTAAAATTTAATAAGAAGATTTAGGTAAATACAAATTCAAGTGAAATGATATTAGATAAAACACAAATCTCAAAGAAATATCTAATCATTTCAAAATTTGTAGATGCAATATTTATAACCATGTTGATCAATTCACCTTTGCACTCAAGCTAAAGATATTCAATTGTAAGATCAATGGTCATGATCATATCAGTCAACAATTCATCTTTGCACTACTGGCCAAAGAGAACCCATAGTCATGGTCATACCAATAATCTACCCATCTTTACACTCAAGTCAAAGAGAACTTCCATCACCATAATTATAAAATATAATCAAGGATAAGTATTAGAGATTTATAATTCAATTTATCCAGAGTTCAAGAATATTCAAATTATCGACATGAAGATAAAAACATGGATCCAATCAAAGAAAAAAAAATTATAATTTTTTTTTTATCGTGAATAGTATCCCATGAATAGTAACCCGTGAATAGTAATCCGTGAATAGTAACTCGTGAATAATACTCTGTGAATAGTAACCCTGTGAATAGTAACTTGTGAATAGTAATTTGTGAATAGTAATTCATGAATAGTAACTCGTGAATAGTACCCCATTATGAAAAGATTAAAATTTTCATAAGAAGTTCAGGCCAATATTCCAGTGAAATAATATTTCATACGAGTATGAAAGAATATACGAAACTGTAAATTAGATTTTCACCCGTCATGCGGTAATCCGCGTAGACAGATCATTTCCATAATTTAATAGAAATGAATACGAAGGGTGATTCACCACGCATACGGTAATCCGCGTAGACAGGTTATTCCCATAGATTATTAAGGAATTGAATGAATACAAAAAGTTTTCACCAAGCATGCGATAATCCGCGTAGACAGGTTACTCCCACAGATCAATAAAGAATGAATACGAAGGATTATTCACCATGTATGCGGTAATCCGCGTAGACAGGTTACTCCCACAGATCAATAAAGAATGAATACGAAGGATTATTCACCATGCATGCGGTAATCCGCGTAGACAGGTTATTCCCACAGATTAATAAGGAATAAAATGAATACGAAATAAATAATACCGCTTACGAGAAAAATCATATCCCTTACGAATACAAAAGCAATAATACCTCTTACGAGTATAAAATCACATCTTTTACCAAAATATTCTTTATCAAAATATCCTTTACGCAAGATAATATCATTTACGAAAATAATATCATTTACAATAAATAACTTTCTTTACGAAATATAATAACATCCCTTACCTCAGTAGAAGATTAAATACTGAAATAGTAACAGAATACTCTTCTTCTTTCTCTCTTCTTCTCTCTCTATAGCTTGATTATAACTTTGGTCTTCAAAATGGTATGAAAAATATGAATGGATGGAGGAGTATTTATAGGCTAGAAATTTTTTTGGTTAATTACACTTTAGTACCTCCATCTTTGTCTCAAATTTTAATTTAGTCCTTCAAGTTTATAAATCTTGCACCTCCACCCCTGCAACCACCCACCAACTATTTATTATCCACCAATAAGTGGGTCCCACATGTTAACCACCCATTAATTGCTCGTTTATCCTATTAATTCTCCGTTTGGTCAATTTTAACATCCGAAAATCAACTATTATCGAAATAAATGTCGATTTCCACTAACATTAATATTCACAATACAATAAAAATATTTTTATCAACCATTCATCAATTATTATTTAAATTAATATTACAGAATCACAATAATGACAACCAGGTCGTTCCCAAGAAAGAGGGGGCCTTCCGATAAAGATTTCTTCTTACTGGCGCGCAATTAACTAACCCCTTTCCTAGACAGAACTTTCTAGACATTGCCAATAATGCTATCTAATAATATCATTTAAATAATATAACTGACCATTAATGATTTAATAATGTAAAATATTGTGCAGATGATACTGTGACAATAATTGAATCAATAATATGAGATACTGTGCAACAACTACTGTAGCAATTATTGAATACTGAGTGACTTCTTACGTAAGCATCAATAATCAAAGATATTGTGCAATACCATGTGCTACTTTGCAACAACGCGTATTACTGTATTTTTATCACCGGAAATTTTAACAGTTTAACGGTAATAGTTTTACCGTTATTTTTAAAAAATTACTTCTGTCGCTTTCTATATCCGACATTCAATCCGTTGTGGGGTCCACCAATGACTGCGCCGTCGTACGAATATTCTCCGATAAAAGAATATTTCCTGACACAACGAATATGTTATGACTACTTGCTTACTTTGTTAAATTTGCACATATCACCCTTAACTTTAACCTTTTATCAATTTAACCATTTACTGAATCGGATAATAATTACAAGAAAATTAAATACTTTTATTTCATAAAATTCGAGGTCTTACACTATGATTATGAGAATTAAAGTTTAGATTATGATAATATATCAAGAAACAAAATTAACATGCTTTGAATCATGTGATTTGGGTTAAAAACGAACTCACAGTGCCAAATTTCTTCAAAAACGCTTAAAAATAGTATTTTCTTTATAATCATAAAATTATGTGTTTTGATTATGTGTTGTGGTGTTGTTGTATGTTAAAATCATGTTAGAAGTTTAAAATTTTGTTTGTATAAAGTTTTATGTACATTGTGTTAGTTACAATCGAACTTTGGTGCGAAAAAATAAGCCAAATTGGCTTATTTCTCTGCAAGTTCGCTAGCCGGGGAACCCAACAGCAGGGAGCCCCGCCCCAGCGGGGATTTTGGCCTAGGAACACCCGCCCCAGCGGGGCTACAAGCTGTCCGGAGTGGTTTAAGTAATGTAATGCAAAACTGCTTTGACCTCCTGTAGTAAAACGACTATAACTTTTTTATACGAGATCCGATTGAGTAGATTCAAAATGATCCGGAACAAGCACGAGTAGACCTACAACTTTAGTTCTTTAACTTTTTCAATTTGAGGTCGTTAGCAGGGGTCAAAATGGTCATCTTTGTGACTGATGCGTATTCGGAGGCAATCGGAGGGCGTTGGACATGCACATACGCAAGTATAGTGCTGTCGACGATAATAAATATTGTTCTAAGTTATAAAACATGAATGTTAATAAATATAATGATGCTTAACATTAATAAATGATGTATTAGATAAGTTATATAAGCACACTAAGCATACACAAGAGAGACGAATCGGACGTGTGACGAATGAAGGTTAAAACGCCGTGACAAGTGTTAATATACGTAAAAAGTGTTTCAATTCAACTAAAATGAACACTATAAGATATGGAAGGGGGTTAATATAAAACCAATAAGGAGTCTTAGCAAGACTTAAACACTTGAATGAACTTCGAGCATGACTAATAAGAAATATAGTGAGATATAAATTGAAAATTAACACAATCTAATTGAACATTGTGTATTAGTTAACAGGAAGGATTATGAGATGTAGAGATATTACAACTACTATGCGTTGCTATGTGACTAATAGTTGATGTGCATGATTATATAATTGTGTAGGGCACGTGAAGTGCAGATAACTGTAAGCTGTAAAATTGTTATTGGTAAACAACGATCAAGGCAAGTCTTTCAGTTTTTATTTTCTAAGTGAACTTGATGATGAACTGTTTTTAAATTGTTTTGCAAAGAGCATGATATGTTATATATGTTGCAATCATGAAATGTTAAAGTCAATTTATGACTGCATTAATTGATTAAAGAATGTTGATTGAGTAAGGAACTCAATCTTTATATTTGTTATATGAATTAAAGCATGTATGTCATGTTACTTTGATGATTATGAGATGTATGTTGAGCATGTTATTATGTGCTATGTGATGCATGAAATTGTTAGGTCTTGCTGAGCTGTCGAGTTCACTCTTGCAAATAACCGCTTTTGCAGGTCAAGGATGCAAGGTAATGATGCGTGCTAATTGAATGTTAAGATCAATAGCGATGCAAGAAATTATTTATTCTAGATGAGTAATATGTTTGTTTTGGATGTATTATACTTGTTAAAGTTGTAAAGTTGAGCTATCCGATTTATAGTGGATATTGCTTGTGATGTAATACTTTGTATAGTAACTTAAAGGAAGCTGTGACGCCCCCAAAATAGGTTCAATACACAACCCACCTATTCTGGGTCGCCAAGAAATACATGGTACAGAATCCAAATAAAAATATTCAAATTCTAACTTTTAAACTGTCGTACAAAATACGACCACAGTTAAACTGTGAGTTTCAATACAAATACAGTATCCAGACTCCAAATCAAAAATACGTTACAGAAAGGTACAGTCAATAACTGTTTTAGGAATTAAAATCTTTGAAAAATGCTCAAGAAAACCTTCGTACATGGGAGGCCATGCATCTAAGTTATAATAGATATCGTAGGACTCGAGAATTATCCTTGGTTGACCCAATAGACCCCAAAGAAAAACGAGAAGATTACTATCTTGTTCATTTCAATGGTGGGTCTTCTCTTGCCATATAATTATCTCTGTTGTCTCAAACTGAGAATTATATTCTAACCGTACTCCAAGATTATATAGGTAGTGTTCATGGATATAATCAGCAAGTGGATGTGCACAACCATGTCTTATGATAACATGAAGTCGTATGTGGTTAGACATCTTGTATGATAGTGACAAAACACCCTTCCAAAGTTGGGTTCACCTCACCTAAGTCAGGTCACCAAAATTAACGGTTAAATGACGTATAAAATATGACATACTTATTGTGACGCCCCCCAGAATAAGTCCAGTCAACCCAACCCATTCTGAGTCGCCAAATACATGGTACAGAATTCAAATACAAACTTTATATCACACGGTGGTGCAAAAATACGACCACACAACTGTGAGTGTCAATACAAATATGTAAAAAATATTAATATTCAAACTAAGTCCTCATTACAATTATTATCACACTATTTATCAGAAATAGTGAGGACTACTACTGCTCTAACTCGGACCATCACTCTGTCCCCCGACTAGTTTCTGCAACATTCTCATTTCCTGAAGAGGACAACAGATGAAAAGGGTGAGCTCAACTAGCCCAGTAAAGAATATGATGACTAAGATAATGGAAAAATGAATTATCGTTAGTCTTCAACAATTCAGATAAAATATTATGAACAACAAATTTTAGATCAATAATTGCAGCGGAAATAACCGTTCGTCATCAATATTTTATCTCTGTAACATCAATCAATATACATCTCGAATCAAATATTCATCTTTGCACTACAGGCCAAAGATATTCATTTGTATCATCAGTGGTCATGTTCATCTCAACACCTGTCATCTTTGCACTACGGCCAAAGATATTCATCAGGTAATCATTCATCTTTGCTCTACAGGCCAAAGATATTCAGTTATATCACCTTTTAGGACTGAGGATGATGAAAAATAACATAAATAACGAATCTAGTGAGATAAAAGACAAAGATTAAGGATTCGTATTTTAGTTTATCCAAGTTCAAAAATATCCCATAATAATACTTTGTGGAGCAAAATTCAAGAATAGAGCTCAAAACTTGGATACAATCAAAGATAAGAACTTTAACAAGCAATTTGGACATATAGAAGAAAATTTAATTTTTTCGTGAATAGTGCCGTATACGTGAATAGTAACCCTGACGAAAAAAATAAGAATTTCATAACAAAATTCATGCCAATATTTCGGTATAATGATATTGAAAAGAATAACATCATTTACGAAAGAAAATAACATCCCTTACCTCAAAAGAATAACACTTCTGGCTGGAATATCGGATATAATACCGAAGAAAACTTGCACTGAATAGCAACACTCAAAGTATTGAAATACTCACAAAAATACGCTCGATATTATAGAGAGAGAAAACTTCTGATTCTGGTGTGATTTTCAATTCTAACCTAAGCACCCTATTTATAGGAAAAACTTAGGATGCCAATGGAGACTAAAATAATAATAAAAAAAAATTTCTTCCGCCGCCGGCTGCTTCTCCCAAAAGCCATCAGCATTTTTTCAACCAAAAGTGGGGCCCACCCATTAAAAAAAATATTTATTTTCCAAAACTTCAATAATTCATAATAAATAGCCCCTTTATCAGAAAAATACAAATTCTATACCCTTCCATACGAAATTTAATTCTCTACAACTTTGTAGAAGGAAGTTTTTCCAAATTCCAAACATAAATTATCCGAAATCCATAAACAGATGATTTTTCACACCAAAATACTGATAAAAAACTCATCAGCGCTAATTCCTTCTTTTTTATCCACAAAATAAATATTTCCTTATCATATAAATCAATAATTAATTATTCACATATAATATTACAGAACTATAATATTGACAACCAGGTCGTTCCCAGGAAAGAGGGGGCCTTCCGATAAGGACTTTTCCTTACTGGCGCGCAATTAAATAACCCCTCCTAGACAGAACTTCCTTAGACATTGTCAATAATGCTATCTAAGAATATTATTCAAAAAATATGAATTATTGAGTTGATAATGTGAAATACTGTGCAATGACAATTATTGAATCAATAATACGAAATATCAACTATAGCAATTATTGAATCAATCATATAAAATAACAACGTAGCAATTATTGATATAAAATATCAACGTAGCAATTATTGAATCAATATAATATAAATGTAACAATTATTGAGTCAATAATATAAAATATTGAACAGTAATTACTGTAACAATAATTGAATAAGTTCCTTCTCACGTAAGATTCAATAATTTGAAATACTGTGCAATACCGTGTGCTACTGTGCAATACCGCATATCACTATATTTTAACCACCGGGTATTTTAACAGTACTAACGGTAACAACTACGCCATTATTTTATAAATAGGTTATTTTTGTCGCTTTCTATATCCGACAGTTATTCTGTTGTGGGGCCCATAAATAGCTACGCCGTCGTATGAATATTTCCGACAACAATAATATTCCACGACCAAACGAATATTTCCCGACAACCAGAATATTTTATAACCACTTGCTCATTTTAAAATATTTGCACATTTCACCCATAACTTTCATATTTATCAAATCAACACCTTACTATTTCGAAATAATATATAAAGAAAATTAAATCTTTATTCATAAAAGTTGGGGTCTTACACTTATCTAAAATTTTCAATAAAATTATTTTCATACTGTTTGGTGGAAAACTTCAACAGTTATAGACCCTCGTTCTATTCCCCTGTTATCCCCGCTCGACCCAGCTACACTCTTATTACCTGAAAGGAACTGTGAAGCAAAAGGGTGAGCACAAATAGCCCAGTAAAGAATATCATGGCTAAAGATAATCAAATTATCAGTAGCATTTGTCAGTAATAAATCAGAGATTTAGAATATATGGTAGATGGTAAAACTTTTCAACCATAGTTGCAGCGGAACGAACAATCCATTAGAAAAGTCAAATAGACCAAAATGTCTATTATCATCTCTATGTTAAAAGTCCACCAATAACGTTTTATTCCTGTAACATCAATCAACAGTTCCTGTCCACAATCATGTGAATAATTCATAATCATATTTGTGTTACTAAATTCCTCTTCACACCCAGGACGAAGATAACTTTCATCACCTGTCTTTACCTGAAACACCAAAGATCATGGTTATACCAAATCACAGTTCCTGTTCATAATCATGCTAATCAATTCATCTTTGCACAACGGGCCAAAGATATTCAACAATTAATCATTCATCTTTGCACTACAGGCCAAAGATATTCATCAATAGCTCATCTTTGCACTACATGCCAAAGATATTCACAAATCAACCGCTCATCTTTGCACTACAGGCCAAAGATATTTATCAACAGTTCATCTTTGCACTACAGGCCAAAGATATACATAAATCAACAGCTCATCTTTGCACTACAGGCTAAAGATATTCATCAATAGTTCATCTTTTCACTACAGGCCAAAGATATTCAAATCTCAAAGAAATATCTAATCATTTCAAAATTCATAGAAATAACATTTATAACCATGTTGATCAATTCACCTTTGCACTTAATCTAAAGATATTCAATTGCAAACTCAATGGTCATGATCATACCAGTCAACAATTCATCTTTGCACTACTGGTCAAAGAGAACCCATAGTCATGGTCATACCAATAATCTATCCATCTTTACACTCAAGTCAAAGAGAACTTCCATCACCATGATTATAAAAATGTTATATATGGCAGTAAGAACAATATAATCAAAACATGGATCTAATTTCAAGAGTAAGATTCATAAATCAAAGATAATTTGGACATGAAAAAAAAAATTATTTTTTTACCGTGAATAGTATCTCATAAATAGTAACTCGTGAATAGTAACTCATAAATAGTAACCCATGAGTAGTAACTCGTGAATAGTAACTCGTGAATAGTAACTCATGAATAGTAACTCCGACATAAAAATGTAAAATTTTCATAATAAAGTTCAGACCAATATTCCGGTGAAATGATATTGAAAGAAATAACATCATTTACAAGGAAAATAACATCCCTTACCATCCCTTACGAATACGAAAACAATAATACCTCTTACGAGTATAAAATCACGTCCTTTACCAAAATACCCTTTCACAAAAATATTATCATTTACGAAAAATAACCTCTTTTACGAAACATAATAACATCCCTTACAACAATAATATCCCTTACTATCCCTTACCTCAGTATAATACTCAATCTGTCTAGATTATCGGATATTATGCTGACGAACACTTGCACTGTTATCAACACTCAAAATATCTAAATACTCACAAGAAATACGCTCGATATTATAGAGATAAAATTTTCTGATTCTGGTGTGTTTTTCATTTCTAACTAAGCACCCTATTTATAGGAAAATGCCAGAATACCTATGTTGACCAAACCTGCTACCGGAGGCTTTTACTCCTTTGAATTTGTACACACACCTCTTGCAAGTTCAGCATTTATTCCACAAAAAAAAAAAACAAAAGTGGGGCCCACCCATGTTTTTAATAAATATTTATTTCCGAAACTTCAATAATTCATAATAAATAGCCCTTTTATTAGAAAAAAAATGAATCTTATGATCATTCCATAGGAAATTTAATTCTCTACAACTTTGTAGAATAATGTTTTTTCAAATTTCGAACGAAAAATGACCGAAATTCACATACAGATGATTTTTCAATTTTCCTCTCATTCTTTTCTCTCTCCCCCTTTTCTCCTTCTTCTTCCTCCTCCTTTCTTTTTCTTTATCTCTTTTCTTCTTTCTTTTTCCCCCACCAATTCCCACTAACTGTCTCTCTTCTCTCTCTCCCCCCATTTTCTTCTTTCACCCTCATCATTTCCTCCGCACACACACACAATTACGTACACACACACACACACACACACACATATATATATATATATATATATATATTAACATATTTACAATTATTAAAAAATCCATTTTCTCTTTTCCACCTCATTTACTCATAAACCATGAATTTATTATAAAAATATATCACCATTATTATATTAATATATTATCACATTATACACTTATAATGCAATATTATAATAATATATTCGAATGAATTATTTTATCAGAAAAGATAAAATATTAATTTTTTAACAATTGTCACTCTACTAAAAATTCTTCCATTTATATCCACATTAAATAAATATTTTCTTATCATTTTTATCAATAATTACTATTGAACCACAATATTGACAACCAGGTCGTTCCCAGGAAATAGGGGGCTTTCCGATAAGAATTGCTTCTTACTGGCGCGCAATTAGATTAACCTAACCCCTTTCCTCGATAGAACTTCCTTAGACATTGTCAATAATGTTATCTAACAATATTATTCAAATAATATGAATTATTGATTTGATAATTTGAAATACTGTGCAATGACAATTATTGAATCAATAATACAAAATATCAATGGTAGCAATTATTGAATCAATCATATAAAATAGCAACGTAGCAATTATTGATATAAAATATCAACGTAGCAATTATTGAACCAATAAAATATCATGCAATTATTGAATCAATAATATAAAATATTGAACAGTAATTACTGTAACAATTATTCAGTAAGTGACTTCTTACGTAAGAACCAATAATTAGAATTACTGTGCAATACCGTGTGCTATAGTGCAACACCGCGTATTACTGTTCTTTTAACCACCGGGTATTTCAACAGTTCTAACGGTAACAACTATGCCGTTATTTTTAGAAAATTCATTTTTGTCGTTTTCTTCATCCGACAGTTATTCCGTTGTGGGGCCCACAAATGGCTGCGCCGTCTTACGAATATTCTCCGACAACAAGAATATTTCACGACCAAACGAATATTTCCCGACACAATGAATATTTTATTACCACTTACTTATTTTGAAAAAATTTCATACATCACCCTCAACTTTAACCTTTTATCAATTTAACCATTTACTGAATAATAATTATAAGAAAAATTGAATACTTCTATTTCATAAAATTCGAGGTCTTACAGAAGCGATTCATGTAATAGAATTGAATCAAATATTTGTAATGTAAAGGTTGCGATTTAGGGCAATAAAGAAAGATTGTATAAAAATTTTAAATATTCTGTATTTTTAGTGATTTTAATATTGAATAATGATGTAAAGATAGATTAAAGTTGTATTGTTAACGATCGAGAATGAGAATTATATTGTATGAATTTTGGGGTCGTTACAAACACCACCTTAGCAAAAAACTAAAGAGCTATCACATAATAGATTTAAACCAGAAAATTTGTTAGTTAAGCTAAATATTTCAAAGTACTCACACAGTAGTACTCAGTGTGTGGTCGGGTAGATTGAGAGAGTGAGTAAAAGATTTGAAGCAAGAAAGGAAAAGTTTAGGGGAATTTTGTTGATGCTGCTAGAGTAAAAGTACGAGAAAAGAGAATATTTTGAAAAGATAAATTTAGCTAAAGAATTTGAGAGACCTATTTATCCTAGTAAAACAGTGAGAATATATCAATTTTCCTTCACTTTTCCAATCCAATCCACCTTTTCCTTTTCCCTCACCCTCACTATTCATTTGTAAAGTACCAAATCATCAAATCCCGCCAGCAAACAAAAAAGGGCCAAAAATTCATAAATATACGAATCCAATACATTCAGATGCAAGTTCTATATATATATATATATATATATATATAATGAAAAGAACCTGACTTTATTACACCAACACACATCAAAACTGATAAATCTAAGAAAAAACTTACTCACAACATCGATTTAGAAAAAGAAAACCATAAAAATCAAACAGAAGGAATGAAAATAAAGGTCGAAGGAAAATCAAACAGAAGGAACGAATAATCTCCGTTAGTATTAATAATACAGATTATGTTATGACTTTTAGGTATAGGTATGACAATGACTTTGTACAAGTAGTTTTTGTTTAATATTTATTTGAATATTTGTATTTGATTATAGAATTTTTTTTCTTAGATTAAAATTATTTTGCATATTTTTAATAATGGTTTAATGGTTATAATTAATAAAAGGATAAATTTGTAAAAGTGATATTTTTCTTTTCTTTTCATTGGAACTCAAAAACGCAAGAAAAGAAAAAATTTAAATTTTCTATTTTTTTTTCTATTAAAAACTCAGAAACAACATAAAGAAAAATTTAAAGTTTTCTATTCTTTTCTTTTCAGTTCTAATTTAAGTTTTCTATTCTTTTATTTTTCGTCCAAAACTCATAAACAGAGTGTTAGTGTGATTGACCAACTAATATTCAAAAATATTTTTAATATAATGTCTAATATACCCTTCAAGTTATAATGCTTAATATATCTACTAAATATAAATTTGTATATTATAATTTTTTCTTAACGTTATCTAATTAATTAAATTATGAACATGTGCAATAAATAACATAAATTTCAAAAAATAATAAAGATTCATTTTATTAGGAAAATAAAGTCATACATTTTTTGCTAATTAAATTTATCAAAAATTAAAATTTACGTAATATACATTCAAATATATTTTTTATGTAATTTAAAGGTAAAATTTTAATACCCATAAAATGTATAAATTAATGCAAAAAAATATAATTATTTTTCCCAAATATTAAAATTTACGTAAAACAAACTTATGTTGCACACGCTCATGTCCCTGATGCCCAAAGGACAACTTGAAAATAAAAGTCGCAGCTGCGTTCTCTTTGGAGTTAGTGAAGAGTCGAAGAGTTACAGACTCTACGATCCAGTGTCAATGAAAACTGTGATTAGCCGAGATGTTGTCTTCGAGGAGGACAAAAAATGGAATTGGGATAAAAGTTACGAAGAAGAAATCATGTTGGACCTGGAATGGGGAGAAGAATGGGAGCAGAGTCATGAATCCGAAAATGAAGGGGGTGAAGATGTAGAAGAAAATGGTGAGGAAGTGGTGCCAAGTCCTGAACCTGAAAGCATAGAAGTTACTGAGCCTTCAAATGCAAAAGAAACTAGAATTAGAAAAGTACCTGTGTACGTGGATGAGAGATTATTTTTACAGTGAAGGCTTTTCCGATGAGGATATTGCAGCTAACATAGCCTTATTTGCCAATTCTAATCCGGTCAGCTATGAGGAAGCAGTAAGAGATGAGAAGTGGAGACATGCAATGGACTCTGAGATACAATCTATTAAGAAGAATGAGACTTGATTTTAACTGATTTTCCAAAAGGAGCTAAAAGGATTGGAGTCAAATGGGTCTACAAAACTAAACTAAATAAGCTTGGAGAAATGGAGAAGTATAAAGCGCGTTTGGTTGCAAAAGGTTACGCATAGGAGCACGGGATTGATGTGACACCCCCAAATTCGGGTACTTCGTTTTCACACGATTTAGTGTTCACTATCTAAATAAAACATACATCTACCCAATAATAAAGAATGCAAAATAATGACAACCTTATAATTAAATAAAAATCTTCCTTATAAAAAAAATTATAACCTTAAATCAAAATATCTCAGGGTTTATCTAACCTTAACATAAACAATAATGCGAAAATAAAATATCATAACATCAAGTCTTATTACAATCAAAATCAAAAGATAACAAGTCTTCACTTGTTCATCTTGCCTTTCCCTTTACTTATTGACGGTACGTCAACGTTCTCGACTTTAGCTGCAAGGGATTATTAAGTATGCAAGAGTGAGCAAACAAAAGCTCACTGAAAATAACAACAATATTAATGATGACATAACTGAATAACTTAAAAATATTTGAATAACTTTCCTTTTATCGACAATAAAGAATTGAATAATAATTCTTTCATCAATATTTAGAATTTAAAATATTAAAATCATCTGAGGGTCATAAGACCTTGAACCATGTCCTAGGTTATAAAAATTTCTATTTAAAACTTTTGACAGTCGTTTAGACTATGGACTCTTAACTCGAATTTTATTGTGTAATATATATATGTAGAAATATATATACAAGCTAGCTAGCTTTAAAATTATCTAATAGAATTCTTTTTATTATAAATATAAATAATCCACAAAATTACGTAACAAAGATTGCATTATATATTTTGAATTGTTGATATCACTGAATTTTCTTTATTTTCATTTAGAAAATACTCCATGCATACTCCTTGCAAAATATAAAAATGTTATTAAATTTACACGTGAAAATATTTTCCTATGATATGGTCTTAATTTTGACTTACATATTTTGACCCCATTTTCTTTCCTTAAGTAAGCATATATATATATATATATATATAAGAAACTTGTATAAATAGAAATAAATAGAAAGATGATAGTTACAGTATCAATTAATTAAGGATCGGATATGGTAAAAGTGACGCATGCACTGGAGCATTTATTAATTTCAGAAAAGAAAATAATTAAATTGATTCGTGGGAATTAAGATACATGCATGCATGCATATTAATTATACTTTACAAAAAGAAATAATAGACTGTGGGGGCGGGGGCGGGCATGATTTGTATTTTAGGACATGTTACAGTCTGCGGGTATCCCTCGAGGAAATCTCTTGGCGTCCGTACAGTAATTGTAAATCATATAGTTTTTCTGCACCCAGTTTAACCTCTCCTGGCTTGTTGCGTCCAACTCTTCTGAGAAGCACCCACATTTGGTGGAGGCGTCAGCGTTGAAGTTCCGGTAGGAAGCAGTGAAGGGTGCTCGACTCCAGTCCGGCCGTCTTCACCAGCCCACCCCTTGTAGCCCAATCATCAGCGTTCCATAGGCTTGAGTATATCCTCATGGCTTGCTTCTTCGGGTATGGAACTCCCATGGACTCCGCGTTTTTATACTCTCGAATGGGTGTGCCATCCACAGAGAATCTGAAATTAATTATGTAAATATTTATTTAATTGCACGGATATTGGAAATAAAGTGAATGATATATGAGCCGAAAGTAAGCAATTAATTACATGATGCGTTGGGGGTTCCAAAGGACGGAATAGGTGTGAAAATCAGCAGTAGGGTCGAACCACAAGTAGAATTGTTGCTCTCTGTTACCCTTTCCTTGGCTGAACACATTAGTGTGAACAATGTAAGGATCACCACTCAAGTTTCCCAAGAATTCAAAGTCTATCTCATCATGGGTTGAGCTTTGTGAGGACAACTGCATGCAAATTAACCACACATGCAATTAACGTATATATATATACTAGCTGTGTCCCGTATCTCCGGCACTACATGGACGGTGGAATTTATCCCAAATTTTGGACTGTCCAAATGATTTATTGAGTGAGTGGAAAATTTAAAATCATTTGTATTTTGTTAGATAAATGCATGATTTAATTAATATATCATCATCAATATTAGACAAAATAAATTAAATTAATTAAGATCTTGTAGCTAGGCATATATGTATATATGTATGTACTTACGTAATAGGCAGTGACAGTGCTGGCAGAGTTTCCGGGGACAAGCTTGAGCTGCATATCAATCTTTCCAAATAAATACTCATTTTTGGACTGGAAGCCCGAGCCCGAGGCCTTGTCAAGCAAAAGCGTAAGAAGGTCTCCGTTGTTGAGAATCTTGGCGCGGCCATCGCCCCAAGTGATGTCGAATTCTTGGTTTAAGTTAGCAGCAGCTGCAGCAGCGGAAGCAACCAGAAAAGCGCTAACCATGACAGCTATTTGAATTGAACAAAAAATTGAAGCCATTTTCAAATGATTTATAGCTAGCTAGCTAGCTAGTGGGTGTTGCGAATATATATATATCAAAATGGGAACTATATAACTGAGGGTGGAATTAACTTTCTGTGAGATGATGAGAAGTAAATGAATAAATGGGTGGGTATTTATAGAGATCAGCTGAGGAAGGTTCTGTTCTGGCCAATTTGCATGCAAAATCAAATGTGGATCCGAGGAGTGGGTATTTTACTATTTTTATTAGCTGGCAACTGATGGCTAAAACAAGTGGTTATGAGTCAAAATAGTGCGTGCCGATCAGGCGACAGCCAGAAATAGTATTTTATTAATCTGTTGCCAATGTATATAAAATGAGCAATGCTACTATCACATAAAAAGTATCACACAACTCTCATATACACACACGTATATACTGTGGATCCCTGCCTGACATACGAGATACGCAGTATATATATATGTATGTGAGAGTTATGCGATAGAATTTATGTGAAATAGTATTTTATTAATATGTTGCACACGCGGTTTTTCGATAGCGAGCTGTTGGAATATAAACCAATTAAGTCTTTTGAGCAGGCACAGAAAAATAATGTTACTCTTACGTACAAATTTTCGCATAACTCTCATATATATATATATACATACAAAATATGAGTTCCGCATGTTAAGAAGGGGCTCACAATATGCATCCGTGTGTTTGTGAGAGTTATGTAAAAAAATTTATGTAATAGTAGCATTGTTGGACACAAAATGGTGCATTTGAAACTCAGAAAAGGAAAGGCAAAGGAAAAAAGATTTTGTAAACAAAATCAAAAATAAAATAAAAAAATATCAGGAAACTAGTTAAAAACTGTCTAACTCAGTTAGACAACCCATCGGTGTATAGGTAAAACTAAATCACTCATAAAATAAATCTAAGTAGCTAGTTACATCTTGAAAAAACTAATAATAATCAAGCACAAATGTTGTTAATTATAATATATTATTAAAAAAGCTCCAATAAACTTTTTTTTCATTAATATTTTCCTCAAGTATTGTTTTAAGTTCCGAAGATCCACAAGATATATATCTAGTGTTTGCCAATGTATATAAAATGAGCAATGTTACTATCACATAAAAAGTATCACATAACTCTCACATACACACACATACATACTGTGGGTCCCTGCCTGACATGCGGGACTCGAAGTATATATGTGTGTGTATGTGAGAATTATGTGATAGTAACATTAGTTATATAAAATTGTAAAAAATATTAGTATCATATTATCCTGAAATGACCTAATTAGTTTGACATAAAAAGGAAAAATAAAATCTGCTAGCTAGGTAACTAGTACATACAATTTTCTGTTTTAAAAATGAAATTCAGACAATCATATCAAAAATTATACCAGCAAATTTCTGGGTCCTTGATCAAAACTCGAATATATATCAACTAAAAGCTATAAAAGCATATGTTAAACCAACACCAGTAAAAGACAATGGAGAATACAAGTTCAAATGACCAAATTAAAAGCCAGAATGAACCGACGTTGCTTCGTAAAAATAAATCCCCGCGGTTTGTTTAATTAATATATGCACCAAAAATATATGTAAGACAATATGCAAGGTAAGCATAATCCCTTCAATGTACGAAAATCAGTAATAAAAATTCAGAAAATCAACCCAAGAAACTAGATTTCTATTGTTCAAAAAACAAAACACTTCAGTTTAGACTAGTTGTGTAGCAAAAATCCCACCTAAGCTACAAGTAGCAGTGCAAAATTGTCTCATTTCGCGCTACTATATACTTATTCCTTAAAAGGTCTGAACTGAACAAATTACAAAAGTCAACAAGCTAAACTTGCATAAAAAAAATATAGTCAGTACGTAGTACTATCGGGATCAGGAGAAGGCATGCGATCTTTAAACATCCGTTGACATGAGATTATCAGTGTTAATATCAGGTTGTGCTGAAAAATGGCCAAGGACCTCCTTTGTTTCTTCCCAGACTCCTCCTTGATCACGTTCTTCTGGTTTAACATGACTAGAATAATATGGATAAGGATGATTGATCGTATTAGGCTGGATGTCGTTTTGTGTGGAATAGGGCTGCTGCAACTGATCTATCACCGATGATGATGATGCTCCAATCATCTGCTGCATATGATTTGAATAATCATGAAAATGATCAAAAGGAACCACAGCTTGATTTAAATAATTAACCGACGGATCGACTACCATAGCTTGATTTGAATAATCGAAGCCAAATGGAACCATATCTTGATTTGGATTGAAGGGAGCAATATCATGTACTTGATCAGGTGCTCCTGTAAACTCATGATTCTGAAAATGATCTGCGAGTTCATCATGTTGATTGTCAAAAGGCATGAAATATCCCATAGGTGTTTCGTCGTCGCTAGCCATTTGATCATGGGAGAACATGTAGCTCTCATTGTCATTATAACCGCTATGCACGACTATTTGTTTGGAGGCCATGGAAGCAGCTGGCTGGATGGGCGCCGAATTCAGGGGTTGAGCATTGTTATTAATTACTACTACTTCTTGATTCTCAACTTCTGTAACTTGGGGCGGCAGATCATTTCTTATAATGCCCGTTGTAGGTTTTGAATTATCATATATCCTGCATAAAATATAATCATCCAACTACAAAACCCAAAAAATACAATCAAGAGTTAGTCTCGAGTAAAATATAGTCGCATTTGTAAAACTTACAAATATATATTACTTCCGTCTCATAATAAGTGTTTTTTTAACTTAAATCACACATATCAATACACAAGTTAAAATGACAAAAATACCCTTAATATACTTTCTTTGTTTTATTTGTGACTTTTTTTATTTCCTTTTGGTCTCTCTTTCTCTTTCTTCAACCTTTCAACTTTTCAATAAATACGCAATAAATACCATTGGTTGCATAAGGGCACATATGAAAAAATATTGAAAAAATTGTATTGAAATTCTAACCCATCACTTATTTTGGGAAAAAATGTTAAGCCTTAAAAAACACTTATTGTGGGACGGAGGTAGTATTAATTAAGGATTATTTGTTTTACAGAGTGATATGATAATGGACGATAACAAATTCAAGCACCTTGTGTCATTTTCTATATATAATAATTATTTCACTAAAAAATATACCGTACGTACGTCTCATCATTTAAACAAAATAAAATTGACAAATTAGATTATTTTTGTGAAACAGACGTAATAATTACCTTCATGTAATCGTGGTTTTCTGTTCTTTGACACTCTGGAGCATTCTTGACTCTATACTCATGCATAATCCAACAAGTTTTACTGCCTGCTGGAGGTTTTCCCATGTAGAATACCAAAGCCTTACGACAGCCAACCTCCTCACCGTTATGTTCGATGGCTTTATCAGCTCCCGTAGCCTTCCAATATCCATCACCTGCAGAGCGATTCGGTCGAACTCCATTCTTGTACTTCCGTTGTCTTGGAGTAAACAAGTATATATCCTTCTCATTACTCGACTTGTATTCTTCTGTATACATGAATACACAAGATATTATTTATTAGCTTTTCTGCCCCTGAACAATGTTTTAAAAAAAATAGTTAAAACTTTAAAGATTAGAATATATATTTTGTAAGGGAAAAATAATTCATCGCTTCATTAATTTTTCTACTA
The DNA here is from genome assembly GCA_020205555.1 of Panax stipuleanatus. NCBI lineage: Eukaryota > Viridiplantae > Streptophyta > Magnoliopsida > Apiales > Araliaceae > Panax > Panax stipuleanatus. The sequence continues at coordinate 153,524,907 of CM035122.1, forward strand.
ATTTATTGCTTTCTAAATTGAGTTGATTTTCTACTAGGATTCCATATTACTGTTATAAGTTATGATTGCGGTGTTTGATGTTTGAAGATTAATTGTACTTGTGGTTTGATTAAGATGCTTAATTAAACCAAGAAGCTTTAAAACCATAATTTAAGCATCAAGAAGCTTAATTAAATTAATCAAGAAGCTATAATTAAACCCCTAATTTAAGCATCAAGAAGCTTAATTAAATTAATCAAGAAGCTAAATTAAATTAATTAATAAGAGACTATATTAAATTAATTCTACGTACATTGCATGCATCAGGAAGCTTAATTAAATTAATCAAGAAGCTATATAAAGTACCCTAATTAATTTGCATTCTAACAAGTACGCAGTCCGTCTATTTTCCTCTACTGAAACGAAGCTATATAAATAAAAAACAAAAGGAGCAAGAAAACTAATAATAATTGTAGTGTTCACCTGCTAGTTTTTGAGGATTTTTTAAGTAGATATTACATTCATGAATCTTATTGGGCGGGAGTTCTTCGTTATTGATCCTTTTTTGCAAGTACCAGATGAGCTCTTCATCGGTTGGTTTAAACCGATAACCAGGTGGAATCCTTTTCAAATAACTCTGGGAAGCAGCAGCAGCAGTAGGGTTTACTTTCCGATTTTGGTCTTCCATTATAATAGGACTCAGACATACAATGGGGAATGGACGAAAAGGGAAGGGAGGAGATAATTACAACGCTAAATAGAATAAAGAACGAAGATTACGGTTTCAACTTAAATAACTCTAACATTAATTTGGAATTCTATTTGGATTTGGATTTGTATCCCTCTGCGGCTCTGCCAAGTGGAAAATTAGAGATAAACATGCACGAGTTTTTGTGTTTATCCACTTAATTGTACGTATATTAAGCAAAATTTGTAAACTATATAATTAATTAGTAATATTTCTAATTAACTTAGTTTGAAATTATCCTTTAACTAATATAAGTTGGATTTTAAAATTTTCATATTTTATTTTGAATTATTAAAAATATTAATTATTTAAAAAAATATTTTATTCTAAAATATTAAATATAATTATTATTTTAAAAATAATATTTTCTTTTAAAATAATTATTTTATTTTAAAATATTAAAAATAATTATTATTTTAAAAATAAAAATTTATTTTAAAATAGTAAATATAATTATTATTTTAAAAATAATATTTTACTTAAAAATATTAAAAATATTTATTTTATTTTAAAATATTAAAAATCGGGTTGAGTCAAACTGGGTCGGATTAGGGTCAAATCAGGTTGAAGAATGGAAACGCTAAAAATGTCACTTTAAAAACTTAATTGACGAAAAATAAACTTTCAGGACGACATTGAAAGTAAGTGAAAACTTGAAAACTTGAAAACTTGAAGGGACAGGAGTGTCATTCAGTCTTTAACTAATCTAAGTTGGATTTTATTTTTTAGAACAGATTGCATATATGCAACCGAAATATTTTATCTTTAACTATATACTGTAATTTATATTTGGAGGGCTAAATTACAGTTCCTATAAGGGCATTGATATTAACAGGCTAAAATGATAAACACAAGGCAATTATCTTTTCTTTTTATTAATTAGACAAATTTTCCTTCTTCTCAAAACAAACGGACCCAGTTCTCGCTTCATTAATTAGACAAATAATTCATCCCTTCATTAATTTTTCTACTAATTTATTGCTTTCTAAATTGAGTTGATTTTCTACTAGGATTCCATATTACTATTATAATTTATGATTGCGCTGTTTGATGTTTGAAGATTAATTGTGCTTGTGGTTTGATTAAGATGCTTAATTAAACCAAGACTCTTTAAAACCCAAATTTAAGCATCAAGAAGCTTAATTAAATTAATAAAGAAGCTAAATTAAATTAATTAATAAGAGGCTATATTAAATTAATTCTACGTACATTGCATGCATAAGGAAGCTTAATTAAATTAATCAAGAAGCTATATAAAGTACCCTAATTAATTTGCATTCTAACAAGTACGCAGTCCGTCTACTTTCCTCTACTGAAACGAAGCTATATAAATAAAAAACAAAAGGAGCAAGAAAACTAATAATAATTGTAGTGTAAAAGTGCTAGTTTTTGAGGATTTTTTAAGTAGATATTACATTCATGAATCTTATTGGGCGGGAGTTCTTCGTTGTTGATCATTTTTTGCAAGTACCTGATGAGCTCTTCATCGGTTGGTTTAAACCGATAACCAGCTGAAATCCTTTTCAAATAACTCTGGGAAGCAGCAGCAGTAGTAGGGTTTACTTTCCGGTTTTGGTCTTCCATTATAATAGGACTCAGACATACAATGGGGAATGGACGAAAAGGGTGGGGATGACATAATTACAACGCTAAATAGAATGAATAACGAAGATTACGGTTTCAACTTAAGTAACTCTAACATTAATTTGGAATTCTATTTGGATTTAGATTTGTATCCCTCTGCGGCTCTGCCAAGTGGAAAATTAGAGATAAACATGCACGAGTTTTTGTGTTTATCCACTTAATTGTACGTATATTACGCAAAATTTGTAAACTATATAATTAATTAGTAATATTTCTAATTAACTTAGTTTGAAATTATCCTTTAACTAATATAAGTAGGATTTTAAAATTTTCATATTTTATTTTAAATTATTAAAAATATAAATTATTTCAAAAAATATTTTATTCTAAAATATTAAATATAATTATTATTTTAAAAATAATATTTTCTTTTAAAATATTAAAAGTAACTATTTTTAAAATAATTATTTTATTTTAAAATATTAAAAATAATTATTATTTTAAAAATAAAAATTTATTTTAAAATAGTAAATATAATTATGATTTTAAAAATAATATTTTACTTTAAAATATTAAAAATATTTATTTTATTTTAAAATATTAAAAATTGAGTTGAGTCAAACTGGGTCGGATTAGGGTCAAATCAGGTTGAAGAATGGAAACGCTAAAAATGTCACTTTAAAAACTTAATTGACGAAAAATAAACTTTAAGGGACAGGAGTGTCATTCAGTCTTTAACTAATCTAAGTTGGATTTTATTTTTTAGAACAGATTGCATATATGCAACCGAAATATTTTATCTTTAACTATATACTGCAATTTATATTTGGAGGGCTAAATTACAGTTCCTATAAGGGCATTGATATTAATAGGCTAAAATGATAAACACAAGGCAATTATCTTTTCTTTTTATTAATTAGACAAATTTCCATTCTTCTCAAAACTTACGGACCCAGTTCTCGCTTCATTAATTAGACAAATAATTCATCGCTTCATTAATTTTTCTACTAATTTATTGCTTTCTAAATTAGGTTGATTTTCTACTAGGATTCCATATTACTATTATAATTTATGATTGCGCTGTTTGATGTTTGAAGATTAATTGTGCTTGTGGTTTGATTAAGATGCTTAATTAAACAAAGAAGCTTTAAAACCCTAATTTAAGAATCAAGAAGCTTAATTAAATTAATCAAGAAGCTATAATTAAACCCCTAATTTAAGCTTCAAGAAGCTTAATTAAATTAATCAAGAAGCTAAATTAAATTAATTAATAAGAGGCTATATTCAATTAATTCTACGTACATTGCATGCATCAGGAAGCTTAATTAAATTAATCAAGAAGCTATATAAAGTACCCTAATTAATTTGCATTCTAACAAGTACGCAGTCCGTCTACTTTCCTCTACTGAAACGAAGCTATATAAATAAAAAACAAAAGGAGCAAGAAAACTAATAATAATTGTAGTGTTCACCTGCTAGTTTTTGAGGATTTTTTAAGTAGATATTACATTCATGAATCTTATTGGGCGGTAGTTCTTCGTTGTTGATCCTTTTTTGCAAGTACCAGATGAGCTCTTCATCGGTTGGTTTAAACCGATAACCAGCTGAAATCCTTTTCAAATAACTTTGGGAAGCAGCAGCAGCAGCAGTAGGGTTTACTTTCCGGTTTTGGTCTTCCATTATAATAGGACTCAGACATACAATGGGGAATGGACGAAAAGGGAGGGGATGAGATAATTACAACGCTAAATAGAATGAATAACGAAGATTACGGTTTCAACTTAAATAACTCTAACATTAATTTGGAATTCTATTTGGATTTAGATTTGTATCCCTCTGCGGCTCTGCCAAGTGGAAAATTAGAGATAAACATGCACGAGTTTTTGTGTTTATCCACTTAATTGTACGTATATTACGCAAAATTTGTAAACTATATAATTAATTAGTAATATTTCTAATTAACTTAGTTTGAAATTATCCTTTAACTAATATAAGTTGGATTTTAAAATTTTCATATTTTATTTTAAATTATTAAAAATATAAATTATTTCAAAAAATATTTTATTCTAAAATATTAAATATAATTATTATTTTAAAAATAATATTTTCTTTTAAAATATTAAAAGTAACTATTTTTAAAATAATTATTTTATTTTAAAATATTAAAAATAATTATTATTTTAAAAATAAAAATTTATTTTAAAATAGTAAATATAATTATTATTTTAAAAATAATATTTTACTTTAAAATATTAAAAATATTTATTTTATTTTAAAATATTAAATATCGAGTTGAGTCAAACTGGGTCGGATTAGGGTCAAATCAGGTTGAAGAATGGAAACGCTAAAAATGTCACTTTAAAAACTTAATTGACGAAAAATAAACTTTAAGGACGACATTGAAAGTAAGTGAAAACTTAAAAACTTGAAGGGACAGGAGTGTCATTCAGTCTTTAACTAATCTAAGTTGGATTTTATTTTTTAGAACAGATTGCATATATGCAAACGAAATATTTTATCTTTAACTATATACTGCAATTTTTATTTGGAGGGCTAAATTACAGTTCCTATAAGGGCATTGATATTAATAGGCTAAAATGATAAACACAAGGCAATTATCTTTTCTTTTTATTAATTAGAAAAATTTCCCTTCTTCTCAAAACTTACGGACCCAGTTCTCGCTTCATTAATTAGATAAATAATTCATCGCTTCATTAATTTTTCTACTAATTTTTTGCTTTCTAAATTGAGTTGATTTTCTACTAGGATTCCATATTACTATTATAATTTATGATTGCGTTGTTTGATGTTTGAAGATTAATTGTGCTTGTGGTTTGATTAAGATGCTTAATTAAACAAAGAAGCTTTAAAACCCTAATTTAAGAATCAAGAAGCTTAATTAAATTAATCAAGAAGCTATAATTAAACCCCTAATTTAAGCTTCAAGAAGCTTAATTAAATTAATCAAGAAGCTAAATTAAATTAATTAATAAGAGGCTATATTCAATTAATTCTACGTACATTGCATGCATCAGGAAGCTTAATTAAATTAATCAAGAAGCTATATAAAGTACCCTAATTAATTTGCATTCTAACAAGTACGCAGTCCGTCTACTTTCCTCTACTGAAACGAAGCTATATAAATAAAAAACAAAAGGAGCAAGAAAACTAATAATAATTGTAGTGTTCACCTGCTAGTTTTTGAGGATTTTTTAAGTAGATATTACATTCATGAATCTTATTGGGCGGTAGTTCTTCGTTGTTGATCCTTTTTTGCAAGTACCAGATGAGCTCTTCATCGGTTGGTTTAAACCGATAACCAGCTGAAATCCTTTTCAAATAACTTTGGGAAGCAGCAGCAGCAGCAGTAGGGTTTACTTTCCTGTTTTGGTCTTCCATTATAATAGGACTCAGACATACAATGGGGAATGGACGAAAAGGGAGGGGATGAGATAATTACAACGCTAAATAGAATGAATAACGAAGATTACGGTTTCAACTTAAATAACTCTAACATTAATTTGGAATTCTATTTGGATTTAGATTTGTATCCCTCTGCGGCTCTGCCAAGTGGAAAATTAGAGATAAACATGCACGAGTTTTTGTGTTTATCCACTTAATTGTACGTATATTACGCAAAATTTGTAAACTATATAATTAATTAGTAATATTTCTAATTAACTTAGTTTGAAATTATCCTTTAACTAATATAAGTTGGATTTTAAAATTTTCATATTTTATTTTAAATTATTAAAAATATAAATTATTTAAAAAAATATTTTATTCTAAAATATTAAATATAATTATTATTTTAAAAATAATATTTTCTTTTAAAATATTAAAAGTAACTATTTTTAAAATAATTATTTTATTTTAAAATATTAAAAATAATTATTATTTTAAAAATAAAAATTTATTTTAAAATAGTAAATATAATTATTATTTTAAAAATAATATTTTACTTTAAAATATTAAAAATATTTATTTTATTTTAAAATATTAAATATCGAGTTGAGTCAAACTGGGTCGGATTAGGGTCAAATCAGGTTGAAGAATGGAAACGCTAAAAATGTCACTTTAAAAACTTAATTGACGAAAAATAAACTTTAAGGACGACATTGAAAGTAAGTGAAAACTTAAAAACTTGAAGGGACAGGAGTGTCATTCAGTCTTTAACTAATCTAAGTTGGATTTTATTTTTTAGAACAGATTGCATATATGCAAACGAAATATTTTATCTTTAACTATATACTGCAATTTTTATTTGGAGGGAGGGCTAAATTACAGTTCCTATAAGGGCATTGATATTAATAGGCTAAAATGATAAACACAAGGCAATTATCTTTTCTTTTTATTAATTAGAAAAATTTCCCTTCTTCTCAAAACTTACGGACCCAGTTCTCGCTTCATTAATTAGACAAATAATTCATCGCTTCATTAATTTTTCTACTAATTTTTTGCTTTCTAAATTGAGTTGATTTTCTACTAGGATTCCATATTACTATTATAATTTATGATTGCGTTGTTTGATGTTTGAAGATTAATTGTGCTTGTGGTTTGATTAAGATGCTTAATTAAACAAAGAAGCTTTAAAACCCTAATTTAAGAATCAAGAAGCTTAATTAAATTAATCAAGAAGCTATAATTAAACCCCTAATTTAAGCTTCAAGAAGCTTAATTAAATTAATCAAGAAGCTAAATTAAATTAATTAATAAGATGCTATATTCAATTAATTCTACGTACATTGCATGCATCAGGAAGCTTAATTAAATTAATCATGAAGCTATATAAAGTACCCTAATTAATTTGCATTCTAACAAGTACGCAGTCCGTCTACTTTCCTCTACTGAAACGAAGCTATATAAATAAAAAACAAAAGGAGCAAGAAAACTAATAATAATTGTAGTGTTCACCTTCTAGTTTTTGAGGATTTTTTAAGTAGATATTACATTCATGAATCTTATTGGGCGGGAGTTCTTCATTGTTGATCCTTTTTTGCAAGTACCAGATGAGCTCTTCATCGGTTGGTTTAAACCGATAACCAGCTGAAATCCTTTTCAAATAACTCTGGGAAGCAGCAGCAGGGTTTACTTTTTGATTTTTGTAAGACCCCAACTTTTATGAATAAAGATTTAATTTTCTTTATATTATTTCGAAACAGTAAGGTGTTGTTTTGATAAATATGAAAGTTATGGGTGAAATGTGCAAACATTTTTAAAATGAGCAAGTGGTTATAAAATATTCTTGTTGTCGGGGAATATTCGTTTGGTCGTGGAATATTCTTGTTGTCGGGGAATATTCGTACGACGGCGCAGCTATTTATGGGCCCCCACAACGGAATAACTGTCGGATATAGAAAGCGACATAAATAACTTTTTTACAAAATGACGGCGTAGTTGTTACAGTTAGTACTGTTGAAATACCCGGTGGTTAAAATACAGTGATACGCGGTGTTGCACAGTAGCACACGGTATCGCACAGTATTTCGAATTATTGAGTCTTACGTGAGAAGCCATTACTCAATAATGGTTACAGTAATTACCGTTCAATATTTTATATTATTGACTCAATAATTGCTACGTTGATATTTTATATTATTGACTCAATAATTGTTACATTGATATTTTATTGACTCAATAATTGCTACGTTGCTATTTTTTATGATTGATTCAATAATGGCTACAGTTGATATTTTGGTATTATTGATTCAATAATTGTCACTGCACAGTATTTCACATTATCAACTCAATAATTCATATTATTTAAATAATATTATTAGATAGCATTATTGACAATGTCTAAGAAAGTTCTGTCTATGAGGGGTTATTTAATTGCGCGCCAGTAAGGAGAAGTCCTTATCGGAAGGCCCCCTCTTTCCTGGGAACGACCTAGTTGTCAATATTGTAGTTCTGTAATATTATTTGTGAATAATTAATTATTGATTTATATGATAAGGAAATATTTATTTGGTGGATATTAAAGAAGGAATTGGCGCTGATGAGTTTTTATCAATATTTTGGTGTGAGAAATCATCTGTTTATAGATTTCGGATAATTTATGTTTGGAATTTGGAAAAACTTCCTTCTACAAAGTTGTAGAGAATTAAATTTCCTATGGAGGGACATAGAATTTGTATTTTTTCTGACGAAGGGGCTATTTATTATGAATTATTGAAGTTTCGGAAAATAAATATTATTTAATGGGTGGGCCCCACTTTTGTTGAAAATCTGAATTTTGGAAAGCCGCCAGGCGGCGAATTTTTTTTTTAAAAATAATAATATTTTATTATTTTAGTCTCCTTTGGCATCCTAAGCTTTTCCTATAAATAGGGTGCTTAGGTTAGAATTGAAAATCACACCAGAATCAGAAGTTTTCTCTCTCTATAATATCGAGCGTATTTTTGTGAGTATTTCTATACTTTGAATATTAGTATTCAGCGCAAGTTTCCTTCGGTATTATATCCGATATTCCAGTCAGAAGTATTGTTCTTTTGAGTTAAGGGATGTTATTTTCTTTCGTAAATGATGTTATTCTTTTCAATATCATTATACAGAAATATTGTCATGGATTTTATGTTGAAATTCTTACTTTTTCCATCGGGGTTACTATTCACGTATACGGCACTATTCACGGAAAAATTAAATTTTCTTCTATTTGTCCAAATTGCTTGTTAAGGTTACAATCTTTGATTGTATCCAAGTTTTGAGCTCTATTCTTGAATTTTGCTCCATAATTGATTATTACGAGGTATTTTTGAATTGGATATACTAAAATACGAATTCTTAGTCTTTGTCTTTTATCTCACTAGATTCATTTTTTTAAAATGTTTTTCATCATTCTCAGTCCTAAAAGGTGATGTAACTGAATATCTTTGGCCTATAAAGCAAAGATGAATGATTACTTGATGAATATCTTTGGCCTGTAGAGCAAAGATGAATGATTACCTGATGAATATCTTTGGCCGTAGTGCAAAGATGACAGGTGTTGAGATGAACATGACCACTGATGATACAAATGAATATCTTTGGCCTGTAGTGCAAAGATGAATATTGATTCGAGATGTATATTGATTGATGTTACAGGGATAAAATATTGATGATGGACTTTTAAATCATAGAAGATAGTAGACTTCATTATCTGCTTAACTCTTCTAATGAATTGTTATTTCCGCTGCGAATATTGATCTAAAGTTGGTTGTCCATTATATTTTATCTAATTTGTTGAAGACTAACGATAATTTATTTTCCATTATCTTAGTCATAATATTCTTTACTGAGCTAGTTGAGCTCACCCTTTTCACCTGTTGTCCTCTTCAGAAAATGAGAATGTCGCAGGAACTAGTCGGGGGACAGAGTGATGGTCCGAGTTAGAGCAGTAGTAGTCCTCACTATTTCTGATAAATAGTGTGATAATAATTGTAATGAGGACTTAGTTTGAATCTTAATATTTTCTACATATTTGTATTGACACTCACAGTTGTGTGGTCGTATTTTGCACGACCGTATGATATAAAGTTTGTATTTGAATTCTGTACCATGTATTTGGCGACTCAGAATGGGTTGGGTTGAATAGACCTATTCTGGGGGCGTCACAGTTGGTATCAGAGCTTAGGGATATGATCTCTGGCGGAGATCGGGGAATAGAACTAGGAGGGGAGAGACGAGTAAATCCTTCGCTAGTGTGTCCTACCTAAGCTTATGTGGTATTTAATTGGTCAGTCGGAGCATAGGGTTAATATGTGATATGTTGATTTGTTTAATTAACCCTTGTTTTATGGCAGTATTTGAGAATGGCAGCTGAGAACGTTAACAACGAAGTGAATGAGACCGTGGAGACACCTTTAATCACTAACCAGGAGAACGTGCAACAAGAAGGCAATGTTCATCCTGAAAATAACGCTGGTCAGACGATAAACGATGAGATGTTTAGAAGTTTTTTGCAGTTTTTACAAAATCAGACGAGGGAGACTCGTGTGCAACATACAGGTGGAGATAATAACAACACGCGAGTTCTCACTGCCAAGCAGTTCAAAGAATTGGGACCACCAGAGTTTCTGGGAAAGACAGATCCGATCAAGGCGGAGACGTGGATTAAACAAATTACCAAGATATTTGATGTCTTGGGATGTACGGAGGAACAGAAGGTTCCATTCGCCACGTTTATGTTCCGTGGAGAGGCAGATTACTGGTGGGAATCCGTGAAGCGTACCCAGTCTGCCGCACTCAAGATGTCTTGGGAAGCGTTCCAGAAACTGTTTAATGACAAGTACTTTCCTGAAAGTATTCGTCATATGAAAGAAGTAGAGTTTATCAGACTCGAACAAAATAACATGACGGTATCCCAGTACGAGGCTAAGTTCGAGGAGCTGTCCAGGTTTGCACCTCATTTGGTGGAGAATGAAGAACGTATGACGCGGATGTTTCTAAGAGGTTTGAAACCCAAAATACGTCAATACCTTATTTCTCATAAATTTTCTTTATATTCGGATGTAGTAAACAGGGCCCAGTTATTAGAACGAGATAATGATTATGTTCAACCGAGGGACCACAACCAAGGTCATACCGGTGGCAGCAGTCATCGGAGCAATGACAACCAGCAAGGAGGAAAGTATGACAGAAGCGGTAACCACTCCGGTGGTTATCGTGGCCATGATAGTAGAAGAAGCGAATCGGGAGGAGATTTCAAAAAGAGAAGGTATAACAATGAGAACGCGAAGACGTCGACATCAGCACCAGCATCAACTATTTCGAGGGGAGGAGAACGACCACCGGTCGTATGCTATAAATGCGGGAAAGAGGGACATATCAGCCCAAACTGCCCACAACAATTCAAAAGATGCTATAACTGTGGAAAAGAAGGACATATAGCTCGAGATTATCCTGTTACGAAACCAAGTTCAGCGGGGGTGGTGATTCCAAAGGCGGTTGCAGACAAGTCAAAGTCGGTGATTCCTGGAAGAGCGTTTGTCGTGACAGCCCAAAACGCGAGGAATCCACACGAGGTGATTACGGGTAAGCTGATCATAAACTCTTGCGAAGTTTACACCTTGTTAGATATCGGTGCTACCCATTCTTTTATTTCACCTGCTTGTGCTCAACGTTTGAACTTGACTTCTGATAAATTAGACTTTGACTTATCTGTTGAAACTCCGTTAGGAGAAACCTTTGTTACATCTACATTTTACAAATCTTGCTTGATTCAGATTGGTACCCTTACCTTACCTGTTGATCTTATATCTTTGAAAATACTTGCATTTGACGTGATTTTAGGAATTGACTGGTTAACCACTTACCATGCCAAAATTGATTGTTTTCGTAAGGTTATTAGTTTTCATATTCCTAATCAACCTGTTGTGCGAATTCAAACCACTAAAATCAGTCAATATCATTTCAAATCCCAAGGCTATTCGTTTATTGAAAAACGAATGTCAAGCTTTCTTAGCTCATGTCACTGATCTAAACCAGAATACATCAGATTTGAATGATATTTCCGTTGTTAATGAGTTTCCTAATGTATTTCCCGAAGAACTTCCCGGTCTACCCCCAGAACGTGAAGTTGAATTCTTTATTGACCTTGAGCCCGGTACAAAACCCATTTCTAAAACCCCATATCGAATGGCTCCTATTGAACTTCAGGAGTTAAAGGTCCAATTACAAGAGTTGTTAGACATCGGTTTATTCGTCCTAGTACGTCTCCTTGGGGTGCTCCTGTTTTATTCGTAAAGAAGACGGGAGTATGCGACTTTGCATTGACTATCGGGAGTTGAACCATATCACCATTAAGAATAGGTATCTGTTACCTCGTATTGATGACCTGTTCGACCAGTTGCAAGGAGCACAATTCTTTTCAAAGATCGATCTTCGTTCTGGATATCATCAGTTGAAGATTAAAACTGAGGATATTCCAAAGACTGCTTTCAGAACACGGTACGGGCATTATGAGTTCTTAGTCATGTCTTTTGGATTGACTAATGCTCCTGCTGCTTTCATGGATATGATGAACCGTGTATTTAAGGAATATTTGAATCAATTCGTTGTTGTCTTTATTAATGACATCCTCATTTATTCTAAAAGCCGTGAAGATCATGAACACCATTTGAAGTTAGTACTTCAAAAGCTTCGTGAGAACAAGCTATATGCCAAGTTAAAGAAATGCGAGTTCTGACTTGAGGAAGTAGCATTCCTTGGGCACGTGGTATCGAAACGTGGAGTATCTGTTGACCCGGCGAAGATTGAAGCAATACAAAGCTGAGAGCAACCTAAGTCGGTGACTGAAGTACGAAGCTTTCTGGGCTTAGCTGGTTATTATCGGAGATTCGTAGAGGGATTTTCTCGAATCGCTACTCCATTAACTCAGTTGACTCGGAAAGATACAAAATTCGTTTGGAGCGAGGAATGCGAGAAGAGCTTCCAAGAGCTCAAGAGAAGACTTATTTCGGCACCTGTTCTGACAATACCATCTGGTTCGGATGGATTTGTTATCCTACAGCGATGCTTCGGGCAAAGGGTTAGGATGTGTTCTCATGCAACATGGGAAAGTCATAGCCTATGCCTCGCGACAACTCAAAGAATATGAGAGGAATTATCCTACTCATGATCTAGAGTTAGCAGCTGTCGTTTTTGCGTTGAAGATCTGGAGACATTACTTGTACGGAGAGAAAGTGGAAATTTATACGGATCATAAGAGCCTTAAATATTTCTTCACTCAGAAGGAACTCAACATGCGACAGCGACGTTAGCTTGAGCTGTTGAAAGATTACGATTATACCATCCAATACCATCCTAGAAAAGCGAACGTGGTAGCTGACGCGTTGAGTAAAAGATCATATGTGGGAACGAGTGCAATGATGTCAAGTATACGCGTAGAACCAGCTTTGATTGATAAAGTTAAAGCTGCTCAAGCTACGGATGCGGAGCTGATGAAGATGAAGAAGAAGGTACAAGAAGGTGCCATCCCAGAAGCAAGAATCGATGAAGAGGGAATACTTCGAGTCAACTCCAGACTTTGTGTTCCTAACGATTCCGACTTGAAGTATAGAATCATGATGGAAGCACACAACACACCGTTTGCTATCCATCCTGGGAGTACTAAAATGTATCGTGATCTTCGACATACATTTTGGTGGAGCAATATGAAGAGAGAGATCGCGGAGTTCATCTCGAGATGTTTAACTTGTCAACGTGTAAAGGCGGAGCATCAAGTGCCGAAGGATCCATTGCAACCACTGGAGATTCCGGAATGGAAGTGGGAACACATTACAATGGATTTCGTTACGGGTCTTTCCAAGGTTTCTCAAGGCATAGATGCGATTTGGGTTATTGTTGATAGATTAACCAAGTCTGCTCATTTCTTACCGATACGAGAGACTTATTCCCTTGAACGTCTTGCTCATATGTACGTGAATGAGACTGTGAGATTGCATGGTATGCCAGTATCCATAGTTTCGGATCGTGATCCCAGATTTACTTCACGATTTTGGATCAGTTTGCAGAAAGCTTTGGGCACGAATTTACGATTCAGTTCGGCTTATCATCCTCAAACAGAAGGACAATCAGAGAGGACTATTCAAACTCTTGAAGATCTATTGAGACTTTGTGTTCTAGACTTCAAAGGGAGTTGGGATAAGTATTTACCATTGGTGGAATTCTCCTACAACAACAGTTATCAGGCAAGTATAGGCGTGGCTCCATTCGAAGCGTTGTATGGGAGAAAGTGTCGCTCTCCAGTATGTTGGAACCAGGTGGGTGAAACGACATTGTTGGGACCAGAGTTGGTACGTATGACTACGGAAAAGATCCATATAATCCGACAACGTATACAAACAGCACAAGATCGACAAAAGAGTTATGCGGATCTTCATCGAAAGGACGTGAAATTTAATGTTGGAGACCATGTGTTATTACGTGTTGCTCCGTGGAAAGGAGTTACGAGGTTTGGGAAGAGAGGAAAGCTCAATCCACGATTTATTGGTCCATTTGAGATTCTTGACCGAGTAGAAAATGTGGCTTATAGACTCGCTTTACCTCCAAGCATGTCTCGTGTTCATAACGTGTTTCACATATCCGTGTTACGTAAATATGTGAAGGATCCAAACCGCATTATTTAGTTAGAACTAGACGAGATAGCCGAAGATTTAACGTACGAGGAGGTACCTGTCAAGATCTTGGATAGGAAGGAGCATGTCCTACGCTCGAAAATTATACCTCAAGTTAAGTTTTGTGGAGAAACCAGGCTATTAAGGAAATGACCTGGGAGTTGGAATCGGAAATGAAAGCGAGGTATCCTCACCTTTTCGACATACCAGGTACGTACGACAATTTCGAGGACGAAATTTCATAAGGAGAGCAGGTTGTAAGACCCCAACTTTTATGAATAAAGATTTAATTTTCTTTATATTATTTCGAAACAGTAAGGTGTTGTTTTGATAAATATGAAAGTTATGGGTGAAATGTGCAAACATTTTTAAAATGAGCAAGTGGTTATAAAATATTCTTGTTGTCGAGGAATATTCATTTGGTCGTGGAATATTCTTGTTGTCGGGGAATATTCGTACGACGGCGCAGCTATTTGTGGGCCCCCACAACAGAATAACTGTCGGATATAGAAAGCGACAGAAATAACTTTTTTACAAAATAACGGCGTAGTTGTTACCGTTAGTACTGTTGAAATACCCGGTGATTAAAATACGGTGATACGCGGTGTTGCACAGTAGCACACGGTATCGCACAGTATTTTGAATTATTGAGTCTTACGTGAGAAGCCATTACTCAATAATGGTTACAGTAATTACTGTTCAATATTTTATATTATTGACTCAATAATTGCTACGTTGATATTTTATATTATTGACTCAATAATTGTTACATTGATATTTTATTGACTCAATAATTGCTACGTTGCTATTTTTTATGATTGATTCAATAATGGCTACAGTTGATATTTTGGTATTATTGATTCAATAATTGTCACTGCACAGTATTTCACATTATCAACTCAATAATTCATATTATTTGAATAATATTATTAGATAGCATTATTGACAATGTCTAAGAAAGTTCTGTCTAGGAGGGGTTATTTAATTGCGCGCCAGTAAAGAGAAGTCCTTATCGGAAGGCCCCCTCTTTCCTGGGAACGACCTGGTTGTCAATATTGTAGTTCTGTAATATTATTTGTGAATAATTAATTATTGATTTATATGATAAGGAAATATTTATTTGGTGGATATTAAAGAAGGAATTGGCGCTGATGAGTTTTTATCAATATTTTGGTGTGAGAAATCATCTGTTTATAGATTTCGAATAATTTATGTTTGGAATTTGGAAATACTTCCTTTTACAAAGTTGTAGAGAATTAAATTTCCTATGGCAGGACATAGAATTTGTATTTTTTCTGACGAAGGGGCTATTTATTATGAATTATTGAAGTTTCGGAAAATAAATATTATTTAATAGGTGGGCCCCACTTTTGTTGAAAATCTGAATTTTGGAAAGCCGCCAGGCGGCGGAATTATTTTTTAAAAATAATAATATTTTATTATTTTAGTCTCCTTTGGCATCCTAAGCTTTTCCTATAAATAGGGTGCTTAGGTTAGAATTGAAAATCACACCAGAATCAGAAGTTTTCTCTCTCTATAATATCGAGCATATTTTTGTGAGTATTTCTATACTTTGAATATTAGTATTCAGCGCAAGTTTTCTTCGGTATTATATCCGATATTCCAGTCAGAAGTATTGTTCTTTTGAGGTAAGGGATGTTATTTTCTTTCGTAAATGATGTTATTCTTTTCAATATCATTATACAGAAATATTGTCATGGATTTTATGTTGAAATTCTTACTTTTTCCGTCGGGGTTACTATTCACGTATACGGCACTATTCACAAAAAATTAAATTTTCTTCTATTTGTCCAAATTGCTTGTTAAGGTTACTATCTTTGATTGTATCCAAGTTTTGAGCTCTATTCTTGAATTTTGCTCCATAATTGATTATTACGAGGTATTTTTGAATTGGATATACTAAAATACGAATCCTTAGTCTTTGTCTTTTATCTCACTGGATTCGTTTTTTTAAAATGTTTTTCATCATTCTCAGTCCTAAAAGGTGATGTAACTGAATATCTTTGGCATGTAGAGCAAAGATGAATGATTACTTGATGAATATCTTTGGCCTGTAGAGCAAAGATGAATGATTACCTGATGAATATCTTTGGCCGTAGTGCAAAGATGACAGGTGTTGAGAATGACCACTAATGATATAAGTGAATATCTTTGGCCTGTAGTGCAAAGATGAATATTGATTCGAGATGTATATTTATTGATGTTACAGGGATAAAATATTGATGATGGACTTTTAAATCTTAGAAGATAGTAGAATTCATTCTCTGCTTAACTCTTCTAATGAATTGTTATTTTCGCTGCGAATATTGATCTAAAGTTGGTTGTCATTTATATTTTATCTGATTTGTTGAAGACTAACGATAATTTATTTTCCATTATCTTAGTCATAATATTCTTTACTGAGCTAGTTGAGCTCACCCTTTTCATCTGTTGTCCTCTTCAGGAAATGAGAATGTCGTAGGGACTAGTCGGGGGACAGAGTGATGGTCCGAGTTAGAGCAGTAGTAGTCCTCACTATTTCTGATAAATAGTGTGATAATAATTATAATGAGGACTTAGTTTGAATCTTAATATTTTTTACATATTTGTATTGACACTCATAGTTGTGTGGTCGTATTTTGCACAACCGTATGATATAAAGTTTGTATTTGAATTCTGTACCATGTATTTGGCGACTCAGAATGGGTTGGGTTGAATGGACCTATTCTGGGGGCGTCACAATTTTGGTCTTCAATTATAATAGGACTCAGACATACAATGGGGAATGGACGAAAAGGGAGGGGATGAGATAATTACAACGCTAAATAGAATGAATAACGAAGATTACGGTTTCAACTTAAATAACTATAACATTAATTTGGAATTCTATTTGGATTTAGATTTGTATCCCTCTGCGGCTCTGCCAAGTGGAAAATTAGAGATAAACATGCACGAGTTTTTGTGTTTATCCACTTAATTGTACGTATATTACGCAAAATTTGTAAACTATATAATTAATTAGTAATATTTCTAATTAACTTAGTTTGAAATTATCCTTTAACTAATATAAGTTGGATTTTAAAATTTTCATATTTTATTTTAAATTATTAAAAATATAAATTATTTAAAAAAATATTTTATTCTAAAATATTAAATATAATTATTATTTTAAAAATAATATTTTCTTTTAAAATATTAAAAGTAACTATTTTTAAAATAATTATTTTATTTTAAAATATTAAAAATAATTATTATTTTAAAAATAAAAATTTATTTTAAAATAGTAAATATAATTATTATTTTAAAAATAATATTTTACTTTAAAATATTAAAAATATTTATTTTATTTTAAAATATTAAAAATCGAGTTGAGTAAAACTGGGTCGGATTAGGGTCAAATCAGGTTGAAGAATGGAAACGCTAAAAATGTCACTTTAAAAACTTAATTGACGAAAAATAAACTTTAAGGGACAGGAGTGTCATTCAGTCTTTAACTAATCTAAGTTGGATTTTATTTTTTAGAACAGATTGCATATATGCAACCGAAATATTTTATCTTTAACTATATACTGCAATTTATATTTGGAGGGCTAAATTACAGTTCCTATAAGGGTATTGATATTAACAGGCTAAAATGATAAACACAAGGCAATTATCTTTTCTTTTTATTAATTAGACAAATTTTCCTTCTTCTCAAAACAAACGGACCCAGTTCTCGCTTCATTAATTAGACAAATAATTCATCCCTTCATTAATTTTTCTACTAATTTATTGCTTTCTAAATTGAGTTGATTTTCTACTAGGATTCCATATTATTATTATAATTTATGATTGCGGTGTTTGATGTTTGAAGATTAATTGTGCTTGTGGTTTGATTAAGATGCTTAATTAAACCAAGAATCTTTAAAACCCAAATTTAAGCATCAAGAAGCTTAATTAAATTAATAAAGAAGCTTTAATTAAACCCCTAATTTAAGCATCGGGAAGGTTAATTAAATTAATCAAGAAGCTAAATTAAATTAATTAATAAGAGGCTATATTAAATTAATTCTACGTACATTGCATGCATAAGGAAGCTTAATTAAATTAATCAAGAAGCTATATAAAGTACCCTAATTAATTTGCATTCTAACAAGTACGCAGTCCGTCTACTTTCCTCTACTGAAACGAAGCTATATAAATAAAAAACAAAAGGAGCAAGAAAACTAATAATAATTGTAGTGTAAACGTGCTAGTTTTTGAGGATTTTTTAAGTAGATATTACATTCATGAATCTTATTGGGCGGGAGTTCTTCGTTGTTGATCATTTTTTGCAAGTACCTGATGAGCTCTTCATCGGTTGGTTTAAACCGATAACCAGCTGAAATCCTTTTCAAATAACTCTGGGAAGCAGCAGCAGCAGTAGGGTTTACTTTTCGGTTTTGGTCTTCCATTATAATAGGACTCAGACATACAATGGGGAATGGACGAAAAGGGTGGGGATGAGATAATTACAACGCTAAATAGAATGAATAACGAAGATTACGGTTTCAACTTAAGTAACTCTAACATTAATTTGGAATTCTATTTGGATTTAGATTTGTATCCCTCTGCGGCTTTGCCAAGTGGAAAATTAGAGATAAACATGCACGAGTTTTTGTGTTTATCCACTTAATTGTACGTATATTACGCAAAATTTGTAAACTATATAATTAATTAGTAATATTTCTAATTAACTTAGTTTGAAATTATCCTTTAACTAATATAAGTTGGATTTTAAAATTTTCATATTTTATTTTAAATTATTAAAAATATAAATTATTTAAAAAAATATTTTATTCTAAAATATTAAATATAATTATTATTTTAAAAATAATATTTTCTTTTAAAATATTAAAAGTAACTATTTTTAAAATAATTATTTTATTTTAAAATATTAAAAATAATTATTATTTTAAAAATAAAAATTTATTTTAAAATAGTAAATATAATTATGATTTTAAAAATAATATTTTACTTTAAAATATTAAAAATATTTATTTTATTTTAAAATATTAAAAATTGAGTTGAGTCAAACTTGGTCGGATTAGGGTCAAATCAGGTTGAAGAATGGAAACGCTAAAAATGTCACTTTAAAAACTTAATTGACGAAAAATAAACTTTAAGGGACAGGAGTGTCATTCAGTCTTTAACTAATCTAAGTTGGATTTTATTTTTTAGAACAGATTGCATATATGCAACCGAAATATTTTATCTTTAACTATATACTGCAATTTATATTTGGAGGGCTAAATTACAGTTCCTATAAGGGCATTGATATTAACAGGCTAAAATGATAAACACAAGGCAATTATCTTTTCTTTTTAGTAATTAGATAAATTTTCCTTCTTCTCAAAACAAACGGACCCAGTTCTCGCTTCATTAATTAGACAAATAATTCATCCCTTCATTAATTTTTCTACTAATTTATTGCTTTCTAAATTGAGTTGATTTTCTACTAGGATTCCATATTACTATTATAATTTATGATTGCGGTGTTTGATGTTTGAAGATTAATTGTGCTTGTGGTTTGATTAAGATGCTTAATTAAACCAAGAATCTTTAAAACCCAAATTTAAGCATCAAGAAGCTTAATTAAATTAATAAAGAAGCTATAATTAAACCCCTAATTTAAGCATCGGGAAGGTTAATTAAATTAATCAAGAAGCTAAATTAAATTAATTAATAAGAGGCTATATTAAATTAATTCTACGTACATTGCATGCATAAGGAAGCTTAATTAAATTAATCAAGAAGCTATATAAAGTACCCTAATTAATTTGCATTCTAACAAGTACGCAGTCCGTCTACTTTCCTCTACTGAAACGAAGCTATATAAATAAAAAACAAAAGGAGCAAGAAAACTAATAATAATTGTAGTGTAAACGTGCTAGTTTTTGAGGATTTTTTAAGTAGATATTACATTCATGAATCTTATTGGGCGGGAGTTCTTCGTTGTTGATCCTTTTTTGCAAGTACCAGATGAGCTCTTCATCGGTTGGTTTAAACCGATAACCAGCTGAAATCCTTTTCAAATAACTCTGGGGAGCAGCAGCAGTAGGGTTTACTTTCCGGTTTTGGTCTTCCATTATAATAGGACTCAGACATACAATGGGGAATGGACGAAAAGGGTGGGGATGAGATAATTACAACGCTAAATAGAATGAATAACGACGATTACGGTTTCAACTTAAGTAACTCTAACATTAATTTGGAATTCTATTTGGATTTAGATTTGTATCCCTCTGCGGCTCTGCCAAGTGGAAAATTAGAGATAAACATGCACGAGTTTTTGTGTTTATCCACTTAATTGTACGTATATTACGCAAAATTTGTAAACTATATAATTAATTAGTAATATTTCTAATTAACTTAGTTTGAAATTATCCTTTAACTAATATAAGTTGGATTTTAAAATTTTCATATTTTATTTTAAATTATTAAAAATATAAATTATTTAAAAAAATATTTTATTCTAAAATATTAAATATAATTATTATTTTAAAAATAATATTTTCTTTTAAAATATTAAAAGTAACTATTTTTAAAATAATTATTTTATTTTAAAATATTAAAAATAATTATTATTTTAAAAACAAAAATTTATTTTAAAATAGTAAATATAATTATTATTTTAAAAATAATATTTTACTTTAAAATATTAAAAATATTTATTTTATTTTAAAATATTAAAAATCGAGTTGAGTCAAACTGGGTCGGATTAGAGTCAAATCAGGTTGAAGAATGGAAACGCTAAAAATGTCACTTTAAAAACTTAATTGACGAAAAATAAACTTTAAGGACGACATTGAAAGTAAGTGAAAACTTAAAAACATGAAGGGACAGGAGTGTCATTCAGTCTTTAACTAATCTAAGTTGGATTTTATTTTTTAGAACAGATTGCATATATGCAACCGAAATATTTTATCTTTAACTATATACTGCAATTTATATTTGGAGGGCTAAATTACAGTTCCTATAAGGGCATTGATATTAACAGGCTAAAATGATAAACACAAGGCAATTATCTTTTCTTTTTATTAATTAGACAAATTTTCCTTCTTCTCAAAACAAACGGACCCAGTTCTCGCTTCATTAATTAGACAAATAATTCATCGTTTCATTAATTTTTCTACTAATTTATTTCTTTCTAAATTGAGTTGATTTTCTACTAGGATTCCATATTACTATTATAATTTATGATTGCACTGTTTGATGTTTGAAGATTAATTGTGCTTGTGGTTTGATTAAGATGCTTAATTAAACCAAGAAGCTTTAAAACCCTAATTTAAGCATCAAGAAGCTTAATTAAATTAATTAAGAAGCCAAATTAAATTAATTAATAAGAGGCTATTTTAAATTAATTCTACGTACATTGCATGCATCAAGAAGCTTAATTAAATTAATCAAGAATCTATATAAAGTACCCTAATTAATTTGCATTCTAACAAGTACGCAGTCTGTCTACTTTCCTCTACTGAAACGAAGCTATATAAATAAAAAACAAAAGGAGCAAGAAAACTAAAAATAATTGTAGTGTTCACCTGCTAGTTTTTGAGGATTTTTTAAGTAGATATTACATTCATGAATCTTATTTGGCGGGAGTTCTTCGTTGTTGATCCTTTTTTGCAAGTACCAGATGAGCTCTTCATCGGTTGGTTTAAAACGATAACCAGGTGGAATCCTTTTCAAATAACTCTGGGGAGCAGCAGCAGCAGCAGTAGGGTTTACTTTCCGGTTTTGGTCTTCCATTATAATAGGACTCAGACATACAATGGGGAATGGACGAAAAGGGAAGGGAGGAGATAATTACAACGCTAAATAGAATGAAGAACGAAGATTACGGTTTCAACTTAAATAACTCTAACATTAATTTGGAATTCTATTTGGATTTAGATTTGTATCCCTCTGCGGCTCTGCCAAGTGGAAAATTAGAGATAAACATGCACGAGTTTTTGTGTTTATCCACTTAATTGTACGTATATTAAGCAGAATTTGTAAACTATATAATTAATTAGTAATATTTCTAATTAACTTAGTTTGAAATTATCCTTTAACTAATATAAGTTGGATTTTAAAATTTTCATATTTTATTTTAAATTATTAAAAATATAAATTATTTAAAAAAATATTTTATTCTAAAATATTAAATATAATTATTATTTTAAAAATAATATTTTCTTTTAAAATATTAAAAGTAACTATTTTTAAAATAATTATTTTATTTTAAAATATTAAAAATAATTATTATTTTAAAAAAAAATTATTTTAAAATAGTAAATATAATTATTATTTTAAAAATAATATTTTACTTTAAAATATTAAAAATATTTATTTTATTTTAAAATATTAAAAATCGGGTTGAGTCAAACTGGGTCGAATTAGGGTCAAATCAGGTTGAAGAATGGAAACGCTAAAAATGTCACTTTAAAAACTTAATTGACGAAAAATAAACTTTAAGGACGACATTGAAAGTAAGTGAAAACTTGAAAACTTGAAAGGATAGGAGTGTCATTCAGTCTTTAACTATTCTAAGTTGGATTTTATTTTTTAGAACAGATTGCATATATGCAACCGAAATATTTTATCTTTAACTATATACTGCAATTTTTATTTGGAGGGCTAAATTACAGTTCTTATAAGGGCATTGATATTAACAGGCTAAAATGATAAACACAAGGCAATTATCTTTTCTTTTTATTAATTAGACAAATTTCCCTTCTTCTCAAAACTTACGGACCCAGTTCTCTCCCCCTCGCCCCCTCACCCCCCCTTAATTATTAATTACAATATCAAATTAATTCTTATGTTCGTTGTTTTGTGTCTATATTATTAATTAGCAGTAAAGAAAAAGTATAAAATAATTGTATGGTTCTTGACCCAGCGGTAACTTTGACTTATAGTT
Organism: Panax stipuleanatus; assembly: GCA_020205555.1. Lineage (NCBI taxonomy): Eukaryota > Viridiplantae > Streptophyta > Magnoliopsida > Apiales > Araliaceae > Panax > Panax stipuleanatus. Next base: position 153,548,236 of record CM035122.1, read on the forward strand.
TAATGAGGTCAATGATTCGATTCTTTTGGTTTATGAGTGTACGAAAATTAGCAAAAAAAAGAGAGTATAAAATGATCCGTACCCGGTATTACTAATATCCGTTTCTGTTTATTTTATTCGAATAACCAGATTACCCGGATATTCTGATATTTGAATTTGTTTATCAGTCACTTAATATAAAATTCATTCAAATTATTTACAAAAAATAAAGAAAAAATTGAATAATTACTCATCAAGAATCACAATTTAAAGTTTAAACCATACATATTAATAAAACATCATAATCATAAAGGGGAGGAAAATAAATATATATTAAAAATATAAAAGAATAAATAATGAGTTTTAAATAAATATAAATGATTAAACTTTAGTTGTCAATCTTATTAAAATAAATAATGAGTTTTAAAGTATAGTTCATTAATGAATGAATGTTAATTTATTTATTTTTAATAAATACAATAAACAATACTCTAAATTACATTTCAAATAAGTTTTCATCATTTTCAAAATCCTAAATTTTCAAATGAATGCTCTAATTATTAATGTTTAGATGTATATTAATAAGTGGATGTACATTTTATGTGTGTGGAGTAATACCGCAGTGTGTATGAATATTAATTTATAATCTATAATTAGATTCAAAAGTTTACATTAAATATTTAATTATTTTTTCTCAAATAGTTGATTAAAACTTTAATAATATGTTTATGAGGAGTTTTATTTATTATTTATCCTTAATACATAGATACATAGTTATAAATTTTTATTATTATTATATTTATGGAGAGTGTGAGTTATAATGTATGTGTGACAACTAGTTAATTAATCCAATTTGATACAAAATTGACATTGGGCTTACTTGAAATATTTGAACTTCTAGTTTCTAAATTATTAGGCAAATGAAAGTGACAAATACTCCTTCCACACTAAAATTCATAAACGTGAATCAATCTATTCAACCCCTAGATTAATTATAAATTAATTCAGACCTAACACATTTTAACAATAAAATTATATTGTCTGTTGATCCCGCCTCCCAACATGCAAGTAAGTTTTGAAAGTAACAAACTTGTAAGAAGCTAATAGCTATAATTTTGTTCTTGTAATATATAATTTTCTTATTAAATAATACATTTTAGATATTTTAACTTTATAATAGTAAAAATCCATTAACTATACTTAAATAAATTTATTAATATTATAATAAAAATGTTATTTCCTACTTTTTAGAAGTGAAATGACATATTTTAAAAATAATTTTCGCATGATAGTGAAAATTAATTATTATATAAGGAAGACCATTTTAAAAAAAAAATTATTTTGCTTATTATAATATATATATATATATAAGTTATTCGGATACGAATTCTAGATACGGATCCGAATCCTAATATTGGATTCCGAATATCTGTCGGTTATATTTACGGTCCGATATTAAACGAATACGAATACGCCTATATCCGTATTTATATCCGTTTATTTGATGATATCTTTAAATCAAATACGATATATCCGTTATTTTTCAAATACAAATAATATTTGTTTTTTTTTCGAATATGAATGCGAACCCTACTTGTGTCTGAGGAATTGTACGTGCAATTTACTGTAATTTACTTTAAATATAAATTATAAAGTTATACGTGTTGATTTCTACGCCGTAGGGGATGTGTCCGGAAATTTAATACCAAGTGATATAATAAAAAGTTAGAATTCAGGATAAAAATTTTCTTTGTAAAAATGAATTAAAATTTTAAGAGTAGTGTTAGGGGTAATTTGATGACATATCATTTGATATGAGATAAAAATTTTGAGGCTAAAGTTTAGAGTAAAATATTCATGTAGATAATCATAATAATAGTCAGTATTCCTCTAGTCTACCATATGTAACATTCACTAACCTTACACTATGTTTCTGAGTTTTAAAATAGATAGAAAAGAAAAGAAATAAGCGAAAAATTTAAGCTTTCACTACTACAAAAAAGTAAATAGACAACGTTTAAAAAGCGTTGTAATAGGTCTCCCAAAAGTGATATATCTTTACAATTTCTATATTTATGAGTTTTTTAATAAACGAAAAAGAAAAAAAGGGATAGAAAATTTAGCTACTTTTCCTGCCAAAGTTTTTCATCTAAAATTGGCCTGATTTAGATCGAATAAGAAATTAGAATGAGTAATATTTTTATAATTATATTCTCATATTATCCTCAATTTTCAATATAATAAATTTTAAATTACAACTCATGTCCCCAATTTATTTGTTTTTAATACCTAAAGAAAAGATATTCCAACCGTAATAAGGGAAATTTACCCACTAAAGGCTACATGTGGCCTTGACCCAGAATAAGAAGCTTTGCCTGTTGAAGTATCAATTATATCCTTCCAATTTCAATAAACTAACACTGTGACATCCCGAATTTTTAAGAATTTATAAATGAGAATTTAATAAATAAAATTCTTATTATCTGATATTTTGAGTTTGAGTATGTGTATACGTGTCATATATTGTGAAATATGTGAATTGATGTGAAGAAGATTTTAAATATTAATTTTAATATTTTTGAATTAAAATAAATATTTTAATTAAATTATTTATTGAGTTAAATAAATAATTATGTGATCAATATGGAGTAATGTAATTAAGTGTATTATATTAATTAAATAATTATTTAATATTTAATTTAATTAATATGTAATGATTTTATGTTATAGTTCTAATTTAATTGAGATAATTAAATTAGATGAAGTTATGTGGTAATTGTTACATGAAATTATAATTAGTGAGTAATTATAATTATGTGATAATTTTTATGTGATTAATTGATGTTAACTTTTAATTAATTAAATTAGAATGCTAAGATTTAATTAATTAAGTATAACATTAAAAATATGTGTTAAAGAATTTATTAAAAGAATTAAAAGAGTTTTTAAAATCGTTTTTCCAAACAAGGCCTTTACTTTTGTTTTAATTGTTTTGCCAAACGGGGCCTTAACTACTAAAAATCTGTTTTTAAAAATAATGTTATTTTTCCAAACAAGCCTTAGGGCCTTTTAAATTCTAAATGTTGTAACCTATATTTTAATTGTAATAATTATATTTATTATAATTATTATAGGGTCATTATGTAATATAAGTTATATATGTTGTATTTATATTTTATATGTATAATATATTATATGTATATTACGTTAGTTAGAATTTGCTAAGGGTTAGTCTGTTAGAAACAAAAAAAACAAAGAGAAAGAACAGAGTAAACTAGAGAGAAGAAAAAGAGAAAAAGAAGAAAGAGGAAGATTTTGAGAAATCAAAAGAGAAGATAATCACCATCATTTTCATTTTCTTCCTCTAGAAGCAAAGGTTTAACCTAAGTTTATTGTTGTTCTTCATTGTTTTTATTCTCTACAAATTGATTTTCATAATAAACTATAAATTGATGATCAATATGTGTTAGATTATGTATAAAAACTATTATATATGAGTTATATGATAGTTTATGTGATTAATTTCATGTAAAGATGATGAACATGAAGAAATCATTTTCATAGCAATTTACAATGAACTAACTTGAAAAAAATAGTTTCTTAAATATCAAAAATTATGTGTGATTATGCTATGTGTGACGCCCCCAGAATAGGTCCAATCCACCCAACCTATTCTGAGTCGCCAAGAAATACATGGTACAGAATTCAAATACAAATCTTTTATATTCAATTGTTGTACACAATCCGACCACATATAAACTGTGAGTTTCAATACAAATAACAGTACTCGTACTCCTTATCAATGATACGTTACATAAAGGTACAGTCAATAACTGTTTTAGGAATTAAAATCTTTGAAAAATTCTCAAGGAAACCTTCGTACATGGGAGGCCATACCTCTAAATTATAATAGATATCATAGGACTTGAGAATTAACATTGGTTGACCTAATAGACCCCAAAGAAGAACGAGAAGATTACTATCCTGCTCATTCCAATGTGGGTATTCTCTTGCCATATAATTATCTCAATTTTCTCAAACTGAGAATTATATTCCAACCATACTCCAAGATTATATAGGTAGTGCTCATAGATATAATCAGCAAGTGGATGCGCACACCCATGTCTTATAATAACATGAAGTTGTATGTGGTTAGACATCTTGTATGATAGTGACAACACACCCTTTCAAAGTCGGGTTCACCTCACCTATAGTTGTTCACCAAAATCAACTGTTAAATGACGTATAAAATACGACACACACATTTTAAATCCTCAATACAATTATTCTCATACTGTTTTAAGGGAAACTTCAACAGTTATAGACCATCGTTCTATTCTCTTGTTATCCCCGCTCGACCCAGCTACATTCTTATTACCTACAAGAAATTGTGAAGCAAAAGGGTGAGCACAATTAGCCCAGTAAAGAATATTATGACTAAAGATAATTAAATTATCAATAGTCTTCATCAGTAATGAATCAGATCTTTAGAACCTTAGTCCTCAACAGTGAAAAATCTGATAAAATACAATAGACAACAAGTTTTAGATCAACAACTGCAGCGGAACATGCAATCCATTAGAAGAGTCAAGTAGAACATAATGTCTACTATCTTCTCCATGTTAAAAGTCCACCAACAATATTTCATCCCTGTAACATCAATCAACAGTTCCTCTCCACAATTATGTAAATAGTTCATGATCATAATTATGTTGATAAATTCCTCTTCGCACCAAAGACGAAAATAATTTTCATCACATGTCTTTACCTGAAACACCAAAGATTATGGTTATACCAAATCACAGTTCCTTTTCATAATCATGCTAATAAATTCATCTTTGCACTCAAGCCAAAGATATTCATTTGTAACATCAATGGTTATGATTATACTAGTTTACAGCTTTTAGTCATAATCATGTTAGTCAATTCATCTTTGCACTACTGGCCAAAGATATTTAACAGTAACATCAAAGGTCATAATCATGCCAAACACCAGTCCATCTTTGCATTACGGGCCAAGATATTCATCAATCAACAGTTCATATTTGCACTACGGGCCAAAGATATTCATCAATCAACAGTTCATCTTTGCACTACAGGCCAAAGATATTCATCAATCAACAGTTCATCTTTATACTACGGGCCAAAGATATATTCATCAATCAACAGTTCATCTTTGCACTACGGGCCAAAATATTCATTAATCAACAGTTCATCTTTGCACTACGGGTCAAAGATATTCAAGTTTCATATTTCAAAGATAACTATTAAAATTTAATAAGAAGATTTAGGTAAATACAAATTCAAGTGAAATGATATTAGATAAAACACAAATCTCAAAGAAATATCTAATCATTTCAAAATTTGTAGATGCAATATTTATAACCATGTTGATCAATTCACCTTTGCACTCAAGCTAAAGATATTCAATTGTAAGATCAATGGTCATGATCATATCAGTCAACAATTCATCTTTGCACTACTGGCCAAAGAGAACCCATAGTCATGGTCATACCAATAATCTACCCATCTTTACACTCAAGTCAAAGAGAACTTCCATCACCATAATTATAAAATATAATCAAGGATAAGTATTAGAGATTTATAATTCAATTTATCCAGAGTTCAAGAATATTCAAATTATCGACATGAAGATAAAAACATGGATCTAATCAAAGAAAAAAAAATTATAATTTTTTTATCGTGAATAGTATCCCATGAATAGTAACCCGTGAATAGTAATTCGTGAATAGTAACTCGTGAATAATACTCTGTGAATAGTAATCCGTGAATAGTAACTCGTGAATAGTAATTCGTGAATAGTAATTCATGAATAGTAACTCGTGAATAGTACCCCATTATGAAAAGATTAAAATTTTCATAAGAAGTTCAGGCCAATATTCCAGTGAAATAATATTTCATACGAGTATGAAAGAATATACGAAACTGTAAATTAGATTTTCACCCGTCATGCGGTAATCCGCGTAGACAGATCATTTTCATAATTTAATAGAAATGAATACGAAGGGTGATTCACCACGCATGCGGTAATCCGCGTAGACAGGTTATTCCCATAGATTATTAAGGAATTGAATGAATACAAAAAGTTTTCACCAAGCATGCTATAATCCGCGTAGACAGGTTACTCCCACAGATCAATAAAGAATTAATACGAAGGATTATTCACCATGCATGCGGTAATCCGCGTAGACAGGTTACTCCCACAGATCAATAAAGAATGAATACGAAGGATTATTCACCATGCATGCGGTAATCCGCGTAGACAGGTTATTCCCACAGATTAATAAGGAATAAAATGAATACGAAATAAATAATACCGCTTACGAGAAAAATCATATCCCTTACGAATACAAAAGCAATAATACCTCTTACGAGTATAAAATCACATCTTTTACCAAAATATTCTTTATCAAAATATCCTTTACACAAGATAATATCATTTACGAAAATAATATCATTTACAATAAATAACTTCCTTTACGAAATATAATAACATCCCTTACCTCAGTAGAAGATTAAATACTGAAATAGTAACAGAATACTCTTCTTCTTTCTCTCTTCTTCTCTCTCTATAGCTTGATTATAACTTTGCTCTTCAAAATGGTATGAAAAATATGAATGGATGGAGGAGTATTTATAGGCTAGAATTTTTTTTGGTTAATTACACTTTAGTACCTCCATCTTTGCCTCAATTTTTAATTTAGTCCTTCAAGTTTATAAATCTTGCACCTCCACCCCTGCAACCACCCACCAACTATTTATTATCCACCAATAAGTGGGTCCCACATGTTAACCACCCATTAATTGCTCGTTTATCCGATTAATTCTCCGTTTGGTCAATTTTAACATCCGAAAATCAACTATTATCGAAATAAATGTCGATTTCCACTAACATTAATATTCACAATACAATAAAAATATTTTTATCAACCATTCATCAATTATTATTTAAATTAATATTACAGAATCACAATAATGACAACCAGGTCGTTCCCAGGAAAGAGGGGGCCTTCCGATAAAGATTTCTTCTTACTGGCGCGCAATTAACTAACCCCTTTCCTAGACAGAACTTTCTAGACATTGCCAATAATGCTATCTAATAATATCATTTAAATAATATAACTGACCATTAATGATTTAATAATGTAAAATATTGTGCAGATGATACTGTGACAATAATTGAATCAATAATATGAGATACTGTGCAACAACTACTGTAGCAATTATTGAATACTGAGTGACTTCTTACGTAAGCATCAATAATCAAAGATATTGTGCAATACCGTGTGCTACTTTGCAACAACGCGTATTACTGTATTTTTATCACCGGAAATTTTAACAGTTTAACGGTAATAGTTTTACCGTTATTTTTAAAAAATTACTTCTGTCGCTTTCTATATCCGACATTCATTCCGTTGTGGGGTCCACCAATGACTGCGCCGTCGTACGAATATTCTCCGACAAAAGAATATTTCCCGACACAACGAATATGTTATGACTACTTGCTTACTTTGTTAAATTTGCACATATCACCCTTAACTTTAACCTTTTATCAATTTAACCATTTACTGAATCGGATAATAATTATAAGAAAATTAAATACTTTTATTTCATAAAATTCGGGGTCTTACACTATGATTATGAGAATTAAAGTTTAGATTATGATAATATATCAAGAAACAAAATTAACATGCTTTGAATCATGTGATTTGGGTTAAAAACGAACTCACGGTGCCAAATTTCTTCAAAAACGCTTAAAATAGTATTTTCTTTATAATCATGAAATTATGTGTTTTGATTATGTGTTGTGGTGTTGTTGTATGTTAAAATCATGTTAGAAGTTTAAAATTTTGTTTGTATAAAGTTTTATGTACATTGTGTTAGTTACAATCGAACTTTGGTGCGAAAAAATAAGCCAAATTGGCTTATTTCTCTGCAAGTTCTCTAGCCGGGGAACCCAACAGCAGGGAGCCTCGCCCTGGCGGGGATTTTAGCCTAGGAACACCCGCCCCAGCGGGGCTACAAGCTGTCCGGAGTGGTTTAAGTAGTGTAATGCAAAACTGCTTTGACCTCCTGTAGTAAAACGACTATAACTTTTTTATACGAGATCCGATTGAGTAGATTCAAGATGATACGGAACAAGCACGAGTAGACCTACAACTTTAGTTCTTTAACTTTTTCAATTTGAGGTCGTTAGCAGGGGTCAAAATGGTCATCTTTGTGACTGATGCGTATTCGGAGGCAATCGGAGGGCGTCGGACATGCACATACGCAAGTATAGTGCTGTCGACGATAATAAATATTGTTCTAAGTTATAAAACATGAATGTTAATAAATATAATGATGCTTAACATTAATAAATGATGTATTAGATAAGTTATATAAGCACACTAAGCATACACAAGAGAGACGAATCGGACGTGTGACGAATGAAGGTTGAAACGCCGTGACAAGTGTTAATATACGTAAAAAGTGTTTCAATTCAACTAAAATGAACACTATAAGATATGGAAGGGGGTTAATATAAAACCAATAAGGAGTCTTAGCAAGACTTAAACACTTGAATGAACTTCGAGCATGACTAATAAGAAATATAGTGAGATATAAATTGAAAATTAACACAATCTAATTGAACATTGTGTATTAGTTAACAGGAAGGATTATGAGATGTAGAGATATTACAACTACTATGCGTTGCTATGTGACTAATAGTTGATATGCATGATTATATAATTGTGTAGGGCACGTGAAGTGCAGATAACTGTAAGCTGTAAAATTGTTATTGGTAAACAACGATCAAGGCAAGTCTTTCAGTTCTTATTTTCTAAGTGAACTTGATGATGAACTGTTTTTAAATTATTTTGCAAAGAGCATGATATGTTATATATGTTGCAATCATGAAATGTTAAAGTCAATTTATGACTGCATTAATTGATTAAAGAATGTTGATTGAGTAAGGAACTCAATCTTTATATTTGTTATATGAATTAAAGCATGTATGTCATGTTACTTTGATGATTATGAGATGTATGTTGAGCATGTTATTATGTGCTATGTGATGCATGAAATTGTTAGGTCTTGCTGAGCTGTCGAGTTCACTCTTGCAAATAACCGCTTTTGCAGGTCAAGGATGCAAGGTAATGATGCGTGCTAATTGAATGTTAAGATCAATAGCGATGCAAGAAATTATTTATTCTAGATGAGTAATATGTTTGTTTTGGATGTATTATACTTGATAAAGTTGTAAAGTTGAGCTATCCGATTTATAGTGGATATTGCTTGTGATGTAATACTTTGTATAGTAACTTAAAGGAAGCTGTGACGCCCCCAAAATAGGTTCAATACACAACACACCTATTCTGGGTCGCCAAGAAATACATGGTACAGAATCCAAATAAAAATATTCAAATTCTAACTTTTAAACTGTCGTACAAAATACGACCACAGTTAAACTGTGAGTTTCAATACAAATACAGTATCCAGACTCCAAATCAAAAATACGTTACAGAAAGGTACAGCCAATAACTATTTTAGGAATTAAAATCTTTGAAAAATGCTCAAGAAAACCTTCGTACATGGGAGGCCATGCATCTAAGTTATAATAGATATCGTAGGACTCGAGAATTATCCTTGGTTGACCCAATAGACCCCAAAGAAAAACGAGAAGATTACTATCTTGTTCATTCCAATGGTGGGTCTTCTCTTGCCATATAATTATCTCTGTTGTCTCAAACTGAGAATTATATTCTAACCGTACTCCAAGATTATATAGGTAGTGTTCATGGATATAATCAGCAAGAGGATGTGCACAACCATGTCTTATGATAACATGAAGTCGTATGTGGTTAGACATCTTGTATGATAGTGACAAAACACCCTTCCAAAGTTGGGTTCACCTCACCTAAGTCAGGTCACCAAAATTAACGGTTAAATGACGTATAAAATACGACATACTTATTGTGACGCCCCCCAGAATAAGTCCAGTCAACCCAACCCATTCTGAGTCGCCAAATACATGGTACAGAATTTAAATACAAACTTTATATCACACGGTGGTGCAAAAATACGACCACACAATTGTGAGTGTCAATACAAATATGTAAAAAATATTAATACTCAAACTAAGTCCTCATTACAATTATTATCACACTATTTATCAGAAATAGTGAGGACTACTACTGCTCTAACTCGGACCATCACTCTGTCCCCCGACTAGTTTCCGCAATATTCTCATTTTCTGAAGAGGACAATAGATGAAAAGGGTGAGCTCAACTAGCCCAGTAAAGAATATGATGACTAAGATAATGGAAAAATGAATTATCGTTAGTCTTCAACAATTCAGATAAAATATTATGGACAATAAATTTTAGATCAATAATCGCAATGGAAATAACCGTTCGTCATCAATATTTTATCTCTGTAACATCAATCAATATACATCTCGAATCAAATATTCATCTTTGTACTACAGGCCAAAGATATTCATTTGTATCTTCAGTGGTCATGTTCATCTCAACACCTGTCATCTTTGCACTACGGCCAAAGATATTCATCAGGTAATCATTCATCTTTGCTCTACAGGCCAAAGATATTCAGTTATATCACCTTTTAGGACTGAGGATGATAAAAAATAACATAAATAACGAATCCAGTGAGATAAAAGACAAAGATTAAGGATTCGTATTTTAGTTTATCCAAGTTCAAAAATATCCCATAATAATACTTTGTGGAGCAAAATTCAAGAATAGAGCTCAAAACTTGGATACAATCAAAGATAAGAACTTTAACAAGCAATTTGGACATATAGAAGAAAATTTAATTTTTTCGTGAATAGTGCCGTATACGTGAATAGTAACCCCGACGGAAAAAATAAGAATTTCATAACAAAATCCATGCCAATATTTCGGTATAATGATATTGAAAAGAATAACATCATTTACGAAAGAAAATAACATCCCTTACCTCAAAAGAATAACACTTCTGGCTGGAATATCGGATATAATACCGAAAAAAACTTGCACTGAATAGCAACACTCAAAGTATTGAAACACTCACAAAAATACGCTCGATATTATAGAGAGAAAAAACTTCTGATTCTGGTGTGATTTTCAATTCTAACCTAAGCACCCTATTTATAGGAAAAACTTAGGATACCAATGGAGACTAAAATAATAAAATATTATTTTTTTTTCTTACGCCGCCAGCTGCTTTTCCCAAAAGCCATCAGCATTTTTTCAACCAAAAGTGGGGCCCACCCATTAAAAAAATATTTATTTTCCAAAACTTCAATAATTCATAATAAATAGCCCCTTTATCAGAAAAATACAAATTCTATGCCCTTCCATAGGAAATTTAATTCTCTACAACTTTGTAGAATGAAGTTTTTTCAAATTCCAAACATAAATTATCCGAAATCCATAAACAGATGATTTTCCACACCAAAATACTGATAAAAACTCATCAGCGCTAATTTCTTCTTTTATATCCACAAAATAAATATTTCCTTATCATATAAATCAATAATTAATTATTCATAAATAATATTACAGAACTATAATATTGACAACCAGGTCGTTCCCAGGAAAGAGGGGGCCTTCCGATAATAACTTTTACTTACTGGCGCGCAATTAAATAACCCCTCCTAGACAGAACTTCCTTAGACATTGTCAATAATGCTATCTAATAATATTATTCAAAAAATATAAATTATTGAGTTGATAATGTGAAATACTGTGCAATGACAATTATTGAATCAATAATACGAAATATCAACTGTAGCAATTATTGAATCAATCATATAAAATAGCAACGTAGCAATTATTGATATAAAATATCAACGTGGCAATTATTGAATCAATATAATATCAATGTAACAATTATTGAGTCAATAATATAAAATATCAACGTAGCAATTATTGAGTCAATAATATAAAATATTGAACAGTAATTACTGTAATAATAATTGAATAAGTTCTTTCTCACGTAAGACTCAATAATTCAAAATACTGTGCAATACCGTGTGCTACTGTGCAACACCGCGTATCACTGTATTTTAACCACCGGGTATTTTAACAGTACTAACGGTAACAACTACACCGCTATTTTATAAAAAGGTTATTTTTGTCGCTTTCTATATCCGACAGTTATTCTGTTGTGGGGCCCACAAATAGCTGCGCCGTCGTACGAATATTTCCCGACAACAAGAATATTCCACGACCAAACGAATATTCCCCGACAACCAGAATATTTTATAACCACTTGCTCATTTTAAAATATTTGCACATTTCACCCATAACTTTCATATTTATCAAATCAACACCTTACTATTTCAAAATAATATATAAAGAAAATTAAATCTTTATTCATAAAAGTTGGGGTCTTACAACCTCCCCTCCTTATGAAATTTCGTCCTCGAAATTGACGTACATACCTGGTATGTCGAAAAGGTGAGGATACCTCGCTTTCATTTCCGATTCCAACTCCCAGGTCATTTCCTCAATTGCATGATTTCTCCACAAAACTTTAACTTGAGGTATAATTTTCGAGCGTAGGACATGCTTCTTCCTATCCAAGATCTTGATAGGTACCTCCTCGTACGTTAAATCTTCGGCTATCTCATCTAGTTCTAATTCAATAATGCGGTTTGGATCCTTCACATATTTACGTAACACGGATATGTGAAACACGTTATGAACATGAGACATGCTTGGAGGTAAAGTGAGTCTATAAGCCACATTCCCTACCCGGTCAAGAATCTCAAATGGACCAATGAATCGTAGATTGAGCTTTCCTCTCTTCCCAAACCTCGTAACTCCTTTTCATGGAGCAATACGTAACAATACATGGTCCTCAACATTAAATTCCACGTCCTTTCGATGAAGATCTGCATAACTCTTTTGTCGATCTTGTGCTGTTTGTATCCGTTGCCGGATCATTTGGATTTTTTCCGTAGTCATACGTACTAACTCCGGTCCCAACAATGTTGCTTCACCCACCTCGTTTCAACATACTGGAGAACGACACTTTTTCCCATACAACGCTTCGAATGGAGCCACGCCTATACTTGCCTGATAACTGTTGTTGTAGGAGAATTCCACCAATGGTAAGTACTTATCCCAACTCCCTTTGAAGTCTAGAACACAAAGTCTCAATAGATCTTCAAGAGTTTGAATAGTCCTTTCCGATTGTCCTTCTATTTGAGGATGATAAGCCGAACTGAATCGTAAATTCGTGCCCATAGCTTTCTGCAAACTGATCCAAAATCGTGAAGTAAATCTAGAATCACGATCCGAAACTATGGATACTGGCATGCCATGCAATCTCACAATCTCATTCACGTACATATGAGCAAGACGTTCAAGGGAATAAGTCTCTCGTATCGGCAAGAAATGAGCAGACTTGGTTAACCTATCAACAATAACCCAAATCGCATTTATGCCTTGAGAAACCTTGGGAAGACCCGTAACGAAATCCATCGTAATGTGTTCCCACTTCCATTTCGGAATCTCCAGTGGTTGCAATGGACCCCCGCCTTTACACGTTGACACGTTAAACATCTCGAAATAAACTCCGCGATCTCTCTTTTCATATTGCTCCACCAAAATGTATGTCGGAGATCACGATACATTTTGGTACTCCCAGGATGGATTGCGAATGGTGTGTTGTGTGCCTCCATCATGATTCTATGCTTCAAGTCAGAATCATTAGGAACACAAAGTCTGGAGTTGACTCGAAGTATTCCCTCTTCATCGATTCTTGCTTCTGGAATGGCACCTTCTTGCACCTTCTTCTTCATCTTCATCAGCTCCGCATCCGTAGCTTGAGCAGCTTTAACTTTATCAATCAAAGCTGGTTCTACGCGTATACTTGACATCATCGCATTCGTTTTTACATATGATCTTCTACTCAACGCATCAGCTACCACGTTTGCTTTTCCAGGATGGTATTGGATGGTATGATCGTAATCTTTCAACAGCTCAAGCCAACGTCGTTGCCGCATGTTGAGTTCCTCTCATATTCTTTGAGTTGTCGCGAGGCATAGGCTATGACTTTCCCATGTTGCATGAGAACACATCCTAACCCTTTGCCCGAAGCATCGCTGTAGATAACAAATCCATCCGAACCAGATGGTATTGTCAGAACAGGTGCCGAAATAAGTCTTCTCTTGAGCTCTTGGAAGCTCTTCTCGCATTCCTCGCCCCAAACGAATTTTGTATCTTTCCGAGTCAACTGAGTTAATGGAGTAGCGATTCGAGAAAATCCCTCTACGAACCTCCGATAATAACCAGCTAAGCCCAGAAAGCTTCGTACTTCAGTCACCGACTTAGGTTGCTCCCAGCTTTGTATTGCTTCAATCTTCGCCGGGTCAACAGATACTCCACGTTTCGATACCACGTGCCCAAGAAATGCTACTTCCTCAAGCCAGAACTCGCATTTCTTCAGCTTGGCATATAGTTTGTTCTCACGAAGCTTTTGAAGTACCAACTTCAAATGGTGCTCATGATCTTCACGACTTTTAGAATAGATGAGGATGTCATCAATAAAGACAACAACGAACTGATCTAAATATTCCTTAAATACACGATTCATCATATCCATGAAAGCAGCAGAAGCATTAGTCAATCCAAAAGACATGACTAAGAACTCATAATGCCCGTACCGTGTTCTGAAAGCAGTCTTTGGAATATCCTCAGTTTTAATCTTCAACTGATGATATCCAGAACGAAGATCGATCTTTAAAAAGAATTGCGCTCCTTGCAACTGGTCGAACAGGTCATCAATACGAGGTAACGGATACCTATTCTTGATGGTGACATGGTTCAACTCCCGATAGTCAATACAAAGTCGCATACTCCCGTCTTTCTTCTTTACGAATAAAACAGGAGCACCCCAAGGAGACGTACTAGGACGAATAAAACCGATGTCTAACAACTCCTGTAGTTGGACCTTTAACTCCTGAAGTTCAATAGGAGCCATTCGATATGGGGTTTTAGAAATGGGTTTTGTACCGGGTTCAAGGTCAATAAAGAATTCAACTTCACGTTCTGGGGGTAGACCAGGAAGTTCTTCGGGAAATACATCAGGGAACTCATTAACAACGGAAATATTATTCAAATCTGATGTATTCTGGTTTAGATCGGTGACATGAGCTAAGAAAGCTTGACATCCGTTTTTTAATAAACGAATAGCTTTGTGACTTGAAATGATATTAACTGATTTTAGTGGTTTGGTGATTTGGATTCGCACAACAGGTTGATTAGGAATATGAAAACTAGCAACCTTACGAAAACAATCAATTTTGGCATGGTAAGTGGTTAACCAATCAATTCCTAAAATCACGTCAAATGCAAGTATTTTCAAAGATATCAGATCGACGGGTAAGGTAAGGGTACCAATCTGAATCAAGCAAGATTTGTAAACTGTAGATGTAACGAAGGTTTCTCCCAACGGAGTTTCAATAGATAAGTCAAAGTCTAATTTATCAGAAGTCAAGTTCAAAAGTTGAGCACAAGCAGGTGAAATAAAAGAATGGGTAGCACCGGTATCTAACAAGGTGTAAACTTCGCAAGAGTTTATGATTAGCTTACCCGTAATCACCTCGTGTGGATTCCTCGCGTTTTGGGCTGTCACGACAAACGCTCTTCTAGGAATCACCGATTTTGACTTGTCTGCAACCGCCTTTGGAATCACCACCCCCGCTGGACTTGGTTTCGCAATAGGACAATCCCGAGCTATATGTCCTTCTTTTCCACAGTTATAACATGCTTTGAATTATTGTGGGTAGTTTGGGCTGATGTGTCCCTCTTTTCCGCACTTATAGCATACGACCGGTGGTCGTTCTCCTCCCCTCGAAACAGTTGATGCTGGTGCTGATGTCGACGTCTTCACGTTCTCATTGTTGTACCTTCTCTTCTTGAAATCTCTCCCCGATTCGCTTCTTCTACTATCATGGCCACAATTACCACCGGAGTGGTTACCGCTTCTGTCATACTTTCCTCCTCGCTGGTTGTCATTGCTCCGATGACTGCTGCCACCGGTACGACCTTGGTTGTGGTCCCTCGGTTGAACATAATCATTATCTCGTTCTAACAACTGGGCCCTGTTTACTACATCCGAATATAGAGAAAATTTATGAGAAATGAGGTATTGACGTATTTCGGGTTTCAAACCTCTTAGAAACATCCGCGTCATACGTTCCTCATTCTCCACCAAATGAGGTGCAAACCTGGACAGCTCCGCGAACTTAGCCTCGTACTGGGATACCGTCATGTTATTTTGTTCGAGTCTGATAAACTCTACCTCCTTCATATGACGAATACTTTCAGTACTTGTCATTGAATAGTTTTTGGAACGTTTCCCAAGACATCTTGAGTGCGACAGGCTGGGTACGCTTCACGGATTCCCACCAGTAATCTGCCTCTCCACGGAACATAAACGTGGCGAATGGAACCTTCTGTTCCTCCGTACATCCCAAGACATCAAATATCTTGGTAATTTGTTTAATCCACGTCTCCGCCTTGATCGGATCCGGCTTTCCCAGAAACTCTGGTGGTCCCAATTCTTTGAACTGCTTGGCAGTGACAATTCGCGTGTTGTTATTATCTCCACCTGTATGTTGCACACGAGTCTCCCTCATCTGGTTTTGCATAAACTGCAAAAAACTTCTAAACATCTCATTGTTTATCGTCTGACCAGCGTTGTTTTCAGGATGAACATTGCCTTCTTGTTGCACTTTCTCCTGGTTAGTGATTAAAAGTGTCTCCACGGTCTCATTCACTTCGTTGTTAACATTCTCAGCTGCCATTCTCAAATACTGCCATAAAACAAGGGTTAATTAAACAAATCAACATATCACATATTAACCCTATGCTCCGACTGACCAATTAAATACCACATAAGCTTAGGTAGGACATACTAGTGAAGGATTTACTCGTCTCTCCCCTCCTAGTTCTATTCCCCGATCCCGACCAGAGATTATATCCCTAAGCTCTGATACCAACTGTGACGCCCCCCAGAATAGGTCCAGTCAACCCAACCCATTCTGAGTCGCCAAATACATGGTACAGAATTCAAATACAAACTTTATATCACACGGTCGTGCAAAAATACGACCACACAACTGTGAGTGTCAATACAAATATGTAAAAAATATTAATATTCAAACTAAGTCCTCATTACAATTATTATCACACTATTTATCAGAAATAGTGAGGACTACTACTGCTCTAACTCGGACAATCACTCTGTCCCCCGACTAGTTCCCGCAACATTCTCATTTCCTGAAGAGTACAACAGATGAAAAGGGTGAGCTCAACTAGCCCAGTAAAGAATATGATGACTAAGATAATGGAAAAATGAATTATCGTTAGTCTTCAACAATTCAGATAAAATATTATGAACAACAAATTTTAGATCAATAATTGCAGCGGAAATAACCGTTCGTCATCAATATTTTATCCCTGTAACATCAATCAATATACATCTCGAATCAAATATTCATCTTTGCACTACAGGCCAAAGATATTCATTTGTATCATCAGTGGTCATGTTCATCTCAACACCTGTCATCTTTGCACTACGGCCAAAGATATTCATCAGGTAATCATTCATCTTTGCTCTACAGGCCAAAGATATTCAGTTATATCACCTTTTAGGACTGAGGATGATGAAAAATAACATAAATAACAAAGATTAAGGATTCGTATTTTAGTTTATCCAAGTTCAAAAATATCCCATAATAATACTTTGTGGAGCAAAATTCAAGAATAGAGCTCAAAACTTGGATACAATCAAAGATAAGAACTTTAACAAGCAATTTGGACATATAGAAGAAAATTTAATTTTTTTGTGAATAGT
Source organism: Panax stipuleanatus (assembly GCA_020205555.1). Lineage (NCBI taxonomy): Eukaryota > Viridiplantae > Streptophyta > Magnoliopsida > Apiales > Araliaceae > Panax > Panax stipuleanatus. The sequence continues at coordinate 153,566,092 of CM035122.1, forward strand.
GCCGTATACGTGAATAGTAACTCTGACGAAAAAAATAAGAATTTCATAACAAAATCCATGCCAATATTTCGGTATAATGATATTGAAAAGAATAACATCATTTACGAAAGAAAATAACATCCCTTACCTCAAAAGAATAACACTTCTAGCTGGAATATCGGATATAATACCGAAGAAAACTTGCACTGAATAGCAACACTCAAAGTATTGAAATACTCACAAAAATACGCTCGATATTATAGAGAGAGAAAACTTCTGATTCTGGTGTGATTTTCAATTCTAACCTAAGCACCCTATTTATAGGAAAAACTTAGGATGCCAATGGAGACTAAAATAATAATAAAAAAAAATTTTCTTCCGCCGCCGGCTGCTTCTCCCAAAAGCCATCAGCATTTTTTCAACCAAAAGTGGGGCCCACCCATTAAAAAAAATATTTATTTTCCAAAACTTCAATAATTCATAATAAATAGCCCCTTTATCAGAAAAATACAAATTCTATACCCTTCCATACGAAATTTAATTCTCTACAACTTTGTAGAAGGAAGTTTTTCCAAATTCTAAACATAAATTATCCGAAATCCATAAACAGATGATTTTTCACACCAAAATACTGATAAAAACTCATCAGCGCTAATTCCTTCTTTTATATCCACAAAATAAATATTTCCTTATCATATAAATCAATAATTAATTATTCACATATAATATTACAGAACTATAATATTGACAACCAGGTCGTTCCCAGGAAAGAGGGGGCCTTCCGATAAGGACTTTTCCTTACTGGCGCGCAATTAAATAACCCATCCTAGACAGAACTTCCTTAGACATTGTCAATAATGCTATCTAATAATAATATTCAAAAAATATGAATTATTGAGTTGATAATGTGAAATACTGTGCAATGACAATTATTGAATCAATAATACGAAATATCAACTGTAGCAATTATTGAATCAATCATATAAAATAGCAAAGTAGCAATTATTGATATAAAATATCAACGTAGCAATTATTGAATCAATATAATATAAATGTAACAATTATTGAGTCAATAATATAAAATATTGAACAGTAATTACTGTAACAATAATTGAATAAGTTCCTTCTCACGTAAGATGATAAGTACACAATATTCATAATTTTTTATTCCTTTACATTTGGTTTTATTACATGTTTCATGTGTATATGAGCTTAATAAATTGTTTATTATTTTCAGGTGAATTAAAGTTAAAAGGATGGAAACAAGTTGATTTAGAGTTGAATTGAAGAGGAGTTTGACCAGCAGTTGACTTTCTCAATATTTGGAGATTCCTACATGGAATTGGATTGATATTACTATTAAAATTAGGACTTCTTTGGACTGAGATTTTATTTCCTTATTAGATTCTATTTCTTTATGGAGACTAGTTATAATTGTAATTCCTTTTAGGATTTGGATTCCTAGTTCTTATAGGATTTAGGCCCTTGTCTAGCACTATAAAAAGAGGATGATAGTTAAGGTTTTATTCATTCAATCTTCTACCAACTATCATACCTCATTGAAGTGCAGACTTGGAGCATGTCAGGCTAGTTTCTTTATTCAGTTCTAAAGGGAGGTGGAACCTTGTTACAAGTAATTGATTAATTAAGTATTATTATTTATTCTTTCTTGTATGAAATTTCTTCTGATAATCTGTTTTCATTGATTATATGCTAATTGATCTAATTAATTTGATATGGCCAATTGAGTTAATTTACTCATTATCATATGCTAGATTAAGATTGGTATTACGTGTAATTGATATCTGTCTTCATCACAAGTAGCAAATTAGTGATACTAATTGTGGACAAGCTTTTGTGTATTACTAAGATTATCAGAAAATAAGTTAAACAAATCGAGCTTATGTGTTTGTTGCTTGGATTAGCCTAATTCTCTATTTCTTAATGCTTCTATCATATTAAATCTAGAGAGTTTGTTCTAGGTTATATGCTAGTTGAATCTGGTGAAGAGCTTGTTTCATACAGTAAATATCTAAGGAGAATTTCGGATAGCAGAGCTTATTGTTATCTAGGGTTAATAGTTTCATTGAAGGGTAAAGAATAATAACTTGATTAATTGATTACTGTGCTTGGTGAAACTGAACTACAGAACTGAAGTTTTTACATATTTGGTTAATCTCTTTATTTAAATTCTGTTTTTCTTAGTTTAAAACAATTTCAAAAATCCCCCATCTTTATTTTCTGTTAAAATAGTAGAATAAATCTAAAACAAACTTACTCTCTGTGGGATCGATCCTTGCTTACTACTGTGCTAATTATTTAAATTCGTGAAGTGAAAGTGAGGTTAATTTAGGAGTGTAAACGACAGCTCCCAAATTTTGGCGCCGTTGCCGGGGAGTGTTATTTGTTTTTGTTTATTCTTTGTTTTCGTTTATTTTTATTATTTTCTTTTTATTTTATTTTTTTTCTTTTTGTTTTATGACTCAATCCTCTCACTCTAATTTTGATCAAGAGATAGAGAAAATTGCAGATACAAAAGAAGCTCTTGTTCCAATACTTAAAAAGGAAAAGATGGTGGTGCCGAACAACAACCGGACTTTAAAAGAACTGGCTACTCCAGACCTTGATCATCCATCCCTGTGTATTAAATATCCTACCGTAGAAGTTGCTTTTGAACTTAACTACGGACTAATTCGCTTTTTGCCTATTTTTCGTGGTCTAACAGGTGAAAATCCATATACGCATCTAAAGGAGTTCCATATGGTGTGTTCCACGATGAAATCACAAGGAGTGTCAGAGGAGCAGATCAAACTTAGACTTTTTCCTTTCTCATTAGCAGATTTGGCTAAAGACTGGTTATACTATCTTCCTTCAGGATCGATGCGATCATGGACTGATATGCAAAGGCTATTCTTGGAGAAGTATTTTCCTGCATCAAGAGTTGCCGATTCAAGGAAGAAGATATGTGGAATTAGTCAGTTCAATGGAGAAACTCTCTACGAGTATTGGGAAAGGTTCAAGAAGTTGTGTTCCAGCTGCCCTCCCCTCCAAATTGATGAGCAACACTTGATTCAGTACTTCTACGAGGGACTGATACCAACAGAAAGAAGTATGATCGATGCGGCTAGTGGAGGAGCATTAGTAGACAAGACACCGGAGGCTGCAAGAAATTTGATTGCAAACATGGCCGTTAACTCACAACAATACAATCATGCTCCACAAAGGGTAAGTGAGGTAAGCACGAGTGAATTGGCACAACAGATTTCTAACTTAACTGCTGTGGTGCAACAATTAACAACAGAAAACGTACCGGTTGCAAAAGTATGTGGAATTTACTCAAAATCAGGGCATACAACAAATGATTGTCCCATAGTGCAAGAGGATGTAATTGTTCATCAAGTTAATGCTGTGGGGGCATTCTTCGGACAAAATCCACATCAATGTGATCCTTGGGCAGAAACTCACAATTCTGGATGGAGAGATCATCCCGACTTGAGCTATGAAGGTACTAGGCCACCAATGCAACCTGTCCTTTCAAGTATGCAGCAAGATCTTCAGCAGACTCAACCTCAGTACCACACAGAAAACCAAGAAGTACCTGTCAATTCTGGGACATCTATGGAGGATATGTTCAAGGCATTCATGAGCCGAACACTACAGTTCATGAGTCAGACACAGCAGTTCCAGCAGGAGACAAGAACTTCTGTTCAAGATCTGAGGGATCAAGTTGGTCAGCTTGCAACCAAAGTAGGGAGGTTGGAATCTCAAGGCTTAGAGGAGTTACCGCCTCCGTTTGTTGAGAACTTCAGTACAATGGGATTTGACGAAGAGGAGCAAGAGGATTCAGTGCTTACTCCGGGAACGGACTGTAATATGGAATTTGACGAAGAGAATGAACAAGAGGAAGAAGAGAAAAATTTGATAAATTCTGCAGATCTCGACAAGAAAGACGTGGATTCATCTCCATCAGTACAACTAACAGAAACAAGGAGTGCTACACACCATCGTACCTTTACCATGGAATTGGACAATGCAAAGTTCCAGTTCAACGCAGATCAGGTTAAAAGGTATCTTGACAATATTAAATCTGTTTTTGTTATTGATGTTGTGGATTATTTAGTGCAGGAATCTTTTGATCGAATACAATTATACGAGGAGGATTTGGTGGCTGGAAAGGAGCAAAATCATGAAGTACACAATGTTCCTCAATTAAGGAAGAAACTGTTACCAATCCACTTGAAGTTCACAACTCCAATTACATAGAACGAGAGGGAAGATGTCAGGCCAATGACAATAAACAAGGGCAGCTGCTTGGGAGGCAACCCAAGAATTCAGATTTGATCTTTCTATCCCTTTTCTTTTTAATTTGTTAGTTGTAGTTCTTTCTTCTTTGCATGATTTTCTTACATTGGGGACAATGTAAGGTTTGAGTGTGGGGGGGGAGAGATTTAGGTTTTTATTTTATATTTAGGGATATTTAATTTGCCAATTTTGAAATGAAATAGGACCATCTTGATGCCTTGAAATTTTTTGAAAAATTTGATTTCCATAATTCTATTTTGCCTATGTGTTCGAAGGTTAAAGTCAAAAATGAGAATCAATGCTAAAAATTCAAAATCTGTTTAATGCTTAATTGGTTAATGATTGAGAAAAACTAAGTCATGATCCATAGTAATTGATTTAAATTGAATTTGTGTCTCATGAGCACTTGAACATGTGATATATGCTTAGTTGGCTAAGTTATCTGTGGAGTTGTCTATGTGCACTAATCTCATGCTCTAGAACTATTGAACTGCTTAAGCGTTTTGCAGGACCATGTGAAAAAAAATAATAAGAAAAATTGGAAACCAGTGAAATTGTTGAAAAAGAAACACAAGAGAAGTCATGTGGTGGGATGAGATGGAGCGTAAAATGCACTCTCCTATAAACACGTGCGGATAAGTGAGATGGAGCATAAAATGCACTCACTTACAAAAGAATGATTGAGGAAGGTGAAACGGAGCATAAAATGCATTCACCGAAAATAAAAAAAATTAAAATGAAAAGATTCTGATAAAAAATAAAGCAGAAAAAGTATGTTTTGAGTTTTTGAGTGGTGTGCACGGTTTTTGCTCCATGGTAACTAAGTTGAGTAAGTATGTGGATCATAGACAAGGGCTTATGTGGTTACAATTTAACTTAATAAAACTCATTGGTGAAGTGGTGAGGTACTTATCTTGAGTTGATTGATGAAGCGTTGATCATGTTTTTGTGGGTTTAGTGTTGATAATCATGATTTGATCTTAAAATCTTTTGACGTTATGGTTGAGTAGAGTTTCTGGAAATTAAACTTTTAGTTTATACGAGGACGTGTAAAAGACTAAGTGTGGGGGAATTTGATAAGTACACAATATTCATAATTTTTTATTCCTTTACATTTGGTTTTATTACATGTTTCATGTGTATATGAGCTTAATAAATTGTTTATTATTTTCAGGTGAATTAAAGTTAAAAGGATGGAAACAAGTTGATTTAGAGTTGAATTGAAGAGGAGTTTGACCAGCAGTTGACTTTCTCAATATTTGGAGATTCCTACATGGAATTGGATTGATATTACTATTAAAATTAGGACTTCTTTGGACTGAGATTTTATTTCCTTATTAGATTCTATTTCTTTATGGAGACTAGTTATAATTGTAATTCCTTTTAGGATTTGGATTCCTAGTTCTTATAGGATTTAGGCCCTTGTCTAGCACTATAAAAAGAGGATGATAGTTAAGGTTTTATTCATTCAATCTTCTACCAACTATCATACCTCATTGAAGTGCAGACTTGGAGCATGTCAGGCTAGTTTCTTTATTCAGTTCTAAAGGGAGGTGGAACCTTGTTACAAGTAATTGATTAATTAAGTATTATTATTTATTCTTTCTTGTATGAAATTTCTTCTGATAATCTGTTTTCATTGATTATATGCTAATTGATCTAATTAATTTGATATGGCCAATTGAGTTAATTTACTCATTATCATATGCTAGATTAAGATTGGTATTACGTGTAATTGATATCTGTCTTCATCACAAGTAGCAAATTAGTGATACTAATTGTGGACAAGCTTTTGTGTATTACTAAGATTATCAGAAAATAAGTTAAACAAATCGAGCTTATGTGTTTGTTGCTTGGATTAGCCTAATTCTCTATTTCTTAATGCTTCTATCATATTAAATCTAGAGAGTTTGTTCTAGGTTATATGCTAGTTGAATCTGGTGAAGAGCTTGTTTCATACAGTAAATATCTAAGGAGAATTTCGGATAGCAGAGCTTATTGTTATCTAGGGTTAATAGTTTCATTGAAGGGTAAAGAATAATAACTTGATTAATTGATTACTGTGCTTGGTGAAACTGAACTACAGAACTGAAGTTTTTACATATTTGGTTAATCTCTTTATTTAAATTCTGTTTTTCTTAGTTTAAAACAATTTCAAAAATCCCCCATCTTTATTTTCTGTTAAAATAGTAGAATAAATCTAAAACAAACTTACTCTCTGTGGGATCGATCCTTGCTTACTACTGTGCTAATTATTTAAATTCGTGAAGTGAAAGTGAGGTTAATTTAGGAGTGTAAACGACAGCTCCCATAAGACTCAATAATTCAAAATACTGTGCAATACCGTGTGCTACTGTGCAATACCGCGTATCACTATATTTTAACCACCGGGTATTTCAACAGTACTAACGGTAACAACTACGCCGTTATTTTATAAAAAGGTTATTTTTGTCGCTTTCTATATCCGACAGTTATTCTGTTGTGGGGCCCACAAATAGCTGCGCCGTCGTATGAATATTTCCCGACAACAAGAATATTCCACGACCAAACGAATATTCCCCGACAACCAGAATATTTTATAACCACTTGCTCATTTTAAAATATTTGCACATTTCACCCATAACTTTCATATTTATCAAATCAACACCTTACTATTTCGAAATAATATATAAAGAAAATTAAATCTTTATTCATAAAAGTTGGGGTCTTACACTTATCTAAAATTTTCAATAAAATTATTTTCATACTGTTTGGTGGAAAACTTCAACAGTTATAGACCCTCGTTCTATTCCCCTGTTATCCCCGCTCGACCCAGCTACACTCTTATTACCTGAAAGGAATTGTGAAGCAAAAGGGTGAGCACAAATAGCCCAATAAAGAATATCATGGCTAAAGATAATCAAATTATCAGTAGCATTTGTCAGTAATAAATCAGAGATTTAGAATATATGGTAGATGGTAAAACTTTTCAACCATAGTTGCAGCGGAACGAACAATCCATTAGAAAAGTCAAATAGACCAAAATGTCTATTATCATCTCCATGTTAAAAGTCCACCAATAACGTTTTATTCCTGTAACATCAATCAACAGTTCCTGTCCACAATCATGTGAATAATTCATAATCATATTTGTGTTACTAAATTCCTCTTCACACCCAGGACGAAGATAACTTTCATCACCTGTCTTTACCTGAAACACCAAAGATCATGGTTATACCAAATCACAGTTCCTGTTCATAATCATGCTAATCAATTCATCTTTGCACTACGGGCCAAAGATATTCAACAATTAATCATTCATCTTTGCACTACAGGCCAAAGATATTCATCAATAGCTCATCTTTGCACTACATGCCAAAGATATTCACAAATCAACCGCTCATCTTTGCACTACAGGCCAAAGATATTTATCAACAGTTCATCTTTGCACTACAGGCCAAAGATATACATAAATCAACAGCTCATCTTTGCACTACAGGCTAAAGATATTCATCAATAGTTCATCTTTTCACTACAGGCCAAAGATATTCAAATCTCAAAGAAATATCTAATCATTTCAAAATTCATAAAAATAACATTTATAACCATGTTGATCAATTCACCTTTGCACTTAATCTAAAGATATTTAATTGCAAACTCAATGGTCATGATCATACCAGTCAACAATTCATCTTTGCACTACTGGCCAAAGAGAACCCATAGTCATGGTCATACCAATAATCTACCCATCTTTACACTCAAGTCAAAGAGAACTTCCATCACCATGATTATAAAAATGTTATATATGGCAGTAAGAACAATATAATCAAAACATGGATCTAATTTCAAGAGTAAGATTCATAAATCAAAGATAATTTGGACATGAAAAAAAAAATTATTTTTTTACCGTGAATAGTATCCCATAAATAGTAACTCGTGAATAGTAACTCATAAATAGTAACCCATGAGTAGTAACTCGTAAATAGTAACTATTGAATAGTAACTCATGAATAGTAACTCCGACATAAAAATATAAAATTTTCATAATAAAGTTCAGACCAATATTCCGGTGAAATGATATTGAAAGAAATAACATCATTTACAAGGAAAATAACATCCCTTACCATCCCTTACGAATACGAAAACAATAATACCTCTTACGAGTATAAAATCACGTCCTTTACCAAAATACCCCTTCACAAAAATATTATCATTTACGAAAAATAACCTCTTTTACGAAACATAATAACATCCCTTACAACAATAATATCCCTTACTATCCCTTACCTCAGTATAATACTCAATCTGTCTAGATTATCGGATATTATGCTGACGAACACTTGCACTGTTATCAACACTCAAAATATCTAAATACTCACAAGAAATACGCTCGATATTATAGAGAGAAAATTTTCTGATTCTGGTGTGTTTTTCATTTCTAACTAAGCACCCTATTTATAGGAAAATGCCAGAATACCTATGTTGACCAAACCTACTACCGGAGGCTTTTACTCCTTTGAATTTGTACGCACACCTCTTGCAAGTTCAGCATTTATTCCACAAAAAAAAAAAGTGGGGCCCACCCATGTTTTTAATAAATATTTATTTTCGAAACTTCAATAATTCATAATAAATATCCCTTTTATCAGAAAAAAATGAATCTTATGATCATTCCATAGGAAATTTAATTCTCTACAACTTTGTAGAATAAAGTTTTTTCAAATTCCGAACGAAAAATGACCGAAATTCACATACAGATGATTTTTCAATTTTCCTCTCATTCTTTTCTTTCTCCCCCTTTTCTCCTTCTTCCTCTTTCTTTCTTTTTCTTTATCTCTTTTCTTCTTTCTTTTTCCCCCACCAATTCCCACTAACTCTCTCTCTTCTCTCTCTCTCCCCATTTTCTTCTTTCACCCTCATCATTTCCTCCACACACACACAATTACGTACACACACACACACACACACACACATATATATATATATATATATATATATATATATATATATATATATTAACATATTTACAATTATTAAAAAATCTATTTTCTCTTTTCCACCTCATTTACTCATAAACCATGAATTTATTGTAAAAATATATCACCATTATTATATTAATATATTATCACATTATACACTTATAATGTAATATTATAATAATATATTCGAATGAATTATTTTATCAGAAAAGATAAAATATCAATTTTTTAACAATTGTCACTCTACTAAAAATTCTTCCATTTATATCCACATTAAATAAATATTTTCTTATCATTTTTATCAATAATTAATTATTTTCAAATAATACTATTGAACCACAATATTGACAACCAGGTTGTTCCCAGAAAAGAGGGGGCTTTCCGATAAGAATTGCTCCTTACTGGCGCGCAATTAGATTAACCTAACCCCTTTCCTCGACAGAACTTCCTTAGACATTGTCAATAATGTTATCTAACAATATTATTCAAATAATATGAATTATTGATTTGATAATTTGAAATACTGTGCAATGACAATTATTGAATCAATAATACAAAATATCAATGGTAGCAATTATTGAATCAATCATATAAAATAGCAACGTAGCAATTATTGATATAAAATATCAACGTAGCAATTATTGAACCAATAAAATATCATGCAATTATTGAATCAATAATATAAAATATTGAACAGTAATTACTGAAACAATTATTCAGTAAGTGACTTCTTACGTAAGAACCAATAATTAGAATTACTGTGCAATACCGTGTGTTATAGTGCAACACCGCGTATTACTGTTCTTTTAACCACCGGGTATTTCAACAGTTCTAACGGTAACAACTATGCCGTTATTTTTAGAAAATTCATTTTTGTCATTTTCTTCATCCGACAATTATTCCGTTGTGGGGCCCACAAATGGCTGCGCCGTCTTACGAATATTCTCCGACAACAAGAATATTTCACGACCAAACGAATATTTCCCGACACAATGAATATTTTATTACCACTTACTTATTTTGAAAAAATTTCATACATCACCCTCAACTTTAACCTTTTTCAATTTAACCATTTACTGAATAATAATTATAAGAAAAATTGAATACTTCTATTTCATAAAATTCGAGGTCTTACAGAAGCGATTCATGTAATAGAATTGAATCAAATATTTGTAATGTAAAGGTTGCGATTTAGGGCAATAAAGAAAGATTGTATAAAAATTTTAAATATTCTGTATTTTTAGTGATTTTAATATTGAATAATGATGTAAAGATAGATTAAAGTTGTATTGTTAACGATCGAGAATGAGAATTATATTGTATGAATTTTGGGGTCGTTACAAACACCACCGTAGCAAAAAACTAAAGAGCTATCACATAATAGATTTAAACCAAAAAATTTGTTAGTTAAGCTAAATATTTCAAAGTACTCACACAGTAGTACTCAGTGTGTGGTCGGGTAGATTGAGAGAGTGAGTAAAAGATTTGAAGCAAGAAAGGAAAAGTTTAGGGGAATTTTGTTGATGCTGCTAGAGTAAAAGTACGAGAAAAGAGAATATTTTGAAAAGATAAATTTAGCTAAAGAATTTGAGAGACCTATTTATCCTAGTAAAACAGTGAGAATATATCAATTTTCCTTCACTTTTCCAATCCAATCCACCTTTTCCTTTTCCCTCACCCTCACTATTCATTTGTAAAGTACCAAATCATCAAATCCCGCCAGCAAACAAAAAAAGGGCCAAAAATTCATAAATATACGAATCCAATACATTCAGATGCAAGTTCTATATATATATATAATGAAAAGAACCTGACTTTATTACACCAACACACATCAAAACTGATAAATCTAAGAAAAAACTTACTCACAACATCGATTTAGAAAAAGAAAACCATAAAAATCAAACAGAAGGAATGAAAATAAAGGTCGAAGGAAAATCAAACAGAAGGAACGAATAATCTCCGTTAGTATTAATAATACAGATTATGTTATGACTTTTAGGTATGGTATGACAATGACTTTGTACAAGTAGTTTTTGTTTAATATTTATTTGAATATTTGTATTTGATTATAGAATTTTTTTTCTTAGATTAAAATTATTTTGCATATTTTTAATAATGGTTTAATGGTTATAATTAATAAAAGGATAAATTTGTAAAAGTGATATTTTTCTTTTCTTTTCATTGGAACTCAAAAACGCAAGAAAAGAAAAAAATTTAAATTTTCTATTTTTTTCTATTAAAAACTCAGAAACAACATAAAGAAAAATTTAAAGTTTTCTATTCTTTTCTTTTCAGTTCTAATTTAAGTTTTCTATTCTTTTATTTTTCATCCAAAACTCATAAACAGAGTGTTAGTGTGATTGACCAACTAATATTCAAAAATATTTTTAATATAATGTCTAATATACCCTTCAAGTTATAATGCTTAATATATCTACTAAATATAAATTTGTATATTATAATTTTTTCTTAACGTTATCTAATTAATTAAATTATGAACATGTGCAATAAATAACATAAATTTCAAAAAATAATAAAGATTCATTTTATTAGGAAAATAAAGTCATACATTTTTTGCTAATTAAATTTATCAAAAATTAAAATTTACGTAATATACATTCAAATATATTTTTTATGTAATTTAAAGGTAAAATTTTAATACCCATAAAATGTATAAATTAATGCAAAAAAATATAATTATTTTTCCCAAATATTAAAATTTACGTAAAACAAACTTATGTTGCACACGCTCATGTCCCTGATGCCCGAAGGACAACTTGAAGATAAAAGTCGCAGCTGCGTTCTCTTTGGAGTTAATGAAGAGTCGAAGAGTTACAGACTCTACGATCCAGTGTCAATGAAAACTGTGATTAGCCGAGATGTTGTCTTCGAGGAGGACAAAAAATGGAATTGGGATAAAAGTTACGAAGAAGAAATCATGTTGGACCTGGAATGGGGAGAAGAATGGGAGCAGAGTCATGAATCCGAAAATGAAGAGGGTGAAGATGTAGAAGAAAATGGTGAGGAAGTGGTGCCAAGTCCTGAACCTGAAAGCATAGAAGCTACTGAGCCTTCAAATGCAAGAGAAACTAGAATTAGAAAAGTACCTGTGTACGTGGATGAGAGATTATTTTTCCAGTGAAGGCTTTTCCGATGAGGATATTGCAGCTAACATAGCCTTATTTGCCAATTCTAATCCGGTCAGCTATAAGGAAGCAATAAGAGATGAGAAGTGGAGGCATGCAATGGACTCTGAGATACAATCTATTAAGAAGAATGAGACTTGATTTTAACTGATTTTCCAAAAGGAGCTAAAAGGATTGGAGTCAAATGGGTCTACAAAACTAAACTAAATGAGCTTGGAGAAATGGAGAAGTATAAAGCGCGTTTGGTTGCAAAAGGTTACGCATAGGAGCACGGGATTGATGTGACACCCCCAAATCCGGGTACTTCGTTTCCACACGATTTAGTGTTCACTATCTAAATAAAACATACATCTACCCAATAATAAAGAATGCAAAATAATGACAACCTTATAATTAAATAAAAATCTTCCTTATAAAAAGGATTATAACCTTAAATCAAAATATCTCAGGGTTTATCTAACCTTAACATAAACAATAATGCGGAAATAAAATATCATAACATCAAGTCTTATTACAATCAAAATCAAAAGATAACAAGTCTTCACTTGTTCATCTTGCCTTTCCCTTTACTTATTGACGGTACGTCAACGTTCTCGACTTTAGCTGCAAGGGATTATTAAGTATGCAAGAGTGAGCAAACAAAAGCTCACTGAAAATAACAACAATATTAATGATGACATAACTGAATAACTTAAAAATATTTGAATAACTTTCCTTTTATCAACAATAAAGAATTGAATAATAATTCTTTCATCAATATTTAGAATTTAAAATATTGAAATCATCTGAGGGTCATAAGACCTTGAACCATGTCCTAGGTAAAAATTTCTATTTAAAACTTTTGACAGTCGTTTAGACTATGGACTCTTAACTCGAATTTTATTGTGTAATATATATATGTAGAAATATATATACAAGCTAGCTAGCTTTAAAATTATCTAATAGAATTCTTTTTATTATAAATATAAATAATCCACAAAATTACGTAACAAAGATTGCATTATATATTTTGAATTGTTGATATCACTGAATTTTCTTTATTTTCATTTAGAAAATACTCCATGCATACTCCTTGCAAAATATAAAAATGTTATTAAATTTACACGTGAAAATATTTTCCTATGATATGGTCTTAATTTTGACTTACATATTTTGACCCCATTTTCTTTCCTTAAGTAAGCATATATATATATATATTATATATAAGAAACTTGTATAAATAGAAATAAATAGAAAGATGATAGTTACAGTATCAATTAATTAAGGATCGGATATGGTAAAAGTGACGCATGCACTGGAGCATTTATTAATTTCAGAAAAGAAAATAATTAAATTGATTCGTGGGAATTAAGATACATGCATGCATGCATATTAATTATACTTTACAAAAAGAAATAATAGACTGTGGGGGCGGGGGCGGGCATGATTTGTATTTTAGGACATGTTACAGTCTGCGGGTATCCCTCGAGGAAATCTCTTGGCGTCCGTACAGTAATTGTAAATCATATAGTTTTTCTGCACCCAGTTTAACCTCTCCTGGCTTGTTGCGTCCAACTCTTCTGAGAAGCACCCACATTTGGTGGAGGCGTCAGCGTTGAAGTTCCGGTAGGAAGCAGTGAAGGGTGCTCGACTCCAGTCCGGCCGTCTTCACCAGCCCACCCCTTGTAGCCCAATCATCAGCGTTCCATAGGCTTGAGTATATCCTCATGGCTTGCTTCTTCGGGTATGGAACTCCCATGGACTCCGCGTTTTTATACTCTCGAATGGGTGTGCCATCCACAGAGAATCTGAAATTAATTATGTAAATATTTATTTAATTGCACGGATATTGGAAATAAAGTGAATGATATATGAGCCGAAAGTAAGCAATTAATTACATGATGCGTTGGGGGTTCCAAAGGACGGAATAGGTGTGAAAATCAGCAGTAGGGTCGAACCACAAGTAGAATTGTTGCTCTCTGTTACCCTTTCCTTGGCTGAACACATTAGTGTGAACAATGTAAGGATCACCACTCAAGTTTCCCAAGAATTCAAAGTCTATCTCATCATGGGTTGAGCTTTGTGAGGACAACTGCATGCAAATTAACCACACATGCAATTAACGTATATATATATACTAGCTGTGTCCCGTATCTCCGGCACTACATGGACGGTGGAATTTATCCCAAATTTTGGACTGTCCAAATGATTTATTGAGTGAGTGGAAAATTTAAAATCATTTGTATTTTGTTAGATAAATGCATGATTTAATTAATATATCATCATCAATATTAGACAAAATAAATTAAATTAATTAAGATCTTGTAGCTAGGCATATATGTATATATGTATGTACTTACGTAATAGGCAGTGACAGTGCTGGCAGAGTTTCCGGGGACAAGCTTGAGCTGCATATCAATCTTTCCAAATAAATACTCATTTTTGGACTGGAAGCCCGAGCCCGAGGCCTTGTCAAGCAAAAGCGTAAGAAGGTCTCCGTTGTTGAGAATCTTAGGCGCGGCCATCGCCCCAAGTGATGTCGAATTCTTGGTTTAAGTTAGCAGCAGCTGCAGCAGCGGAAGCAACCAGAAAAGCGCTAACCATGACAGCTATTTGAATTGAACAAAAAATTGAAGCCATTTTCAAATGATTTATAGCTAGCTAGCTAGCTAGTGGGTGTTGCGAATATATATATATATATATATCAAAATGGGAACTATATAACTGAGGGTGGAATTAACTTTCTGTGAGATGATGAGAAGTAAATGAATAAATGGGTGGGTATTTATAGAGATCAGCTGAGGAAGGTTCTGTTCTGGCCAATTTGCATGCAAAATCAAATGTGGATCCGAGGAGTGGGTATTTTACTATTTTTATTAGCTGGCAACTGATGGCTAAAACAAGTGGTTATGAGTCAAAATAGTGCGTGCCGATCAGGCGACAGCCAGAAATAGTATTTTATTAATCTGTTGCCAATGTATATAAAATGAGCAATGCTACTATCACATAAAAAGTATCACACAACTCTCATATACACACACGTATATACTGTGGATCCCTGCCTGACATACGAGATACGCAGTATATATATATGTATGTGAGAGTTATGCGATAGAATTTATGTGAAATAGTATTTTATTAATATGTTGCACACGCGGTTTTTCGATAGCGAGCTGTTGGAATATAAACCAATTAAGTCTTTTGAGCAGGCACAGAAAAATAATGTTACTCTTACGTACAAATTTTCGCATAACTCTCATATATATATATATACATACAAAATATGAGTTCCGCATGTTAAGAAGGGGCTCACAATATGCATCCGTGTGTTTGTGAGAGTTATGTAAAAAAATTTATGTAATAGTAGCATTGTTGGACACAAAATGGTGCATTTGAAACTCAGAAAAGGAAAGGCAAAGGAAAAAAGATTTTGTAAACAAAATCAAAAATAAAATAAAAAAATATCAGGAAACTAGTTAAAAACTGTCTAACTCAGTTAGACAACCCATCGGTGTATAGGTAAAACTAAATCACTCATAAAATAAATCTAAGTAGCTAGTTACATCTTGAAAAAACTAATAATAATCAAGCACAAATGTTGTTAATTATAATATATTATTAAAAAAGCTCCAATAAACTTTTTTTTCATTAATATTTTCCTCAAGTATTGTTTTAAGTTCCGAAGATCCACAAGATATATATCTAGTGTTTGCCAATGTATATAAAATGAGCAATGTTACTATCACATAAAAAGTATCACATAACTCTCACATACACACACATACATACTGTGGGTCCCTGCCTGACATGCGGGACTCGAAGTATATATGTGTGTGTATGTGAGAATTATGTGATAGTAACATTAGTTATATAAAATTGTAAAAAATATTAGTATCATATTATCCTGAAATGACCTAATTAGTTTGACATAAAAAGGAAAAATAAAATCTGCTAGCTAGGTAACTAGTACATACAATTTTCTGTTTTAAAAATGAAATTCAGACAATCATATCAAAAATTATACCAGCAAATTTCTGGGTCCTTGATCAAAACTCGAATATATATCAACTAAAAGCTATAAAAGCATATGTTAAACCAACACCAGTAAAAGACAATGGAGAATACAAGTTCAAATGACCAAATTAAAAGCCAGAATGAACCGACGTTGCTTCGTAAAAATAAATCCCCGCGGTTTGTTTAATTAATATATGCACCAAAAATATATGTAAGACAATATGCAAGGTAAGCATAATCCCTTCAATGTACGAAAATCAGTAATAAAAATTCAGAAAATCAACCCAAGAAACTAGATTTCTATTGTTCAAAAAACAAAACACTTCAGTTTAGACTAGTTGTGTAGCAAAAATCCACCTAAGCTACAAGTAGCAGTGCAAAATTGTCTCATTTCGCGCTACTATATACTTATTCCTTAAAAGGTCTGAACTGAACAAATTACAAAAGTCAACAAGCTAAACTTGCATAAAAAAAATATAGTCAGTACGTAGTACTATCGGGATCAGGAGAAGGCATGCGATCTTTAAACATCCGTTGACATGAGATTATCAGTGTTAATATCAGGTTGTGCTGAAAAATGGCCAAGGACCTCCTTTGTTTCTTCCCAGACTCCTCCTTGATCACGTTCTTCTGGTTTAACATGACTAGAATAATATGGATAAGGATGATTGATCGTATTAGGCTGGATGTCGTTTTGTGTGGAATAGGGCTGCTGCAACTGATCTATCACCGATGATGATGATGCTCCAATCATCTGCTGCATATGATTTGAATAATCATGAAAATGATCAAAAGGAACCACAGCTTGATTTAAATAATTAACCGACGGATCGACTACCATAGCTTGATTTGAATAATCGAAGCCAAATGGAACCATATCTTGATTTGGATTGAAGGGAGCAATATCATGTACTTGATCAGGTGCTCCTGTAAACTCATGATTCTGAAAATGATCTGCGAGTTCATCATGTTGATTGTCAAAAGGCATGAAATATCCCATAGGTGTTTCGTCGTCGCTAGCCATTTGATCATGGGAGAACATGTAGCTCTCATTGTCATTATAACCGCTATGCACGACTATTTGTTTGGAGGCCATGGAAGCAGCTGGCTGGATGGGCGCCGAATTCAGGGGTTGAGCATTGTTATTAATTACTACTACTTCTTGATTCTCAACTTCTGTAACTTGGGGCGGCAGATCATTTCTTATAATGCCCGTTGTAGGTTTTGAATTATCATATATCCTGCATAAAATATAATCATCCAACTACAAAACCCAAAAAATACAATCAAGAGTTAGTCTCGAGTAAAATATAGTCGCATTTGTAAAACTTACAAATATATATTACTTCCGTCTCATAATAAGTGTTTTTTTAACTTAAATCACACATATCAATACACAAGTTAAAATGACAAAAATACCCTTAATATACTTTCTTTGTTTTATTTGTGACTTTTTTATTTCCTTTTGGTCTCTCTTTCTCTTTCTTCAACCTTTCAACTTTTCAATAAATACGCAATAAATACCATTGGTTGCATAAGGGCACATATGAAAAAATATTGAAAAAATTGTATTGAAATTCTAACCCATCACTTATTTTGGGAAAAAATGTTAAGCCTTAAAAAACACTTATTGTGGGACGGAGGTAGTATTAATTAAGGATTATTTGTTTTACAGAGTGATATGATAATGGACGATAACAAATTCAAGCACCTTGTGTCATTTTCTATATATAATAATTATTTCACTAAAAAATATACCGTACGTACGTCTCATCATTTAAACAAAATAAAATTGACAAATTAGATTATTTTTGTGAAACAGACGTAATAATTACCTTCATGTAATCGTGGTTTTCTGTTCTTTGACACTCTGGAGCATTCTTGACTCTATACTCATGCATAATCCAACAAGTTTTACTGCCTGCTGGAGGTTTTCCCATGTAGAATACCAAAGCCTTACGACAGCCAACCTCCTCACCGTTATGTTCGATGGCTTTATCAGCTCCCGTAGCCTTCCAATATCCATCACCTGCAGAGCGATTCGGTCGAACTCCATTCTTGTACTTCCGTTGTCTTGGAGTAAACAAGTATATATCCTTCTCATTACTCGACTTGTATTCTTCTGTATACATGAATACACAAGATATTATTTATTAGCTTTTCTGCCCCTGAACAATGTTTTAAAAAAAATAGTTAAAACTTTAAAGATTAGAATATATATTTTGTAAGGGAAAAATAATTCATCGCTTCATTAATTTTTCTACTAATTTATTGCTTTCTAAATTGAGTTGATTTTCTACTAGGATTCCATATTACTGTTATAAGTTATGATTGCGGTGTTTGATGTTTGAAGATTAATTGTACTTGTGGTTTGATTAAGATGCTTAATTAAACCAAGAAGCTTTAAAACCATAATTTAAGCATCAAGAAGCTTAATTAAATTAATCAAGAAGCTATAATTAAACCCCTAATTTAAGCATCAAGAAGCTTAATTAAATTAATCAAGAAGCTAAATTAAATTAATTAATAAGAGACTATATTAAATTAATTCTACGTACATTGCATGCATCAGGAAGCTTAATTAAATTAATCAAGAAGCTATATAAAGTACCCTAATTAATTTGCATTCTAACAAGTACGCAGTCCGTCTATTTTCCTCTACTGAAACGAAGCTATATAAATAAAAAACAAAAGGAGCAAGAAAACTAATAATAATTGTAGTGTTCACCTGCTAGTTTTTGAGGATTTTTTAAGTAGATATTACATTCATGAATCTTATTGGGCGGGAGTTCTTCGTTATTGATCCTTTTTTGCAAGTACCAGATGAGCTCTTCATCGGTTGGTTTAAACCGATAACCAGGTGGAATCCTTTTCAAATAACTCTGGGAAGCAGCAGCAGCAGTAGGGTTTACTTTCCGATTTTGGTCTTCCATTATAATAGGACTCAGACATACAATGGGGAATGGACGAAAAGGGAAGGGAGGAGATAATTACAACGCTAAATAGAATAAAGAACGAAGATTACGGTTTCAACTTAATAACTCTAACATTAATTTGGAATTCTATTTGGATTTGGATTTGTATCCCTCTGCGGCTCTGCCAAGTGGAAAATTAGAGATAAACATGCACGAGTTTTTGTGTTTATCCACTTAATTGTACGTATATTAAGCAAAATTTGTAAACTATATAATTAATTAGTAATATTTCTAATTAACTTAGTTTGAAATTATCCTTTAACTAATATAAGTTGGATTTTAAAATTTTCATATTTTATTTTGAATTATTAAAAATATTAATTATTTAAAAAAATATTTTATTCTAAAATATTAAATATAATTATTATTTTAAAAATAATATTTTCTTTTAAAATAATTATTTTATTTTAAAATATTAAAAATAATTATTATTTTAAAAATAAAAATTTATTTTAAAATAGTAAATATAATTATTATTTTAAAAATAATATTTTACTTAAAAATATTAAAAATATTTATTTTATTTTAAAATATTAAAAATCGGGTTGAGTCAAACTGGGTCGGATTAGGGTCAAATCAGGTTGAAGAATGGAAACGCTAAAAATGTCACTTTAAAAACTTAATTGACGAAAAATAAACTTTCAGGACGACATTGAAAGTAAGTGAAAACTTGAAAACTTGAAAACTTGAAGGGACAGGAGTGTCATTCAGTCTTTAACTAATCTAAGTTGGATTTATTTTTTAGAACAGATTGCATATATGCAACCGAAATATTTTATCTTTAACTATATACTGTAATTTATATTTGGAGGGCTAAATTACAGTTCCTATAAGGGCATTGATATTAACAGGCTAAAATGATAAACACAAGGCAATTATCTTTTCTTTTTATTAATTAGACAAATTTTCCTTCTTCTCAAAACAAACGGACCCAGTTCTCGCTTCATTAATTAGACAAATAATTCATCCCTTCATTAATTTTTCTACTAATTTATTGCTTTCTAAATTGAGTTGATTTTCTACTAGGATTCCATATTACTATTATAATTTATGATTGCGCTGTTTGATGTTTGAAGATTAATTGTGCTTGTGGTTTGATTAAGATGCTTAATTAAACCAAGACTCTTTAAAACCCAAATTTAAGCATCAAGAAGCTTAATTAAATTAATAAAGAAGCTAAATTAAATTAATTAATAAGAGGCTATATTAAATTAATTCTACGTACATTGCATGCATAAGGAAGCTTAATTAAATTAATCAAGAAGCTATATAAAGTACCCTAATTAATTTGCATTCTAACAAGTACGCAGTCCGTCTACTTTCCTCTACTGAAACGAAGCTATATAAATAAAAAACAAAAGGAGCAAGAAAACTAATAATAATTGTAGTGTAAAAGTGCTAGTTTTTGAGGATTTTTTAAGTAGATATTACATTCATGAATCTTATTGGGCGGGAGTTCTTCGTTGTTGATCATTTTTGCAAGTACCTGATGAGCTCTTCATCAGTTGGTTTAAACCGATAACCAGCTGAAATCCTTTTCAAATAACTCTGGGAAGCAGCAGCAGCAGTAGTAGGGTTTACTTTCCGGTTTTGGTCTTCCATTATAATAGGACTCAGACATACAATGGGGAATGGACGAAAAGGGTGGGGATGACATAATTACAACGCTAAATAGAATGAATAACGAAGATTACGGTTTCAACTTAAGTAACTCTAACATTAATTTGGAATTCTATTGGATTTAGATTTGTATCCCTCTGCGGCTCTGCCAAGTGGAAAATTAGAGATAAACATGCACGAGTTTTTGTGTTTATCCACTTAATTGTACGTATATTACGCAAAATTTGTAAACTATATAATTAATTAGTAATATTTCTAATTAACTTAGTTTGAAATTATCCTTTAACTAATATAAGTAGGATTTTAAAATTTTCATATTTTATTTTAAATTATTAAAAATATAAATTATTTCAAAAAATATTTTATTCTAAAATATTAAATATAATTATTATTTTAAAAATAATATTTTCTTTTAAAATATTAAAAGTAACTATTTTTAAAATAATTATTTTATTTAAAATATTAAAAATAATTATTATTTTAAAAATAAAAATTTATTTTAAAATAGTAAATATAATTATGATTTTAAAAATAATATTTTACTTTAAAATATTAAAAATATTTATTTTATTTTAAAATATTAAAAATTGAGTTGAGTCAAACTGGGTCGGATTAGGGTCAAATCAGGTTGAAGAATGGAAACGCTAAAAATGTCACTTTAAAAACTTAATTGACGAAAATAAACTTTAAGGGACAGGAGTGTCATTCAGTCTTTAACTAATCTAAGTTGGATTTTATTTTTAGAACAGATTGCATATATGCAACCGAAATATTTTATCTTTAACTATATACTGCAATTTATATTTGGAGGGCTAAATTACAGTTCCTATAAGGGCATTGATATTAATAGGCTAAAATGATAAACACAAGGCAATTATCTTTTCTTTTTATTAATTAGACAAATTTCCATTCTTCTCAAAACTTACGGACCCAGTTCTCGCTTCATTAATTAGACAAATAATTCATCGCTTCATTAATTTTTCTACTAATTTATTGCTTTCTAAATTAGGTTGATTTTCTACTAGGATTCCATATTACTATTATAATTTATGATTGCGCTGTTTGATGTTTGAAGATTAATTGTGCTTGTGGTTTGATTAAGATGCTTAATTAAACAAAGAAGCTTTAAAACCCTAATTTAAGAATCAAGAAGCTTAATTAAATTAATCAAGAAGCTATAATTAAACCCCTAATTTAAGCTTCAAGAAGCTTAATTAAATTAATCAAGAAGCTAAATTAAATTAATTAATAAGAGGCTATATTCAATTAATTCTACGTACATTGCATGCATCAGGAAGCTTAATTAAATTAATCAAGAAGCTATATAAAGTACCCTAATTAATTTGCATTCTAACAAGTACGCAGTCCGTCTACTTTCCTCTACTGAAACGAAGCTATATAAATAAAAACAAAAGGAGCAAGGAAAACTAATAATAATTGTAGTGGTCACCTGCTAGTTTTTGAGGATTTTTTAAGTAGATATTACATTCATGAATCTTATTGGGCGGTAGTGTCTTCGTTGTTGTATTCTTTTTTGCAGTACCAGAGAGCTCTTCATCGGTTGGTTTAAAACGCGATAACCAGCTGAAATCCTTTTCAAATAATCTTGGGAAGCAGCAGCAGCAGCAGTAAGGGTTTACTTTCCGGTTTTGGTCTTCCATTATAATAGGACTCAGACATACAATGGGGAATGGACGAAAAGGGAGGGGATGAGATAATTACAACGCTAAATAGAATGAATAACGAAGATTACGGTTTCAACTTAAATAACTCTAACATTAATTTGGAATTCTATTTGGATTTAGATTTGTATCCCTCTGCGGCTCTGCCAAGTGGAAAATTAGAGATAAACATGCACGAGTTTTTGTGTTTATCCACTTAATTGTACGTATATTACGCAAAATTTGTAAACTATATAATTAATTAGTAATATTTCTAATTAACTTAGTTTGAAATTATCCTTTA